>CM062806.1:910781214-911118714 GCA_031772625.1 Pinus tabuliformis
ACATGCATAGTAGCTTAGCTTAGAGGGATGATTGATGGGTTATAGTAGCATGTTCAATTTTATACCTCATGAACTTACCCTTTCTTGGTTACAAGTTACATAAGGGGTAAATATGAGGATCCCATCAAAGAAGGAGGCATGTGTCATACATGCAAGTGGGTCACATATATGCCAATCTGCATGGGTTGGGGGTGTTACAGCAACAACACACTACTTCTCTTGAGAAAAATAATAGGGACCCTTAATTTCCCTAAAGTTTCATGTTCCTTTAAAACAGATATGTTTTCCTATACTTAAGTTTTCTACATTTTATGCTTTATTTATAAAAACACCTTTGTAATTATCCAAAGCTCAAATATTTTTTCCCCATCATTATTTGACATTTATGTCGAAGTTTCGAAACTTTATTTATTTTTTGGTAGGTAAGCACCCACGGGGGATTAGAACCAATGACCTATCAGAAGGAGTGCCTTAAGAGTGCACCCATTCACCGTTAATCCAAAGTCCCATGTGTTATCGGGAAAACTAGTGTCCATTCAGAACTTCTAGTTCCACTAAGACGGGTAGCTATCTTAGAAACAAACAAACTAAAGTTGCTTTTGTTTCCCTTTATGAGAGATAGATGAGAGAGAAGCAGAGAGTACTAACCTCAGTTTTTCACTAGTCTCCTTGCTTGTTTCTTCTCTCCCTTGATAGAGCTTTCACCACTCCTTTCTCGCTTGTACCGCTTCACAGAACACCTGTAGAGTCAAGGCAGCAAAATACCATCAAAGCATAGAGATCTATAACCATAAACAATGTAGGATCAGATGTACATTAACCATATAAATTCATATACAAATACAATATTTATAGATATACAAGCAAATGGAAGAAAACGCAAATAGTTTTATTGATAGAAGTAGTAGAAGAGAGGATTACAACCAAGTTGTCTGATCTAGCATCATCCTCCCAACATGAAAGCCCTTTTCACCTCATACAAAGCAAGATCACCCAACAATGTCTTCAAAGAGAAACCAACAACACTTCCTTGCAAATTACAAAATTCTAGCCTCCGGATCTCTAGGATGAGGGATCCATATATAGATGTTTGTAGGAGAGTGAGTCAGCTTCTGGGATTTTGATTAGTGCCATTTCACTGACAGTTCTTGGTTCTACTTGGAGATTTCATGATCTTTTACGCATCCCTGGGCGAATTCAGAGAGGTAAGTGTCATATGAGCAGTTTCTAGAAGATTCTTTGAGTTTCCACCTAGAAAACTTCTTCTACCGTTTGTCTGCTCTCACTCATCGTACCCTACAGAAGGGATTTTTAGTATGCATCACACCCCCCATGTGTAACAGGTGAGATGCATTGCACCCTTAGCATGGAGCAGTTTGTATGGTCCAGTTTTGACTAGTTCTGAGTAGTTTTTCAGGGAGAACTTCTGGGAAATGATGTAATCGGCTGACCTTGTTCCTTTAGGGTATCAAACAACACTTTTATGGGTTTAGAAGCCCTTGGTTTATGGACATATGTGATTGGGGTTGCAGTGCCCAAATATGTCTATAACAGTTGCCCCCTAAAGCATGAGGTCGTAAATCTTTTGATGTCGGGTGAAATGCTTTATAATGAGGATCCGAGGCTTTTCGAACTGGAAGGTGACCTGTAATAAGATACAATACAATACATTATCTTCATAATATTTTCATGATCTAACTGAGGCAGGAATTCCTATGCTCAGCTTTATAAATTCATTTTCATGTACATAGGACAGATAATCGTCTATGTGGCATACTGATGATTTTGGTAGGACCATCATCCCTTAGCTTGGATGATTATCTGTGCAGCAATGATGTACATTTGATGTCTTTATTTTCCTGAATATATCACAGCCCGGATGGAGGAAACTAGATCTGGGGTCTTCAAATTCGTTCAATCTTTGCCCGAAGTACAAGTCGATCCATGTGAAAAGATGTTCTGATGTCGAACATGGAAAGAAATCACCCGATTACAAACCAATTATGTAAGCTGTTAACAGGCGCGAGACGAATCAGCGATAATGATGATGAACCTCAAGGTACTGTAATACAATTCACGTGGTGTGAATACATGAGTTGATGTCGAACACCATGCAAAATATTTCAGTTGAAGGCCATTGATGTAAACCTGTCGCCGAAAGTGAGAAACTTGTCATTGAGGCATGCAAGCTTCAAAGTACTAAAAGGGTTGTTCCTAAGTCAACTTCTTGGATAATGAGCTGATTTCGACAAGAAGTGATCCGTCGTAGGAGGGCCTTAATGAATCCCATATCTATGACACGGAATGGAGAAAATTATTTTGTGGAGGTTAAAATGATCTAATGATACAAGGTTCAGGGTGGCGGTCATAAAAAATGGAGAGTGAAGGTATTGCAGCAGATGAGGCATTAGCTAGGTTGGTGAATTCTCTGAGTGACTTCTCTTGAACATATTGGTGACACTGAAATGGTTTGGTAGCATTAACCCCAAAATGGATGGTATGGCGAACCAATGATGATATGACCGGTGAACGAAATAACCCAACCCGTCTCAATCATGGTGATGGAGTGAAAGTGTCAAGTTCAGGAGCGACCTGCTACCAATGAAGTTATTCAAGTTTTCTTCCGTTTTTCCCTAGTCATTGCTGACTAGTACCTTTTTATTTTTGTCAAGCTTGAGGAGGATAACATACACTTTTTATATAATTTTCCCTTCGGGCAAACCTGTCACTATGTTTTAACGAGCCTAGCGACAGCGAAACTCGCTCTTGTTTGCATGGACAAGTTTGTCGCTATTGTTTTAATGAGTTTAACGACAAAGATAACTCGGTCCTTTTCAATTTTAGAGAGTCTAAAAAGAGACGTAAAGGCAACTCCAGTAGTTCTTTTTCGTAATGTAATCCCTTAAGTCTGAAAAAGTATAAAATAATATGAAAGGGATGAATTTTCGATAGTTTTAATGAGCCGAACAAGACAAGCACTCACTCTTTTCGTGTAATAATCCCTCAGGTCCAAAAAGATTAAAATCTAAAGGATGGATGACACTTCCAATCACTTTAACGAGCTGGAGAGGCCAATTGCTTGGCAATCTTTTCATATTTTACGAGTCAGATGAAAAGAGCTTAAAGGAGACTCGTTTTTTGAGGAACAAGTGATGTTTTCAGATAGTCGCTGGTTCCAGGTAAGCTTTGGGACTTTTCAATCATGGCAGTGTAAAGAAGGTGGCTAATAGAATCACTCATTGCAACTATTCCTCAAAAGGGTAAACAATCAAATGGAGGCGTATGATTGGCTAAAAAGGAGTGGAGTTGATGGTAAGAACACGACCAAGGTTCAAAAGCTGATAATTATGCAATTGCAATGGTTATTTACCAAAGGTGCGTTCATTTTTTAATGATCTTGAACTCTGGGGGAACATGTGCTCATCGATAGGTTTATTTTTTAGCGAGCTTGAACTTCGCATAAATCTGCTCGTTCCAGTCATATAATAAGGATGTCTCATCGATAGGTTCATTTTTTAAGGAGCTTGCCCCATTCAAAACTTTGCTCCAGAGCCTTTTGTATGCAAGCTAGGAGCAACCAACTACTGTCCTAGGGGTTAAAGAACTACTGAGGTTAGGTAGGATAGTTTCTTGGTGGGAAACAGTCTCCTTTTCTTTGTCGTTTCCATTAGTCCCGGCAAAGGTGAATGGTGGATCAGACCAATCACCTAACTTAAGCAGTTTAAGTTAGTAAAAACTACGGGGTTAGAGTTACGCTGGTCGATTTTCACTTGTGTACAAAAAGGTTTTCATGCTCCCAGGTATAATGAAATAGAGCTTCCAGGCTACCATATGGAAGTTCTTGCATTAGCAAGATTGTTCCATCTGCGCAGCAGAAAAAACACTTCCTTGACGTCACCCATCTAAATGGACAAAGGTGACTGTTGTCAGTGCCAATCACATAACCTTTGAAGGGGGAATCCTTTTCCAGTCTAAATCAATTTTCGTAAACGGACAGGGGTATCAGACTAGTCATATTCCTATCTGGAAACCTACCTTATATATGGGGTTTTCCTATCGAAGCAGACCAGGGCGCATGCCTCCTAGGTTTCAGTCACAATAACCAAATCACTCACGCTCATCAGGTGGATGGACTGGGGATTGATGAGACATTCCTTGTGCAAAAAGACTAGTTAGGGATGGAATTTAACTAATAGTTGTGTTTGAACCGGGGAATGAAAGTTGGTCTATGAGCTTAACCATTCTGCCTTCATGCGGAAAACACATCACTCGAAAGAGTGAGGAAACAATAGATCCCATGCTATAAATGTAGTCATGCCTAAGGAGTAGATTGTAATCTAGGGGCCCTTGGACTACCATCACGTTTAGATGAACGTATTTTATTCTCAAAGTTATAGGAAAATTTGGAAGGATCCCTAACGGTCGACTGGTTCCTTTGTTGAAGCCTGTCAGATTTCGAATCTTAGGTAGAAGCAATGATGAACCAAGCGCTTTCCAAGTAGTTGAGGAAAGGATACTCACAGAGGCCCATTCATATATGATAGTACCAAACATGATCATTCTATAAGCTTGTACTATGATTCAGAATGGTGCATTAGATGGTAGGCGGGGTCTCCCTAGTAGATTCCAATCGAAGGAAACGACTAGATTTCTTGGAGGAGGGACCGAATAAATGGCTGAGTAAATATCCAACGAACTTCCTTCCTGTAGTAAAGGAATAGGTAGATTGCCCCCATGTTCATTGGAGTCTGTGTTAATGAAAAGAATTTGAACATTGTTGTTCTTATTCTCTTTGGTGATAGTATCATTTGAAGGTGGACCTTTTGAAGACAAGATTGGGTCGACTGCCATCTCGACCTATTGACTTTGGTTCGGTGTGGACTCAGAGGGTCTATCTTTAATGATAGGTGCTTCGATCGACAACAACGGTGTGTCAGTCAAATTTTCAACTAGTGATGGACTTGGCAATAGTTTCATGTATCCAGGAGGAAGTCACTGCGGTGAAGTAGGATGGTTATCCAAGACTCTTTTAGCTTCATCTAGTAAAGAACAGTGGTGGAGGGCATGATTGCCTTCACACAGTCTACAAGGAAATTTAGATCTTCCTTTTAATTCATTAACTTCGTTTTCACTAGTTGATGGTGTGCTCTCAACATGATTGTCAAAGGTTGAAGACACCGATTGTGCAAGCGGGGAGACCAGTCCCTCAGGATCCGTGGGATACAGGGACAATCTCGATGATAGTGTTCTCCCTTGCAAATGACACATGTAGATTTAGGCTTGGATGGTGCAGTGTGTGGATTTTCGCTAGACGATGCCTGGTTGCCCCCTTTTGCCATTGGCTTCTTCTTCTTCTTCTTCTCCTTCCCTTTCTTCTTCTTCTCAGTTACTTGGTTACTAGCTTCACCAAGCAAAGAGGAAGAAGGAGAGGGAGAAACAAACAAAGTAGAAGGTTGGGGGGTAACTCTAGTGTCATCTAGTTGTTGTTTTGATTGCTTAGGAATTACGGTGTTTTGAACCACGGAGGTCGAGAAAAGCCATTCCGACAGGCCAATTGTGAGTCCTGGAAGGGATAATGTAGCCATATGTGGAGCACCAACATCTCCCCAAGAAGAGAAAGGACTAGGATTTCCCCCAAGGGGAAGTCCTTGATTGGTGGACTCCATTTTCTAAACCTAAGACCAACGAGTGAATAGTGATGTTATTCCGATTAAAATAAATTTTATGACGCTTTGACGCAACTTGCCTTTTTAATTTTTAAGATTTGAGTAAAAGCTAAAGATGACTCTAGTCGCCTTCGATTTTTAATGAACCTGAAGTGACAAGTGCTCGGATGGACCTTTTCTTTTAAGGAGTCTGAAAAGGAACAAAAGTGACTACTCTGGAAATCTAGACAGAGGGATTACCAAACCAATTGTAAAACTGCAGAATACTTTTTATGGTAAGGCAGTCTATCTTCTTGAATGTTGTGTTCAGTGAATTGCAATCGATAGGGTGGTAGACACAGCTTCCTAAGGATAAAGGATGTAGCCTATTGTGGTCTCTCAATTTATACTCGACGGTACGTGGGAGCACAAGTCCGTACTGGCACTTGTCGTCTCAAAAATGAGGAATCACCCAACCTCTGATGAAAGGGATAGTTACCAGGATTTACGACGCCGGAATACGTCTCTAGCCTAAACTTCTAGATGTTGTGTGTTAGGTTCCAAAGCGTTTTTATGTTCATTGAGGTTTATTTTACAATTGATCTTTCTTAAGAAGTTTGCCTTTAAGGTTCCCCATGTGATGTAGATATACAACTCCTAAATATGCAATAAGATGATAAACAGTCGTTTACTTTCTTTTTGCAATGAAAATCCTAGCTACTAAGGAAAGAGAGATAAAATTCTTTCAACATAGAGCAAAGAGCACACACTAGATGCACTTTTCCTAAATCAATTTCAGCATGCATTCTAAATGCAAATGCACATGCATATATTACTTTTCAGTTTCCTTAATGTGAGAATGACAAAAGAAAACTAAGTTTAGATCTGAACTATCTTCTTTCAAAGCGACAGTACTAACAATTTTTTCTTCAAAAAACAAAAGGAAGGCTAAGACGACACTTTGCAATTTCTAATTTAAAATTGCTTTTGACACTTGAAATATTATTAATTCAAATTAAATACAATGGAAAAAGTGTAATTGACTATCTAAAAGAGGAATGCTTTGCAACACTCTTTTTCTTGACTGAAAACAACACTTGTGACACATTCAAATCAAAAGATGACAGTTCGATTAAACTACTATTTGCAAAGGAGAACTGTAAATGATGAAAAATACATAAAAAAACATTCACAATTCCTTCTGATGGAGGCTAAATAATTCAAAGGAAGATGGTTTCAACATTGATATACTGATCATAGACAATAAAATTACTGAATAAAGCTGAATACAATGAAGAAAAAACAAAAATATGGAGGCAGAAACAGTCTCATTCAATCATCACACCTGTAACACAGGGAAACAGGGATGCATCTCACCTACAACACATGAGAGGTGCGATGCATCTAGGTTGCCAAGAAGAGACAGTGTGATGGTCCAGGGACGAGACTGAGCTTGGTTTTCACTCATAGTTTGCAGCTAGGTTCAAGGATTTAGGATGAGTTAATGATTGTCAGTAAACACAAAGTATAGGGGCTAATCTAATGAGGCTATTTCAGCTACCACCAGGGCACTTAGGATGTTTGCAAGCTAGATGTTTAGTTCATAAAACAACCCAAAGATTTACTGAAGCAGCATTGATCTACTTTGTAGTTGCATAGCAAAAGCAGTTCGAAGGCTAGTTGGCTTAACTTCAGGCTCCGTCTGTGGTTTATAAAGCAAAAAACAGTAACAAAACAAAAAACTATTCGTTCCCTAGCAGAGGCGCCATTTTGTTATCAGGAAAACTAGTGTCCACTCAGAGTTGCTAGTCCCACTAAGATGGGTAGCTATCTTAGAAATAAACAAACTAAATTTACTTGTGTTTCCCTTTATGAGAGATAGATGAGAGAGAAGTAGAGAGTACCAACCTCAGTCTTTCTCTAGTCTTCTTGCTCATTTCCTCTCTCCCTTGATAGAGCTTTCACCACTCCTTTTTCGCTTGTCCCACTTCAAAGAACACCTGTAGAGTCAAGGCAACAAAATACCATCAAAGCATAGAGATCTATAAGCATAAACAATGTGGGTTCAGATGTACATTAACCATATAAATGCATATACAAATACAAGATTCAGAGATATACAAGCATATGGAGGAAAACTCAAATAGCTTTATTGATAGAAGTAGTAGAAGAGAGGATTACAACCAAGCTGTCTGATCCAGCATCATCCTCCCGGCATGAAAGCCCTCTTCACCTCATACAAAGCAAGATTACCCAACAATGTCTTCAAAGAGAAACCAACAACAGTTCCTTGAAAATTACAAAATTCTAGCCTCCGGATCTCTAGGATGAGGGATCCATATATAGATTTTTGTAGGAGAGTGAGTTAGCTTCTGGGATTTCGATTAGTGTCATTTCACTGATAGTTCTTGGTTCTACTTGGAGATTTCATGAGCTCTTACTCATCCCAGGGCGAATTCACAGAGGCAAGTGTCATATGAGCAGTTTCTAGAAGATTCTTTGAGTTTCCACCTAGCAAACTGCTTCTGCCATTTTTCTGCTCTCACTCATCACACCCTATAGAAGGTATTTTTAGTATGCATCACACCCCCCATGTGTAACAGGTGAGATGCATCGCACCCTCAGCATGAAGCAGTTTGTATGGTCCAGTTTTGACCAGTTCTGAGTAGTTTTTCAGGGAGAACTTCTGGGAAATGATTTAATCAGCTGACCTTATTCCTTTAGGGTACGAAAGAACACTTTTAGGGGTTTATAAGCCCTTAGTTTATGGACATATGTGATTTGGGTTGCAGTGCCAAAATATGTCTATAACACCATGGGCCTGTGAAGTTTCGCAACTTTCACTTCACACAAATTTATCCTTTTCATTGGGACACTACTCACTACCCATCAACAACGAGCACTTAAACACTCAACTCTCTTGAAGACCAAGTGATTTGACAAAAATAGATATTAAATAACATTTATGTTCTCATTAGATGATGGAATGGATTTTTTTCCACCACTACTGCCCATTGACCTCAATACATTAATACTTACTTCACCTTAAGATCAACAGTCCAATGATGGATCTGTCATGACACATTATTGTTTATGATATTAAATGGGGAAAGATCTCATTCACCACCCACCACTCATCAGATGAAACACGTTACATAAATTATAATCCTCGATGGGTTGATGTCACGACAAAGCCAAATTTCTCTCCATGCCATTAGTTCTCTCGTACACATGGATTCCACATGTTTCCTACATGGATCCTCCATGACACCAAATCCACATCATATTGAATCAATCAGACAAGTTTTAAACAAAAACTAAACTTACTTGATCCTTGGCGATCTAGTGGTTGATGCTAATTAAGTTAGGATAGATAACACCTCTTGATAATGAAACATTAACCATTTTCAAATTTGAACTCATCGTGCAATAAGTTGTAGTAATAATTTGTATTAATAGCTTCTTCCCCTGCAATTAATATGGCCAGTTGCCAAATGTTAAGAGTTGTCTTCATATATGAGTGTTTATGATTCTCATTCTACACAAATGTTTTTCATCACGCTAATATTATTCTCACAATCCTTTACTAATACTTCATTTTTTCCCCTCTAAGCTCACATTTCTAATACTTACAACAATCACAAGTTCAATAATGGGAAAAAAAGCACAGAAATAGAAGCAGGTCCAACCTAGCAAGGACCCATACGTTAAGAACCCTAATTCAAAATCTATTCTTAGACACTATGTCAAATCTTGATAAATTGAGCAAAGCAAGGCATGAGATATATCAATTGTTTTTGGCAAAGATCATTAAAGAATCTGAGCCTGAAGAATATTACTACATTCCTAATAAAACTTTTAGGGATATTGAAAATTCCTAGTTGCATAAGATAGCAATTAGGCCCAAGATGGTGCCTCACACAAATATTGTTCACCAGGATTTCGACGATGTAAACCTGAAGAAGAGAGTCATCCTCAATGGTTAGAAAGTTTTCACTGGCTCTTTTAGGCCATAGGACCTCTAGAGTATGTATAAAATCCCTAAATTAAAAATTGTTTATAATTCTACATTTATATAGAATTTTCATGAAGAAGAATGTGTGCAATATGACCAAACTATGCCCAAACTAATTAAGGAATGGTGGTATGATGAAAATAAATTCAAATAAGAAAGCTCAAATATGTATGCCACTACTTCTTATAATCATGCACCCCATTTTGTGGTCATCATGATGTGTAGGTTGTTTGGAAAAAAGAGCCTTAATCATTCAACTTAGAGTTGACCCCTATTATCAACCAAGCCCTCAATGGTTGTGTGCCCAATTAGGAAACTATCCTCTTAGATAAGCTATGTAATTGAATTGATTGCTATCTAACATAGAGAATGGATGGGGACCACCCTTCCATTTTTCATCTATTCCTACATTATGGATGGCATATGCTTCCATACCCCTTTTCCTCAAATGAGTTGGAAATGGACTGTTAACTCTCCCCAACTTTTACATGTTTATCATTCCAAGCTATGGGAAGAAAATTCAAATAGCTAATGTTATGAAATTTGTCATTATGTCATGATTCCTCTTTATGAGAAATTCTTTGGTTTCCCACCTCCCAAAATAACTGATGAAGTTGTACAGGGTTTCAAGGGAATTGGTGAATGGTACATTGAGGAGGCCTTCTCATATGTTCGAATCTATGTTTGTCTAACTCCCACTCATGTTTTTCCCAATATTATCCCCAACAAGCTTATATGGAAGGAAATCACATATCAAACCATATCCACAGGTGTAGAAAAAGACCTACACCTTGCTTCTAAAAATATATGGCCCTATTTTCTTATTCATGTCGGTCTCTATGGATTGGTAAATACCCATAAATCTAGGCTAGAATCCAAATCCTTAGAAAAAAATTTAAGTTATCTTATATTGAACTCAAAAGGAATGAACCTGACAAGTTCGTGTATGAAAATTTAGGATCTAGAAAGTAAAGCTATGAAGAATCCTTCTATCATGAATTTTTCAAAGGTGTCCAATCATTTCAAGAAGTTATTAACATAGTTCAGAAACTTCCTTCCCATAAATAATTTCAATTCCATAGTTTCATGAATGCAAGAAAATGGTGTATACCATATATTTTGCAAGAAAATAATGAAATGCATGTTGTAAAGACATCAGTCCAGTAGGCCAGTCTTCCTCCACTATAGTCAATATAGGTAAGTCTACAGTAGGTGGAAACAAATCTTCCACGTCAATAATCTCATATAAACATAGACATGGAAACAAAAACTATTGTCTCAAAAGAAGAATAAAAGAGGATGCAAGAAGAATGGATATTATTTGAGAAAGTTAAAAATGAAATAGCAGAAAGCAATGGAAAAAAATCCTTAAATATCGCACAAGAGAGTTCTCAAATACTGCCTCTAGGCTTTGAAACCCCAGTAAACATGGTCAATATGAAGAGGCAACCACATTGGTTACATCTGGGGTGGTTTCCAAAACTCCCATTTCATTTATACCAAGTATACCTACCTCAGAGGTTCTCTACATCCATGATGTTTCAGGGATTGAGGAAGAGGAGATTCCTCCTACTGATTGGTTCTTTGGTATTAAGAAAATATTTTTTTTGAAAGGTATAGTCAGAAGGTGGAAAATTGCACATGCAAGTGTATCCCCATTCCAACAAATAATTATCTATGATGGATCTAAAGAAACTAATGAAAAGTTACAAGGTAGATAGCAAGTTCAATGGGAGCTTTCAAATGCCAACATCTATTCAGTAAACAATAAAATTGAGATTGTTATCTAGAGAATAAGATGATCATTAGCCTTGAAGGATAGTTGGCAAAAAGTGAATCTCAACTTAATGAGAAAAATGGAATAAATCTTTCAAAAGAAAAACAATAACATCTTCAATAGATGAAGAGCTTAGAATGACAACTAAAAGTTGACCTAGATAAAGTATAGTAAGACTTAATCAACTTAGAACAAAAGATGAACACACAAATCGTGTAACTAAAACTTCAAGTAAACAAGCTCAATGGAAATATGATTGGCATTAGGAAATTTAAAGAAAGAGCTCTACTGATTAATGAAGAACTTTTACAAGTACAAGAATAATTTTGCAAAAATATAATTTTACTTCAAACTCAACAAATCTTAATCAATAGGTTTTTCAATGAGGTCATATATAACACTATATAACTCATTCAAGCTAAGTGCTCTTCCCTTAATTGATATCTTGGAAGGGAATGGCTAAGGCACTTCCACACAACCTACCAATACACTTATACACTCATAAACTCAAAAGTGAAATTTCCTTGAAAAGAGAGAAGAAGAATTTGAGAAGTTCAAAGGATTTAGTGAAGAAGGTTGAACAATTCAATACTTCTATTGTCAATTCAACAATTCAAGTAATCAAAGGAATTTACTTTTCCAGTGCCTCATTTGTAGACAAATAAAATAAGGTAGAATATTACATCATTAATGTTGATAGGAATCTACAAGATATTCCAAAACAAGTAGAGAAATTTGAGAAGATAGATCTTAAGGCTATCTCATGATTTTTGGTCGAACAACATAGTTACCGATCAAATGAGAACTATTACCTCAAAATGAGAACTCTAGCCAAAACACCACAAAAAGGATGAAAAAAAAAAGCTGAAAATGAAAAGAATTGATGTTGGAATAACATTTTTTCTTTCAGTGTAAACTTTCAACATTTTTTAAAAATGGCAGTAAAAACTAATTTTTTTTGTGCAAAAGACACTCTGAAAATGAAAAGTGTTGATGCTGGAATAACATATTTTTTTTTCAAGGTAAAGTTTCAACATTTTTAATAATGACGTTAAAAATCAAATATCATGACTGTGAAAAACTTTAAATTTCCAACGATTTAAAGATAAAATATTACATCTTTGAAAAGCCTTAAAATTTCAATGATTTTTAGGAATGACATCAAATTTAAAATATCACATCTTAGAAAAACCTTAAAATTCTAGCAATCTTTAGGCATGGTGCTAAGAAAAAATATTTATAATTGTCTTCAACCATAGCATTAAAGATAAAATATCATGACTTAGAAAAACATTAAAATCTTGACAATTTTTCAACCATGGAATTAAAACCAAAGATTATGACTATAAAAGAATCTTAAGTTTTCAAAATATTTTGAGTATGACATTATGGAAAAATTTATGACTAAAAAAACTTTAAAATGAACACCTAAATGAAAGAGTTATTATATCAAGAATAATTTATTTTTTAAATGTATAGCGATTTTGAAATCTTAGACTAAGACAACTTGATACATGACAAAAGAAATTTTAAAATCAACCATCAAGTTGACACACGGTGTGAGTGAAATCGACCGATTTTAATGAAAACTTAAAGACCAACCATGAAATTGACACATTATGGGGGCAGACTCAATTCATTATAACGAAAATTTTAAAATCAACTATAAAATTGCACATAATGAGATTGGGTTGCTAGACCCACATTGACATGCACTATGCAAAAAAAAAAAAACCAAAATAATCAATAAATATATAAATAAATAAAATGAAAAATACAAAAACAAAAATTCAAATACTGAAAAAAAATAAAAACAATAAAAAAAACATAAAAAAATTAATAAAAAAATTCAAATATTGAAAAACAATAACTCAAAAAATTTAAAAATAATAACAAGTAATAAAACATAAAAATAAATTTAAAAAACATTCCAAAAAAAAAACAAATATAATAAACATATAAAAAGGACAAAAAATAACAATAAAAAATGTAAAAAAAAATCAAAATTAACTTGTAAAAATTAAAAAATTAAATAAAACGCAAAAATATAAAATATATAACAAAAATGGGGAAAATATTTCAAAAAATATATAATTTAAGAAGTAAAAAAAAAAAAAGAATCAAAAACAAATTTTTTTAATGTTATAAAAAAAAATTAAAAAAAATTAAAAAAATTAAAAATTAAATTAAAAAATTAAAAAAATAACAATAAAAATAATTAAATTTAAAAAACAAAAAAAAAAAAGTTGGGCTAGGGTGGGCGGGGAGCGATCTGTGAGTAGCTACCTCCCCCCACCTACCCCTACGACCCAATCGGCCCAAGGGTGGCAGGTGTTGATTCCAAGAATCGACGGCTAGTTGGGCCACAACGGTTGGTAGGGATTTTTCATTTTTTTAATTACATTTTTTTTTGTTTTTCCAAATTTTAAATTTTTAATATTTTTTTTTTAGTTTATTAATTTTAATTTTTATAAGTTTTTTATTTTAATTTTTATACTTTTTTTTTTCTTTTTTCTTTAATTATTTCATCATTATGTGCTCTTTTTTTAACTTAAATATAAAATTTGTTGTAGATGTTTTTTTCGTTAATTTTAATTTTTTTTCCTAAATTGAAAGTTTTTTGAAATATTTTCCTTTTTATTATTATTATTATTATTATTTTTACAAGTTAATTTTATTTTTTTTATGGTTTTTTTTTTATTTTTTTTATTTTTTATATATTTTTTATATTTGATTTTTTTTTGTCATGTTTTTTATTTTATTTTTTATGTTTTATTACAAACATGAAAATCACCAACATTTCAAAAAATAGCCACACTTAATAGATTAAAAAATTTAAAGTGTAAAAAATAAGCCCTCTAAACAAAAAGGGTTGATGTTGCATCAACACTTTTCAAAATTATGATCAAAATCACTAACATTTAAAAAAAATGTTCATATTTGATACATAAAAAATTTAAAGTGTCAAAAATAAGCCCTCTAAAAAAATGTGTTGATGTTGCATCAACACTTTTCAAAATCAGCATGAAAATCACTAACATTTTAAAAAAAATGTTCATACTTGATAGATAAAAAAAATAAAGTGTCGAAAATAAGCCCTCTAAAAAATGTGTTGACGCTGCATCAACACTTTTCAAAATCAGCATGAAAATCACCAACATTTTAAAAAAATGTTCATACTTGATACATAAGAAAATTTAAAGTGTCAAAAATATGCTCCCAAAAAAAAGGTGTACTATGAATAACCAATTTTCAAAATAGGGCGATTCTTTTTCTACCTCAGAAAAACAGGTAATCGATAATTTCTCATTTGATCATAACTATGTTGAACTGAAAAGTTGCTTCCTAAAGACCAAACAAACCACTTCAAGGATTCTGCAAGAGCTATTATCATTAGAAAATCAAGTTTATAAATGTCAAACAAATATTCACTGCAATCCATCAGACTTGATCTCCCATATCCTTAGGAGTCACTCACAATGGAAACCGCATAGGGAGGCTTTTAGTTCAACAACTTCATGTAAATAGTTCACTTTCCTAGCTTGCAATTTCAACAACCTATCTATCATTTTTTCTGTTCTTTGTTTTATGTACTGAAAAAATGTAATTCCCTTTATTTGAATATTTTGTAATAACATATAAGAGGATCCCCAGGGACTAAAAATGGGTTCCAAATTTTTGAAAAATAAGCTATTGCACTATTGTAAAGCTTCATTTTGAGAAAATACAAGGAACCATTAGAGGCTTCATTTTATCGTTTCTTCAGGAAAGTATGGTACAATTTCCTTATTTGTTTCATGTTATAAACAAAATATCATTAATTTTTTCTCGATTGATTAATATTTTATCAGTATACGATTGGTGGTTGAATTGTTGCTCTTCATTGATTGTTGTTGAACTTTAGTAATTGATTAAGTGAAATTAATTTGTATAAATGTTGTAGTTATATGTTAGTTTCCATTTAAACTATTTTATGTGGGATGCTTATTACTTACAATCAAGTTTAGTTGATGTTTTAGTTTGATTATATATATCTCAACCTACTTCAGTTTTAATTCATTTATACACGACATTTAAAATCTCCTGGGATAAGTAACTAAAAGTAAAAGTTAGAAGAATTTTCTTATTTCATGATAATTATAACTACAATAGAATTTATCATTTTATTACATCCACCATTCATTAGAATCCATTCTAGAAAGTATCCTTCATGGGAGAAACTTCTTTTGGTGGAAACCAGGCCCACATATTGATGAGAATCACTATACCAAACAAGTATAGGTATAATTGGGACCTTGACTGAACAATTTATCTTATTGTTGGCTTGGTTAATCCCAAGCATCAACAATTTTCGCATTAGAAGGAGGGCCATTTGGTGATGAAATTCACATGAAATTTCTACGACTAATTTCCATTTGTTGGAAATTTCCTCAGTCTTGAGAGGGTGGGGGGGGGGGGGGGGGGGGGGGGGGGGGGGGGGGGTTGGGGAAGGGGGGGGGGAAGGGGAGTGAATCAGTAGTGACAGAGTTTATTAAATTTTAAATATTTTTCTAATTATTGAAACACAACATTCATTAACCTATCAGTAGATTAAATCATATATCAAAACAAATGAGAACCATAAGAGATAACCCAGTAAACATGCACAAGATGACACAAGATTTTTCTGGTAGAAAATCCCTTCTAGGTAAGAAAAAAACCACCCTTGTTGTTGTTGTGGTGCTCAAATAATTATATTAATCATCAATTAATTTAGTTACATATAATATATATAAATTGCTACTATCAGTGGGAACTACGATCCTCATCTCTTGACTCTAGAGACACCAATCTAATCAACAAGCCTTTCCTAACACCCATTGGACTTATGAAGAAATGTGTTCTTTATACTGACTTTGTCGAAGCACCCACTCCACTCTTATCTATGACCCTCGTTTGATAATATTTCAAACTAGAGTCAATTTGAATTGCTCAACTAGAACAACACAACAAACTCTAGCAATATAGGCTCAAAATAATATGATGATCTCACTGAAACAAATTTGCTCAACTTACTTTGCAACAATCCCATCAACAATACATTCAACACACATAAAAGATAATTTGATGAAAATATGACAAGAAAACATGAAGGAAATGATCTACAATCATTCCTACTCTGCTACCATACTACTGCATATATTCTTGGTTGAATCATAGCTTGTTTCCATATTCTACCACTATGATTTGTTGAAAGATATTTTGCATAAGTCCTTTCATAGTTTTCACACACTACTCTTCTCTCACTCACACTCTCCAATCTCACACACCATCACACTTTCTTCTCAAGTGAACCAACCAAATAGACTCAAGATCTCCATCTATTTGTAATCTTCTATAATGGTTAAATCGGTAATTACAATTATGTAGTGGACCTATGTTCATATGCTAGAAGTGGTTTGGTTCATTGCTTCTTGACTCAATCTAGTCGTTAAATTAATTTACTAATGGATATTCTCTTTCAACCATATTCTAGAATCACAATAACATTTTTCTGACCTTTACATGATGTGTCCCAAACAAGACAATCTAGAAAAACAAATAAACACCTGATGAGAGCGAGGAATGTAGAGGAATTTTAGCTCAAGTCTCGGTCACACATAAAATCCTATGAGAAATAGGCTACAATTTCTCCCACAACACAGCAAGCCAATGACTGGGAATTTTAGTCACTCCCACAACGTTTACATGCAAGTGATTATGGCAAAGGATGACTATAAATATTTTTCCTTTGCTCAAATTTTTCCCGAACTTGATCCACTTCTTCATAACCTTTTGTAAGACCTCAGGGACCCATTGTAGCCACTTCAACACTCTAACAAAGTATTTTCACAACTCCATCATCATCACAAGTCAAACTAGATTGACTTGAATGTCCTCCATCAATTGCTTCAACACTCACACCATCAAGCTTCTCCAGAGCTACTCCAACATCTCCAACCATCAATGATAGACCCTGCAACTAATCATACAAGCTAAAACCCATCCATACACACACCTAGTACCATAAAGATGACTTGACAATCTCCAATACTGTCAACTAGGTGTAGCAGCTCCACATCCTGCTAAGGCATCCACACACAAGGAAACAACCTGCACTAACATCTGCAAACACCAAGCTAAGGTTTGAAACCAATACACAAGTCAAGTACCATATCACTAGCATAAGCATATAGTACTTGTACCGATACCCCATGTAGCATCTCATCCATACACACACACCATAGATCATAAGCCAATCAACCAATAAACCATGTAGCAATTAACCATGTGCATAAATAATCACATACTACTAGGTTGACATCAATGCCAACCAACAATACACTAATGCTACTAGGCTGACATCAATTCCAACCAACAACTGAGCCATAATGCCAACAATATCCCCCTTTGGCATTGATGGAACCCCAACTAAACCAACCAACTGGCCTCTAAAAACCTCCTCATTCACTCCTCCTTTGACATCAATGTAAAGGGTTGATCTCATCTAAGTAACCATAGATGAATAGACACTACTCCCTCTGGATACTAGTTGTAACTCAATAAACAACGACAACCATAACCATCAACATAGTGTGGGCATCAACATACGATAACTAGTAAAAATAGCAGCACATAATATGCACCAAGAAGGTTAGATCATAATGAACCAACAAACAACATCATTCCCCATGGAAACATGATAACAAATATCAACAATATCTCTCTCTCTTATGAAGTGGCAGCAACAAACTCTCCATGAACACCACTCTCAACTAGAAACAACAACACACATCTCAACATCATCACGAGCAACAACAACAAATATGATGAGTAGCAACACTCTCTCCATTAGGAGCATCAATATAATATGAGCAATAACACATCATAAGAAGCAATAGAAACAACATCACTGAACTCAACAGCACCAACTACATCACCCTCACTCTCATCCAAACCAACATCAACATAGTGTAACAACAACAATAACAAACCATATCTGATTAGCAGCAAAAACACTAGACATGCTCCCCCTAAGCAGCATCATCATCTTGTAACCAATTCCTTCTAGTTGAAGGCTACACCTCAAGGATCAAGGGATTGATTATACAATATGACTGATATATAATACATGACTAAAAGAACACCCATCAACCCACGTGAATGGCTGGTTCATGTAGATGCTAGATGCCAAAAATCTCTCTCCAACATGATCATGGGAAATGATATGAAATAAAATGTATTACATGGTTGTATAATGAGATACAAGGCTATAAAATGCTTATGACATTATATACAATATCCCAAACATGGTTGAAACAACTCATAACAACGTCAACATGTCATGACTCATAACCTTCCTATCACCAACTCATGACAACATAAACTCAATGACATGAACACTTGAATACATGGATTCATAAATAGGATACATGACTGAAACTGACGAATTATAATATGAAGCATGTGGTTGTTACATAATATTCAAAATTTTGAATACATGACCAAAAATCATGCCTCTCACCATGACATACTCAATATAATCTCCTTAACCAACACTACAAACATTTAGTCCAATCAATGAGATGATGAGTGATCAGAAATGTATAAATCTCATCATGTATACAACCATCCATGTGGATAATATAGATCCATATATATCAAGGAACCATCATCTAGCAGAAAATGAAGTGATAGTAGTTGTAACCAATCATCATAAGATGTCAAATAATAAGCATTAATAACATATAACCATGAACAACAACTTAGCAACATAATTATATCTCATGAAATTGTAGCAACAACATATGATTGTCATCTCAAATCGTCCGTAATCTAAAAACCAACACATCTATATGATAGCAAAATTAAACATGTCAAAAATATGTGCATTATTTCTAGCAGGAGGCAATCATCCACTCAAAGTAGCAGAAATCAAATCAACACATCTCACATCATAAGATAAGCCTCAAACTATTATGAAACCAAACCATGGATCCATGAAATAATAAACCTGATCAGCAAAACCTCCAACTAGTACCAGCATGTCATATCATTGGTAACCACCAACCATATATGCATAATCCCAACAATTAAGTAGCAACTAATAATCATAAACTTGAACCAACACTAAACTTGTAGCAAGATTTGTCAATAGTAAGACCAACAACAATGAACCATAAAAGCAAATATACCAGAAGCACCATAAGCATAGTAACAACAACTAATCTCCTCAATGGTACCAACCAACAAGTCATAGGTGATTGACCATGCAATAATGTGACCAATACATCACATCATATGTAGAAAAAGCCAACAACAGTAGAAAATACATAGGCATGCATATAGAGCATAAACACCAACAACATTTTTGAATCAAAATTAATATAAAAATAATCAACTCCATGCAACTGATATAAGATTACGAAGAATCACATAACTCATACAAATTCAAGGAAATTATCCTGAACCTGTAATAGATCTTGCAATAGCCAATGTTAGATAAGTATATCATCGTAAGAAACATATCAACCTACTCCAAACAATCTCATGGAACATGATGCCATCAATAAACCATTGGAAAATGAAAGCATGGGAGATGCTGCCCCCACACATGTGTCATTTACAAGAAAAAATTTCCTACAACAACAACTATTAGTGCTACAAAATCATGACAACTATCTGCAACATAATTCTCATTCAAAATTTCCAATATGGAAACACTTTTAATGATCTGTATGCAATCCATAATGCTACCATATGCTCCCCCTAATACTATGAAGGATTCATTTTTTAATGGGAGTGATTCATTGCTCCTTTCTTCTCCAAATTTTGTGAGGTTGATCCTTGGCATGCATATTCTTATTTGGCTTCTTGATTGATTGGCTTTGCATGACTTTCTTCCTTTGATTTGATTGCTTGAAACACATGGGAAGCTTGCAGTCCTTGGCCTTATGGCCCACATTATCACAAACATAGCATCTAATGTGCCCAAGAAATGTAGGAAAATGTTCAGATATTTTGCTGATCTAATTTCTACTCCTTGCTCCATAGGTCCTACAATCAACACTTTTATGACCAAAATCATTACATAAGAAACAATACCCATAAAATAATTTTTTATACCTGGAAACTGATGGGACTGATCTTTGAGGATGCTCCTTCTTTGGCTACTTATTTTGCTTGAAATGATTTATCTTATTGTTCCTGTAATTGATTGAAATGTGCCCAAATTTTTGACAGTTAAAACACTTAACATTTCTCATATCTTTCCTTGGCACATTTTTGGGCTCTTGACTTGGCACTCAATTTTTTTGGTGGTTTCTTTCATTACTGCTTGAAATTTTTTCTTTGTGCTCTTCAACTACTGCCTCATTTGTTCTCTTGATGCTCTTTTCTAAATCAAATTCTAGTTTCTCATAGTGGTTGATTTGATTCTTGAGCTGGCTACCAATCTCTTCTTCAATTTTCTTTGATTTCTCCAACTGATTTTTCAAATAAAAAATATCTTCTTTGAAAATATGCTCTCTCTCTTCAAGAATCTGAAGAATTTTCTTTAGATCTTTGTTCTCCATATTAAGTTCTTCTATCAACCTTGCTTGAGATTTGTTTTTGGCTTCAACGGTCACTATTATTTTAATCTTTTCACCTCCAGGTTCCTACAAGGGAAATACACCTTCCTCACTTCTTGAGGAATCAAATTCAAAACTTTGATCATCAACTTATTCAATAACCCCAAAATCATCATCACTAGATTGGCAAGGAAAATGTCCATGACTGAAAATACCATTTGCCATACCTTTTACCAGCAGAAGAGGTTCTCCAAGTTTTGCAGCATTCTTGGATTGTTTGCATCTCTTCCTTTTCTGAGTTTGATTCTTCTTATTATTTTCCATAATCCCACGATATTCTCTAAATCGATCAAGCTTCACCAAGAGAACTTGGCTCTGATACCAATTGTTGGAAATTTCCTCACTATTGGGGGGTTGAATCAGTAGTGATAGAGTTTATCAACTTTTAAATCTTTTTCCAATTACTGAAACACAACATTCATTAACCCATCAGTAGATTAAATCATATATCAAAACACATGAGAACCATAAGAGATAACTAAATAAACATGCATAAGAGTACACAAGATTTTCTAGTGGAAAACCCCCTCTATGTCAAAAACCACCCTTGTTGTCGCTGCACAACTCAAATAATTATATTAATCATCAAACAATTTATTTACATATAATATATATAAATGCTACTATCAGTGAGAACTATGATCGTCATCTCATGATTCTATAGATACCCGTTTGATCAACAACCCTTGCCAAAAACCCATTGGAATTATGAAGAAATTTGTTCACTATACTTACTTTTCCGGAGCACGAACTCCGCTCTTTTATTTGACCCTTGTTTCACAATATTTCAAACTAGAGTCAATCTGAATCGCTCAACTAGAACAACACAAGAACCTCTAAAAATATAGGCTCAAAACAATATGATGATCTCACTGAAAAAAAATCTGCACAACTCACTTTGCAATAATCCCATCAACAATACATGTAAAATACATAAAATATAATTTGATGAAAATATGATAAGAAAACATGAAGGAAATGATCTACAATAATTCCTACTCTGCTACCATACTGCTATGTATGATCTTGGTTGAATCATAGTTTTACTGCCATCTTCTACCACCGTGATCTACTGAAATATATTCTACCTAAGTCCCTACACAATTTTCACACACCACTCTTCTCTCACTCACACTCTCCAAGCTCACACACCATCACACTTTCTTCTCAAGTGAGCCAACCAAATAGACTCAAGATCTCCATCTATTTGTAATCTTCTGAAATGGTTAAATCTGTAATCACATTTATATAATGGAGCCTCGTTCATATGCTAGAAGTCATTTGGTTCATTTCTTCTTGACTCAATCTAGCCACTAACTTCATTTACTAATGAATATTCTCTTCTAGAAGCACAATAACCCTTTTTCCGAACTTTACATGACGAGTCCCTAACAAGACAAGCTAGAAAAACAAATAAACACCTAATGAGTGCGTCGAATGTGGAGGAATTTTAGTTGAAGTCTCAGTCACATACATACACCTATGATAAATAGGCTACAGTCTCTACCACAATACAACAAGCCAAGAAATGGGACTTTTATTCATTCCCAGAACATTGTCATGCAAGCGACTATGCTAAAATATGATTGAAAACAATTTTCCTTTGCTCAAAGTCTGCCCAAAATTTACCCCTTGCTTGACAACCTTTTATAAGACCTTAGGGACCTAATATAGCCACCGCAACACTCCAACAACGTACTGTCACAATGACATCATCAAAACAATTCAAAATATATTGAATTGAATGCCACCCATCAATTTCTTCAACACTCAAGCCATCAAGCTTCTCCACAACTACTCCAACATATGAAACCATCAATGATAGACCCTGCAACTGATCATACAAGCTAAAACCCATCCATACACACACCTAGTACCATAAACATGACTTGACAATCTCCAATACTGTCAACTAGGTGTAGTAGCTCTACATCCTGTCAAGGCATCCACACACAAGCCAACAATGAGCACTAACATCTACAACCACCAAGCTAAGGTATGCAACCAATGCACAAGTCAAGTACCATCTCACTAGCATAAGCCTAGTACCTGTACCAATCAACCATGTAGCAGCTCATCCATACACACACACACACCAGAGATCATAAACCAATAAACCAATAAATAATGTACCAATCAACCATGTGGATAAACAATCACATATTATCAGGTTGACATCAATGCCTACCAAAAATACACCAATGCTACTAGGTTGACATCAATTCAAACCAATAATTGAGCAATAATTCCAACACCATTATCTAGGATCATCATCGTCGTGAACCCTTGACTTAGCTTCAAGTACCCCTCACAAATAAAATCCTATGATTTCTGAAGTTGATCATTCATAAGAAGAACCCATCTCACCCTAGCATGAAGATATTGTTTCCAAGGTCACTTCTAAAACTATTTATTTTGACCTTCCTCGAGGATACTATCAGAAGTGTTCCTTAGTCGAAAATGCATCTTCTAAAATCCTAAGGATTAGAAAATAAATTGAGCATATCTTTAGAGAAAATTATTCGCAATCAATTGGGTCATACCAAAATAGTCCCTATGTTCCCCCATCAAGAGTTCTCACAAGAGTAGAGAGTAAGAAAACTAGTCAAAGGGCACTACAATTCCCTTTTCCCACTAGAGGAAACACCCACAAACTGAAGTAGAGACAAAATAATTTGTATCAGAAGGAGAAACTAATTCTTTTCTCAACTTTTCTCCATCACCTCAAAGTCCTACTTACCAACCAATCCCTTCACATTCTCCAACTCCTTTTAGATCACTTACACCATTCCCAATCATGGCTTGTTAGAATTGGAAACTAGGGTCAAATTCCACTTTGGATAGCTCATTTGATGGAGATGATTATTGCATTGAATTCCTCTTTTTTAGAGGACCAAACTCAACCTAAATATCATTAAATTTGGATAAGCATAAATGTGTTTTTGAATTTATTCCCACACATGTGAAAATTGTCAAGTTCGACCACATCATCATGTAAGCTCATGAAGCTCGATGGACATTTCACTTGAGCCCCAACAATTTGTATAAATATGAGAGACCTCAAACCTCATTTGGCATCATCTCATCTCTAACATTCTTCTGTCTCTTCATATGATTGGTTCATACAACTTATTGGGAATCTCCTTTCCTCATATGTGTGGCAAGATAAGGACGAATTACACGATGAATTCAAGAGCCAAAATTTTAGAGTCTATTGCAGGTTTGACCAGCATTGACCAGGGGTGTTTTGACCACATTTGACTACAATTTTTGGGTCATAATTTCATTTTTGGTTGGACACATTTATTGGCACAGTAACCGAGGAATTGTTTTGACTTTGACCACAAACCAATCACAGGGTTGAACGCGAGCTTGACCGTAGAGTTGACCTCAGATTTTGACCAATTTTTACCATTATTTTCATGACTATTTTAGGCTAACTTTGACCAGCAAGGAAAGCTTAATTTGACTGGGTTTGACCAAGTTGAATAAAATATTTTTTTCTACTGCATTGACCAACATTGGCTTTCCGGTTAGGGCTATGTTTGACTTCTATTTACTACATATTTGATAGGGTTGTTTTCATTGTGATTTGGAAGTTCAATATTGACTTTATTGTACTCTATCTCGTTAATGAACATTTGATATAATAATAAGAAGAATTGATCAAAGGGTTTTCCCCATCTTGCATTTTTCCCTAGCATTCGCCAAATCTGGTGTTCTCTTATCTTGGCTTGTCTTCTACATTTTGTTATTCATGTTCCATCTATAGTTACTATCAATGTGATTTGTCATTGAATGGAAGAAGGACGAAGAAGTGTGGCCACTCATTCAAAAGGATGGATCCTACATCAAAAGGATGTCAAAACTACTTTCTTGCATGGCTCCCTTAAGGAGGAAGTCTACTTGGAGCAACCTCAAGGGTTTTATTTTAAAAGATCGAAAGACACATGTATGCAAGTCGAAGAAAGACCTATATGGGTTAAATTAAGCCCCTAGGGCTTGGTATGATAGGATTGATAGTTATTTTATGAAGCTATGACTTACAAGGATCTATGTTGATCCAAAAATTTACTTCAAGGTTGAAAAGGACATGCCTCTCATTTTTGTCCTTTGTTTTGATGATCTCTTTCTGACTAGTGTAGACCCTCTCATTTATCAATGCAAGATGGAGTTGAATGCTAAGTTCAAGATGAAAGACCTAGGACTAATGCACTACCTCCTAGGCATGGAGGTCTGGAAAAATCTAGGTGATATTTTCCTTTCTCAAGGAAAATACATTGTGAAGTTGTTAGAGAGATGTGGGATGGTAGATTGGAAATTGTGTCTACTCTAATGGAACTCAACTTCAAGAAGCTATGTGGAAGTGTTGTTAGCCCTGAATTGGAAATCCCTTTCGAGTATTGAAAACTTGTGGGGGGGCTCGTGTTCTTGGTAAACTCTCGTCTAGACATATGCTTCATTGTGAATACTGTGTGTTAATTTATGGTTGAGCCTTATTACATACATTAGATTATTGCTAAGAATCTCTTGAGATATATTCCAATAAACTATGCGTTGAGATACACTTTCAGGAATTGAAGGCTACATGGATATTTTGATGCTGACTAGGTTGGAAATATGGTAGATAGAAATAGAACGTTAGGATGTTTCTTCTCATTGGGGACTACTTCAATTTCATGGATGACCAGGAAGAAAAAATTAGTTGCATTAAGCATCACCAAGGCTGAATATATTGTTGCTAGTATGCAATGTTGGGAATTTGTCTAGTTGAGGAAGCTCTTCAATCAGCTATTTGAGCATGTGTTGGATACCACCATGATCTATTGTGATACCCAGAGTGGGATTTTCCTTTTATAGAATCCCATGTTCCACGACCGCTCTAATCACATTGACATTAGGTACCACTTTATATGGGATATGGTACAATGGGGAGAAATAAGGCTCCAACACATCGAGACCAATGAGAAGATTGTTGACATTCTCAAGAAGCCCTTAGGGAAGGTCATATTCTTATCCTTCGAAGAGAGACTTGGATTTGTGGAAGAACCCTCTCATGAGGGTCCCTCTTGATTTTGACACTAATATCTGGGAGCTCCTATGGACTTGGGGTACTTCTTGGAGGTACGAGTGACCATAGGGTGAGTGGTTCACCTTCCCTTATAGGTGTGTTATGTACAGGGTGAGTGATTCACCTTCCCCTTTGATACCCCATCATGGTTGACATGTGTGTAGGATGAGTGGTTCACCTTCCACCAAGATTGATGATATATGCATAGGATGAGTGGTTCACCTTCTCCTATGGCATATGAGCAGGGTGAGTGGTTCACCTTCTCTTGAGGCTTCCCAAACATACATCCTACCCATGTAGTCTAGGAATCAAGGGAAGTACCTCTCATATAGCCAATGAATTGGGAAAAGTGGATAGGGACCATAGCACTATAGATGGATGCATCGTGTACTATCATACTCCTTATGTCTAGGATGCATGGTGTTCAACAACTTGATTTGGGTTCAATTATGATATGGGTTCTACCCCTAGACTGACTTCGATCAGTGGAGAGTAGAAAGGTCTTGTGACTCACTCTCTATTGATTCTTATTCATTATTACATCAATGCTAAGTAGAGTTGAGATGAGATGCAGATATGGTTCATGATGAAAGTATGGCATGATGATCAATGATAAAATACTGGTACGTGGAATTATCCCTATTTGAGAGGGAGTGTTAAAATTGACAACTAGGGTCAAATTCCACTTTGGGAAAATAATTTGATTGATATGATGATTGCATTGAATTCTGCTTTTCGAGAGGACCAAAATGGGCCTAAAGATCATTAAATTTGGCTAAGAAGAAATGTGTTTTTGAATTTATGCCCACACATGTGCAAATTGTCAAGATTAACCACATCATCATGTAGGCTCATGAAGCCCAATGGACATGTCACTTGAGCCCTAATGACTTGTATAAATATGAGAGACCTCAAACCTCATTTGGCATCATGTCATCTCACACATTCTTCTCTCTCTTCATCTGATTGGTTCGTACAACTTATTAGGCATCTCCTTTCCTCACATGTGTGGCAAGAGAAGGATGAATTACATGGCCAAAATTTTAGAGTCTATTGCAAGTTTGACCAATGTTGATCAAGGGTGTTTTGACCACATTTTCCTGTGATTTTTAGGTCAAAATTTCGTTATTGGTGGGCCACATTTATTCAAATGGGAACTGAGGTATTCCATTGACTTTTACTGTAGACTTGACCGCATAGTTGACCATAGAGTTTGACCATTTTTTTCATGTTTGTTTTGGGATGACTTTGACTAGAAAAGAATATCAAGTTTCACTAGGTTTGATCGAGCTGCATAAATGATTGTTTGTTTTTGCATTGACTAATGTTGACTTTCGGGTTAGGGTTGATTTTGACTTCTATTCACTGTAGATTTGACCAGGTTCTTTTGACTGTGATTTGGCAAGTCAGTATTCACTTTGTTGTACTCTATCTCTTTGTTGAACATTTGATATAATAATAAGAAGAATTGATCAAAGGGTTTTCGCCTGCAATTCGCCAAATATAGTGTTCTCTTTTCTTGCCTTGTCTTATGAATTTTGTTAGTCATGTTCTGTCTATAATTATTGTCAATGTGATTTGTGGTTAATGTGTTTTCTAGTCAAAAACTAAACTAGAAATTGTCATTGGGTTGTTAAAAGGATATTGAAGTAAATCTACTAAGCATAGAACACATCATTTTTAACTTAAATTAACATGGTTGGAGTAGGAGGAAGAGGACAAAAACCAAGAACACCCTATAAATGATATTCCAAGAGTGCATAATGATTTACCTAATCATATTAAGAAATTCCTCTGTAAATTCAATATTTATAATGGAGAAGCCCCTGAGGGCCATATAAGAAAATTCATGTTAGCATGTAATCATATGGGTGTAAGGAATTCGAGGATCAGTATGAAAAGGAGGAGCCCACAAAAGAAAAAGAAGATGTTTCTTCACCAGGTAAGCCTAGAATTCACCTCCTTATTCAACAAATTAATAAATTGAAGGAGGAAAATGATAATTTAAGAAAACAACTTACCATGGTGAAAGGGAAACTTCAATTTAGAAAAAAAAATGGATTAGAAACCCTAGCAGAAGTGGAAAAATTAATGTCACTTGATGATACAATAATGAGATTTTGTGATGGGTGTAAGCAAGTTCTAGAGGATGAATATTGTGAAAGGCCAACCAATATTTCGGTTGGGGTCCAAGTTCGAGAGTAGGATGAATAATTCCAAACTGTTATTCCATAAGAACCTGCTAAAGGTGCTACTATTACATAAGAACTAGCAGTTGAAGCAGAGTGGGATGGAGAAGAATAATATACCATTCCACAAGAAATGTTTTATGATGTTGTTATTACACAACAAACAATAGCTGAAACAAAGCACACTGAAATAAAATTGGTCATTGTTATACAAGAACCTATCGACGATGTTGATGTCACATAAGAGCTAGAAGCTGAGGTAGGGTAGCCAGTGGAGAAATGAGATGAAGAGATGTTTCAGGAAGATTTTGAAACTGCTAGTATAGAAGTAACAAAGACATCCCAGTTGAAATAGGAGGTGACATTGAAGGCGACATTCTCATTCTAGGAATTGGATAAGTGGAATAAATTAACACTCTCACTGAAAGATGAAGTTATTCCTTTAAAATAGTATCGAGGAATTGTTGATAATATGAAGAAGAAATGGGTTGAAAAGCTAAAGGTTTTGGACGTGGTGAGGATACAGAAAGAAAGGAAGCAAGAACTATTATAGGTCGAAGAATTGCAAGGGGAAGTACAATTGTTATAGTAGGAAAACGAGTCTACATATGAACTTATTCATAGTATATTAAGTTTCATACCTCCTTATCCTTGTTATCCCTTATTTCTGAAGGAGAAATGACCATATGAGGTAAGGGAGGCTCAGTACTTTCTGGAAACTCTCTAGAAGGCCACCTTTCCAGAACAACATTTACTTTGTGAATGTTATACACATGATTATGTCTATTTTTGGGAAATAATCCTTAACCTTACACTGTATGTTGGAGATGTTCAATTGAGAATTTTTATATATTTTGTACAAAATTGAGTTAGTTAGAAGGCCGCTTGTGACACTGTAATAGCTAATGAAGAAAGGGTAAAAATAGCTTATCGAAAATGAGCATGGGCCTACTTAAAGAGTTTTTATGGTGTATAATAGGATGTGGCGATATTTTAATACTAAGAAGATATCGATGGATTTTAGAGATAGGGTTTTGGAGCTTGTAGGAAGAAGTTGAGAGATGAGGATTGTTATTATTTTTTGAATTTCATATAGGCACTATATATCATTTCTTAGAGTGTAGAATGCATCAGGATAGTGGGCGTAGTTGGCTTGGACGTAGATTCAAGCTCCCTCTTATTTGGCTCCTTGCTTATCAATATCAAAATCCATACCATCTCACTCATAAATTTGGGAAATTGAATTGGTACTTTCCCGAGGCTACGAGGCAAATTTAGAGGATACTGCAAAAGCTTATAATTTTAGATAATTTCACTCTCAACACATCACAAACCATTTACAAGGGTACGCATGAGGATATGTAGATACTTAAGCTGGGGGAAATGTTGGGATGTGGAAAATGGCATCTTTTTTCAGTGATTTTCCAACCTTTTCCTTACCCTTTTTTACTCTCAAGACCATACTCTATTATTGTAACAACTGTTATTAACCTAAGTAAGTCTCTCTTTATAAAACATCCTTATGATCTAATTATATTTGTAATTTTCCATGAAAATATTGTTTTAAGCTATTTTTATCATAAAACTGATAATTAGGTTGTTACAGGGTTTATGGTCTCTTGAGATGCTATTACAAAATTACATTTTCTAGATTTTCCTTGCCAAGGATAGGTCCACAAGAACTTGTTCAACATTTTTATTACACATTAAGATATCTTTTGGATGCATTGATCTCCTTTAATCACATATGAACATCGATCTGGAAATCATGTGGTAAAATTTAGTTCGACTATCAAATGAGATATTTATGGACAACGTAGCGAAAATAGTTAGGATTTTCTATAAGATTATTGTAATTTGGAAAAGTTGCACAACATTTTTCTAACCTTGGAAATTTCTATCAAAATATTAATATGTATTCTCGATTTAGACCACATGACAATCGATAGATTCTCATGGTGATATTATCATTGTAATCGGAGATTATAAATGTTGGAAATAATACTGAGAGGGGGGAGGGGGGTGAATCAGTATTATCAAGCCAAATATTCTCTTTTTAAAATTCAGAGGATATACGCTACTTTAGTTAGTAAAAACCGCATATATACGCAACTATGTAGAAGGAAACCTGCGTATACAATGCAAACTTATGATTTAATTTATCTTTCAGATGTTGATTATTAATCTATGTATCTGAGTGAAATAGACAGTAACCAGACCAGTAAAACAGAACAGAAGACAGTCACACATAAGAACACAAGATATAAGGTGGAAACCCAATGTGGGTGAAAACCACCTGATGCAATTCGTCTCTATCTTTCTTTAATTAGAAACTTCCTTTTACAATGTACTGGTGGAGTCCTTTACTAGTACGTAGGCTACAACCTGCAGAGAGCTACAACCCTCTCTCGTTTTCCAGCTTCTCCTGGAAGGGAGCTACAACACCCTTAGCTCTTGTACTAGCCAAGATACTAGTATGTATGTGCTGGCCTACTGAAGGCTACAACATTCTCTTTCTTCCAGGGACCACGTTTCATAAATTTTCAGACTGGATCCATGAACATCAATCAATCATCAATTATATCTGCATCAAACAATCTCCTTTTCCCAATTAGCACTGAATCAAGTAAACACTTCTCTGACAGCTGTACCCAGAACATAGTGACAGTAACCATATACCAAATTCTGAACCTAGAACATCACAGCAATAAATAGAGGCAACTAGATCACAATAAAATACATATACGCTACTTAAAAAACCTGAAACCTACGTGCATACGCTCCTGTGTGTGGAGAAACCTGCGTATACACAGTTTTCCTTTACTGAAACTGCATGTATACGCGCCTTCGCTTCACTGAACCTGCGTATAGATCTATAAAGGATAACTCACTCTTTTAAACAGTCAGATACTAATTAACCCAGATTGTCAGATTTATACATCAAGCGTGTGCCTCACAGAACAGATCAAAATCATACAAAGATACTATCATTCAAGCCTTATCAATAGATCTTATCCTTCTTTATGCGCTTATGTTCGTCCTTCATTCAGATCCAGATCTGCACCATAACCCCAATCACAGAAGTTTCAGATCTAGCACATGTAAAATATTCAATTGATTCCAAAGATACTTTCCCAAATGATCTCCTTCCTCTTTTATAGTCTTGGGCCTTTCTCAATACCACGGTCCAAAACCATAATAACACAATACCACAGGCCCAATACTTTGGGATCAACCCTTCTGACGAGATACCATGGTCCAAAACCATAGGTTCAAATACCAAGGACTAACTACCACGGACCAAAGGTAAGTTTTCCAACATATACGCGCTTTTCTTTGCATGAAAGTGCGTGTATACGCATACGCGCCTTCAAAATGTCTAAACCGCGTGTATACACGACATTGTCAAGATGAACCTACGTATATGACTTTTTCTTCATTCTGAAAGCCTGAACTGAGATCTGTCACCAGATAGAGTTGCCATCAAGGACAACACCTGTGCCATAGCTCCAAACCTATACCATAATGCCAACAATCTCCCCCTTTGGACTTGATGGCAACCCCATATCTTCAAAGTCATTCTCCCCCTTTGTCATCAAGGGCAAAGGGTTGTGCTCACTCTCAACACATCACAAACCATTTACAAGGGTACGCATGAGGATATGTAGATACTTAAGCTGGGGGAAATGTTGGGATGTGGAAAATGGCATCTTTTTTCAGTGATTTTCCAACCTTTTCCTTACCCTTTTTTACTCTCAAGACCATACTCTATTATTGTAACAACTGTTATTAACCTAAGTAAGTCTCTCTTTATACAACATCCTTATGATCTAATTATATTTGTAATTTTCCATGAAAAATATTGTTTTAAGCTACTTTTATCATAAAACTGATAATTAGGTTGTTACAGGGTTTATGGTCTCTTGAGATGCTATTACAAGATTACATTTTCTAGTTTTTCCTTGCCAAGGATAGGTCCACAAGAACTTCTTCAACATTGTTATTACACATTAAGATCTCTTTTGGATGCATTGATCTCCTTTAATCACATATGAACATCGATGTGGAAATCATGTGATAAAATTTAGTTCGACTATCAAATGAGATATTTATGGACAACGTAGCAGAAACAGTTAGGATTTTCTATAAGAAAATTGTAATTTCGAAAAGTTGTACAACATTTTTCTAACCTTGGAAATTTCTATCAAAATATTAATATGTATTCTCGATTTAGACCACATGACAATCGATAGATTCTCATGGTGATATTATCATTGTAATCGGAGATTATAAATGTTGGAAATAATACTAAGAGGGGGGAGGGGGTGAACCAATATTATCATGCCAAATATCCCCTTTTTAAAATTCAGAGGATATACGCTACTTCAGTTAGTAAAACCTGCATATATACGCAACAATGTAGAAGGAAACCCGCGTATACAATGCAAACTTATGATTTAGTTTATCTTTCAGATGTTGATTTTTAATTTGTGTATCTAAGTGAAATAGACAGTAACCAGACTAGTAAAACAGAACAGAAGACAGTCACACATAAGAACACAAGATATAAGGTGGAAACCCAATGTGGGTGAAAACCACCTGCTGCAATTCGTCTCTATCTTTCTTTAATTAGAAACTTCCTTTTACAATGTATTGGTGGAGTCCTTTACTTGTACGTAGGCTACAACCTGCAGAGAGCTACAACCCTCTCTCATTTTCCAGCTTCTCCTGGAAGGGAGCTACAACCCCGTTAGCTCTTTTACTAGCCAAGATACTAGTACGTAGGTGCTGGCCTACTGAAGGCTACAACCTTATCTTTCTTCTAGGGACCACATTTCATAAATTTTCAGACTGGATCCATGAACATCAATCAATCATCAAGTATATCTGCATCAAACAATCTCCTTTTCCCAATTAGCACTGAATCAAGTAAACACTTCTCTGACAGTTGTACCCAAAACACATTGACAGTAACCATATACCAAATTCTGAACCTAGAACACTGCAGCAACAAATAGAGGCAACTAGATCACAATAAAATACATATACACTACTTTAAAAACCTGAAACCTACGTGCATATGCTCCTGTGTGTGGAGAAACCTGCGTATACGCAGTTTTCCTTTACTGAAACTGCATGTATATGCACCTTCGCTTCACTGAACCTGCATATAGATCTATAAAGGATAACTCACTCTTTTAAATAGTCATATACTAATTAACCCAGATTGTCAGATTTATACATCAAGCGTGCGCCTCAAAGAACAGATCAAAATCATACAAAGATACTATCATTCAAGCCTTATCAATAGATCTTATCCTTCTTTATGCGCTTATGTTCGTCCTTCATTCAGATCCAGATCTGCACCATAACCCCAATCACAAAAGTTTCAGATCTAGCACACGTTAGATATTCAATTGATTCCAAAGATGCTTTGCCAAATGATCTCCTTCCTCTTTTATAGTCTTGGGCCTTTCTCAATACCACGGTCCAAAACCATAATAACACAATACCACGGGCCCAATACTTTGGGATCAACCCTTCTGACGAGATACCATGGTCCAAAACCATAGGTTCAAATACCAAGGACTAACTACCACGGACCAAAGGTAAGTTTTCCAACATATACGCGCTTTTCTTTGCATGAAAGTGCGTGTATACGCATACGCGCCTTCAAAATGTCTAACCCGCGTGTATACACGACGTTGTCAAGATGAACCTACGTATATGACTTTTTCTTCATTCTGAAAGCCTGAACTGAGATCTGTCACCAGATAGAGTTGCCATCAAGGACAACACCTGTGCCATAGCTCCAAACCTATACCATAATGCCAACAATCTCCCCCTTTGGACTTGATGGCAACCCCATATCTTCAAAGTCATTCTCCCCCTTTGTCATCAAGGGCAAAGGGTTGTGCTCCCCCTGAGTGTATGCTGAAATCTCTGCCCTGTTGTGCTAACCATGCTCCCCCTGACTGTAGACAAGATTTGAAAAAAAAATGTTCTTCAAGAAGAACCAAGACCTGCCTATCACCAACAGACTCAATACATACATCCATCACCCAACCAAGTGGGGATCATCCACCCAACCAAGTGGGGATACATCAGAAATTTACATATGACACCCAAATACATTACATCTTCATCCCAGGCATAGTGGGGAAACCAAGATAGGCCGTTACATGACCTTGACACCATAAAAGAGATACATGACATAGAGACGAAATATCTAGAGCAATACTTATGAAAGACACCAATAACTGATAGCAGCAGCATCTGTCAATCACCATTCAGATCAGCAACCATGATTTCCTTCTGTTCTTCCTCTACATTTGTTCCACCTGAAACCAACAATGGCTGTGAACTAGAACCAAAAGCTTCTAAGATAATGCCAACAATGCATCATTAGAAGTTTATCTGCTCCCCCTGAACCTGTGCCAGATGGTCTTTGTCAGACCCATATCAGACTATCTTCAACCAGAGCCTGTCCCTACTAATATCCATCAATCCTCCATATACGCGACTGTCTCTGCACAAACCGGCGTATGTATGCGGATCCTCCTCAAGCAACTCGCGTACACCCATTTTTCTCTGAAACAGTCAAGATTTAACAGCAAGATGATGCATCAACTACCCCCAGATTTTGTCTAAGGTATTCAAATGTCTCCCTGGGCGGTGGTTTAGTGAGAATATCAGCAACTTGTTCCTTAGAAGGAACATACTCCAATTTGACCTTTTGTTCCAACACTTGTTCCCGGAGAAAGTGATACTTGATCAGTATGTGCTTGGTTTTTGAATGCATGACTGGGTTCTTTGAAATGCTGATTGCACTTGTATTATCACATAAGATGGAGATAGGTGGTGTACAAGTGATTTGAAAATCCTGCAAGGTTTGCATCATGCAAAGGAGTTGAGTGCAGCAAGATGCAGCAGCCACATATTCCACTTCAGCTGTAGATAAAGCAACCGAACTCTGTTTCTTGCTGAACCAAGAAACTAATCTGGAACCCATAAAGAATGCACCACCACTTTTGCTCTTCTTGTCATCCATGCTTCCGGCCCAATCTGCATCTGTATGAGCATGAAGTGTGAGATCTGTATCTCTAGGATACCATAAGCCATAGTTTTGAGTTCCTTGAAGATACTTGAAAATTCTCTTTACTGCCTGAAGATGGGTTTCTTTATTCATGAAATCTTCCAACTATTCCCACTGCATGCATGATGTCTGGTCGAGTACCTGTCAAATAAAGAAGACTTCCAATCATGGATCTATAGGTTGGTTGATGCACTGCTGCAGATTCATCATTTGCACTGAGGATGCATCTTGTAACCATAGGAGTACATACTGGTTTTGCATCTTCCATTCCATATTTCTTCAAGATCTGCTTGAGATACTTGGTTTGAGACAAAAAGATACCACCTTCATTTTGTTGGATTTGCAATCCAAGAAAATATGGCAGTTCTCCAAGCAAAGACATTTCGAATTCTTTCTGCATTACCAAGGCAAAGCTTTGACTCATAGCTTCTTCATTGCTGCCAAAGATAATATCATCTACATACACAACAAGTATTAGCAATTTGTCATTTTCAATTTTTATATAAATATTGCTATCTGCTGATCCTTTTGAAAAACCATGTTGATGAAGATATTTTTCCAAACGGTAGTACCAAGCCCTTGGAGCCTGTTTAAGACCATAGAGATCCTTTTTTAGTCTGCATAAAAGATTTGGATCATTCCCAAGGATGAAGCCGTCTGGTTGCTCAATGTACACTTCTTCTTCTAAGTCTCCATTCAGAAAGGTTGATTTCACATCCATTTGAAATACTTTGAACTTCTGAAAGCTTGAGAGAGCAAGGAACATTCGGATGGCCTCAAGTCTAGCAATGGGAGCAAAAGTTTCTTCAAAGTCTATACCTTCTTGTTGAGCATACCCTTTACAAACAAGTCTGGCCTTGTTTCTAATCACTTCCCCATTTTCATTCAACTTGTTTTTAAAGATCCATTTTGTCCCTATGACATTCTTATATTTTGGTCTAGGAACCAACTCCCAAGTGTTATTCTTTTCAATCTGCTCAAGTTCTTCATCCATTCCCTTGACCCAACATTCATCTTTGCATGCCTCTTTTACATTTTGAGGTTCAGTGGAGGAGAGCAATGCCAAATAGCTTGAGGCTTCTGCAATTGTTCTTCTTGTTTGTACACCTGCCTCTTTCTGCCCCAAAATCTGAGATTCTAGATGATTCTTCTGAACGTACCTGGATGGAGTCTTCTCTTCTATCCTTATCTGTTCCTCTGGTGACTCTTGAGGTTCTTCTTCATCATCAGTCTGATTTGGAGAGTAGTCTTCATCCTCTTAGATATTTTCATAATTTACTTGCCTAGGAATGTATCCTTTTTCATCAACCACTACATCAACGCTGTCAACAATTCTTCCAAGTCTTTTATTGTAACACTTATATGCTTTGCTGTGGGGAGAATAACCAAGGAGAATGCCTTCATCTGCTCTAGGTTCAAGTTTGCCAAGATGTTCATCATTATTCTTAATATAGCATTTGCTTCCAAAAATTTTGAAATTCTTTACCGAAGGAGTCTCACCATACCAGAGCTCATGAGGAGTTTGAGTGTTGTTCTCTCGGACATTTGTTTTTTTGAGAATAACAACCGCAGCAAATGCAGCTTCACCCGAGAAGGTTGTGGGAGTTCCAGACTCATCAAGCATAGCATGAGCCATTTGTTGGACCGTTCTGTTCATCCTTTCCACCACTCCATTTTGCTGAGGAGTCCTAGCTATAGAGAATTCCCTTCTTATTCCATGTTCTTCACAGAAATTGAAAAATTCATTTGAGGTAAACTCCCCACCTCTGTCGGACCTGAGGCACTTAATTTTTTGATCTGATTCATTTTCGGCCAAGGCTTTGAAGGATTTGAATTTTTCGAATGCTTCGTCTTTGTGCTTCATAAGTCCTAACCAAACCATCCTGGAGAAGTTGTCAATGAATAATATAAATTATTCTTCTCCTCGAGGTGACCTTGTCCTAAATGGACCACATACATCTGTATGGACTAGCTCAAGAGGCCTGCTAGCTGATCCTACCTTCTCAAGGAAGTTAGTTCTGGTTTGCTTACCAAACTGACATGATTTGCATATTGTGTTGTCTGGAATTTTGATATCTGGAAGACCACAAACTGCCTGGTATTTGCATGCTTTCCTTATTTTTGAAAAGATTAGATGCCCCAACCTCCGGTGCCATAACCAGTGTTCATCATCCTTGCTCAAATAGCATTGTTGTTGTCCTTCTTCAAATATGTATAAATTATTTGGAGTTCTTCTACCTTTGATCATTGTTTTTCCTGTATCAAGATCACGAACACTACATCCATTTGATCGAAATATTACCTCGGTTCCTTGATTGCGCATCTGATTGACACTCAGTAGATTATGCTTCAAGCCATCAACATACAATACATTTCCAGCTTTGACCTTTTCTTTCAACTGAGCAGTGCCTCTTCCTTTTATGACTGCAGGGGTATCATTTCCAAAAGAAACTTTCTTTCCCTTTTCTAAAACACTATATGATTCAAGTTTTTCTTTATCACCTATCATATGCTTTGAACATCCACTGTCGATGTACCATAGATTTTCCTATCCTTCTGCATAAAAAGCTATCCCACATATTTCTGGTTGTGGTTCCTTTATTCTCCATGTTCTGGTGCTTGAGGCTTATTCCTTTGTGTACTGAAACCTGCTCCTACATTCAGAATCTTCATGACTAAAGTTATTACAAATAGAACATTCAATTTCATTTTCAAGGGCCGAAAAGTTGTTATAGGTCCTTTTCGTAATCCCAGTCATACTTCTTTGTTTTTGAGCTTCTCTATTCATGATTGTCTTCTAGGCAACACATTGAGCTGCTTTGTGACCAAAGTTATGGCAAGAGAAACATTGGCCATTGAAGAAACTTCTTTGATTATCAAATCTACCAGCCAAATGATTGTAGTTTCCATTGTCATCCATTCTTGAAGCAAATTGAGAAGTTTTTACCTGTGGCTGGTTGTAGCTTTTGTTCACCCTTAAGATGGATTGCCCCTGGTTTACCTGGTAGTCTTTGTTTATTCTTGATGTAATTTGTCCCTGTTTTACCTGGTGATCTCCATTGGTCTTTTGCTCATTCCTCCTTGCTGCATCAAGATAACTCTTTGAGGTGGATGCCTGAGATGCTTCTCCATTATACCCCAGACCTATCTTGATTAGTGGAGAATGCTTTACATTGATAATCTCATCCAGAGTTTCAGATCCTTTAACAAATTTAAGATTAAGAGCCTTTGTTTTCTCAATTTCGTTTCTAAGGCCAACAATTTCACATTCTAACTTCTCAAGAAATTTTTCTTTTTCATCAAGCTGTAATTGCAGAGTGTCAATGATCATATCTTTTTCTTCTAAACATGTTTTGAGTCTAGAAATCTCTTCATAAAAACCATCTACATCTATAGCGTCCATGTAATCATCATCTTCAAAAGCCATTAAAAGTTTATAATCATTACCTCGTTCATCTTCGTCACTATTTGATAGGCCATCACTGTCTTCATGAGTGTAGTAACTTTTCTTAGTTGCATTTTGTTTCTTGTTCCATCTAACAGGTTCCTTCCCTTTGTCAATCTTATCCTTATGAGGACACTTGGCAGCATAATGACCGACTCTTCCATAAGCAACGCTTTTGGAAGGTAACTTACCTCGGAATCTTCCATCACCCTGTTGAAGATTCTTGACAAAATTTGATTCTTCTTCTTCTTCTGACATGTGTCCTGACTCATAGTAGTCTCCTTTGCCTGAAGCCTTGAAAGCAGCTTCTCTCTTGTCCGATGGTCCTCCTTTCCTCATTTCATAAGCAGTTAGAATCCCGTGCAGCTGTGACATGGTAAGGTTTCGTAGATTTTCTTTTTCTTCTATTGCAGAAACTTTAGATTCAAACCTAGGGGACAAAGATCTTAGAACTTTTTCGACCACAACAGCCTCTTTTATTTCTTCACCCATGTTTTTCATAAAATTAACAATCTCATATACATGAAGGAAATAGTTAGCCACACTTTCATCATTGTGCATTCTGAGATTTTCATACTGAAGTCTGAGGGTTTGAAGTTTTGCTCATTTTACCTGTTCATCTCCTTCATAGCTCAGAACAATATTGTCCCATATTTCCTTTGCGGATTTATACTGCATAACCTTGACGAATTCTGATTGAGATAGACATCGTAATAGGGTATTGACTGCCTTTGCATTTGTTTCATATTTCTTCTTCTCAGCCAGATCTGTAGGAGTTGCTGATGGAAAAGTGTACCCTGTATCGATGATATCCCAGACTTCTGTACCAAGAGATTGAAGATAGGTAGTAACTCTTACCTTCCAATATACGAAGTTTGTCCCATCAAAAATCGGTGGCCTGATAGATGCTTCTCTCTCGTAGTTGCTCATGATGATGGATATTCCTCCAAGCGATCAAGCTTCTTCAGAAGGACCTGCTCTGATACCAATTGTTTGAAATAATACTGAGAGAGGGGGGGGGGGGGTGAATCAGTATTATCAAGCCAAATATTCCCTTTTTAAAATTCAAAGGATATACACTACTTCAGTTAGTAAAACCCGCATATATACGCAACTATGTAGAAGGAAACCCGCGTATACAATGCAAACTTATGATTTACTTTATCTTTCAGATGTTGATTATTAATCTGTGTATCTAAGTGAAATAGACAGTAACCAGACCAGTAAAATAGAACATAAGACAGTCACACACAAGAACACAAGATATAAGGTGGAAATCCAATGTGGGTGAAAACCACCTACTGCAATTCATCTCTATCTTTATTTAATTAGAAACTTCCTTTTACAATGTACTGGTGCAGTCCTTTACCAATACGCAGGCTACAACCTACAGAGAGCTACAACCCTCTCTCATTTTCCAGCTTCTCCTGGAAGGGAGCTACAACCCCCTTAGCTCTTGTACTAGCCAAGATACTAGTACGTAGGTGCTGGCCTACTGAAGGCTACAACCTTCTCTTTCTTCCAGGGACCACGTTTCATAAATTTTCAGACTGGATCCATGAACATCAATCAATCATCAAGTATATCTACATCAAAAAATCTCCTTTTCCCAATTAGCACTGAAACAAGTAAACACTTCTCTGACAGCTATACCCAGAACACAGTGACAGTAACCATATACCAAATTCTGAACCCAGAACACTACAGCAACAAACAGAGGCAGCTAGATCACAATAAAATACGTATATGCTACTTAAAAAACCTGAAACCTGCGTGCATATGCTCCTGTGTGTGGAGAAACCTGTGTATATGCAGTTTTCCTTTACTGAAACTACATGTATACGCGCCTTCGCTTCACTGAACCTGCGTATAGATCTATAAAGGATAACTCACTCTTTCAAACAGTTAGATACTAATTAACCCAGATTGTTGGGTCCCTATAATACTAGTGATTACCCCATTATTATTGTAGCTATACCCCTTATTTATATTGTTGTGCCCCTATTACCCCCATATTGTTATTTCTGTGCCCCATAGAATCCCTCTATTGTTTTTTGTGGCTTTATATTATTATTGTTAGGTCGGCTGGATTATATTGTGACTCCTTAGACTCCTATATATAGAAAGGAGGTTTTGTCATTTGTATCATCCAAGAATTGTTCATTTATGTAATGTAAAGGAGGTTGCCCCCTCGAAGAGGCTGAATTTTAAGGCGTGGATCTCTCTTTTCTATCTTTTTGTGAGCTGGTTTCATAACATTTGGTATCAGAGCTTTGGATTCTAGGGTTTCGCTGCTCCAAACAGGTCATCGTGGCATTTTTGCTATAACTTTTTTTTCTGTAATGTTTCAGAAGTCACAAACAAAACCCATTTGAGAAGAAATCGCGCTGAACCTTGGGTCCGCATTTCAGAGCTTTTCGCGCGATATTTGCAGAGATATGATCTGAGGAATTTGGTCTTTTTGCAGAATCTTGAATTACATTCAAAACAGGTGACCTGGGGAAAATTGTCATAACTTTCTCTCTAGGGATCGGATTGAAATTTCATAAGAAGGTACAGAAAGAGGACAGACTGTAGTTTCTTGTATGCATGTTTTAGATTCAAAGGTTGAAACAGTGACTTGTGGCACGTCGTACAAGTTCGCTCTACTGAACTAGTCTAAAAGCAAGTCACTGTGGGAGATTTCACATAACTCTTCCTTGGAGAATCCAATTTGGGTCAGACTTGTGGCATTGGAAAGAGGACATAGAAGGCTACTACAGGTCGCAATTTCAGAACTGGATGATCTGAAATTACAGAGATACATCAGATTCAATATCAGGCTTCTATAAAGTGAAAAAAGGGTGTATAGTTTTGTTTTTAATTTTTGTGTAAGCTTGGTTTAACGGAATTCAAAGGGCATAGTAAATCATTATTATCGGTAACTGATGCCCCGAGGAAAGAAAATGCAAACACCTAGTAAGGAACCTGAAAGCTCTAGCATGACTCATGAAGGAGAGGAAGAAATGCTACATGATATATCAAAATTACAAGAACAAGTGCAACACATGTCACGCTCACAAAAGCTAACAGAAGCTAAGATAAGTGGCGTGGAATCTAAGATAAATGGCATGGAAGCTAAGATGGATGATTTGAAGATAGATTTGAAGACAGACATGGAAGAATTGAAGAAGTTGCTACAAGAAAGGGTCACTAATGGTGAAAAGGTAGTAAAGGAAACTCATGATGAGAACAAAAGAAATGTTAATCATGATTCCATAGATGCTAATGTTGGATTGAAGAATCACCATATTCCAAAAATCGATATGAGGAAGTTTGATGGCAAGGATCCCACCACATGGATATTACAGATGGAGCAATTCTTCGATCTCAATAATTTGCAAAACGCACAAAAGGTACGTATGGCAACTGTATATTTGGAACCAAATCAGTTTGTATGGTATCAATGGCTTTGCTCTCGTAAACAATTTATCACTTGGGCAATTTTTACGGAAGAATTGATAGCACATTATGAAGATACAAAAAGCAACACTTTTTTTAGCCAATTGATAAGTCTCAAACAAAAGGGTTCAGTAATGGAGCACATTGAGGAGTTCCAAAAGTTGAACATAAGGGTAAAAGATATTCCAGAGGAGCATAGGATTGATGTGTTCATAGGGTCTTTAAAGGATAATATCCAACATGATGTTCACCTTTGGGAACCTGATTCATTAGAGAAGGCATTCAGGTTAGCAAGAAAAATGGAAAGCAAAATTATGGCAACCAGGAAGCATACCACTCACAACTATAAAGACGAAGTGTTGTTGCCCCTAGTCTTCCACAACCTATAAGGTTGACACCACAACAATTGGAAGAAAAAAGAGCAAAAGGGCTTTGTTATAGTTGTGATAGCAAATACACTAAAGGTCATAAGTGTGCTGAGAAGAAATTATTCTACATAGATTGTGAAGAGGAAGAAGAAAAGGAGCAAGAAAGGTCAAAAGAAGAAGATATACTCCAGGAACAAAGCCTAGATGAAGAACAAATAAATCCGACCATATCTTGTAATGCATTGGTGGGAATTACCACTCCTCAAACCATCAAGATAGAAGGACAAATCAAGAAGAAAAAGGTAATAGTGTTGATTGATTCAGGAAGCACCCACAATTTTATTCATTGTAGGGTAGCAAAAGAATTGAATTGCTTCCTATATCCAGCACCAGAGTGTCAAGTGATGATTGCAAATGGAGGAACAATAAATTGCTCCGGAAAGTGCCATAATATCAAGCTATCCATGGGAGAATATGTATTGACTAGCCCAATGCTTTCCATTCCAATGGGAGGTGCTGATGTTGTACTAGGAGTCTAATGGCTACAATCCTTGGGTACAATAGCTTTTAATTTTCAAGAACTTTTCATCAAATTTTCTATGGAAGGAAAGGAAGTTGAATTAAGGGTATTGCAGGGAAACCAGGAAGGATACTCAGCTCTAATGGCATGACAAAGCTTCTAAAAAAGGAGCAAAGAGGTGTAATTGCACAATTATGTTCGCTAGATGTTTCCACATTGGAATCATCTGTTTCTCCAGATCTCCAAAAAGTCCTGGACAATCATTCCAAGGTATTTGAGACTCCAAAAGGTCTCCCACCTATGCGTGATCATGATCATGCTATTCATCTGATTCCAGGAAGTGTTCCTCCAAACATCAGGCCGTACAGATATCCCTATGTCCAAAAAAGTGAAATTGAACGTATGGTTGCAGAAATGCTAGAGGCTGGTATAATTCAACCAATTCAAAGTTCTTTCTCAGCTCCAGTAGTATTGGTGCACAAGAAGGATGGATCATGGCACATGTGTCTAGATTATAGGGAGCTCAACAAGCTCACTATTAAAGATAAGTTCCCCATTCCTATTATTGATGAATTACTGGATGAATTGCATGGATCAATTTACTTCACCAAGTTGGATCTTCGTTCGGGATATCATCAAATCAGAATGAAGATTGAAGACATTCTGAAAATGGCATTTAGAACTCATGAGGGTCATTATGAATTTTTGGTCATGCCTTTTGGCCTTACCAATGCACCTTCAACATTTCAAGGTTTGATGAATTAAATTTTCAAACCATTCCTTAGAAAATTTGTGTTAGTATTTTTTGATGATATACTAATCTGCAGCAAGTCTTGGAAGGATCATGTTGAACATGTTGACAGGGTGCTACAACTATTGGAGGAGAAACAATTATATGCAAAAATATCCAAATGTTTCTTTGGAGTCCAGGAGGTGGAATATTTGGGTCATATTGTATCTCATGAAGGAGTTAAGGTAGACCCTAGCAAAATTAAAGCCATTAAGGAATGGAAAATCCCCACATCCATAAAGCATCTACGAGGATTTCTTGGGTTGACAGGGTATTATCGCAAGTTTGTTAAGAATTGTGGGAGAATAGCAGCACCTCTAACAACATTATTGAAGAAAGATTCATTTTCATGGACTCCAGAAGCAACAAAGGCCTTTGAACATCTTAAAGAGGCAATGTGCCAAGCACCGGTCTTAACTACACCGGACTTCACAAAAACCTTTATTGTGGAATGTGATGCTTCAGGAAATGGAATTGGTGCTGTTCTAATGCAAGATGAAAGACCCATTGCTTTTGAAATTCGACCAATCAAGGGAAAGTTTTTAAGCAAAGCTATTTATGAGAAGGAAATGTTGGCAATACTCCATGCACTTAAGAAATGGCGACCGTACCTAATGGGAAGACACTTCAAGGTAAAAACGGATCATGATAGCCTTAAATACTTTTTAGAACAAAGATTATCCTCTGAAGAGAAACAAAAGTGTGTCACAAAGATGTTGGGTTATGACTTTGAAATCATCTACAAAAAAGGGAAGCAAAATGTGGTGGCAAATGCACTCTCAAGAAAGGATGAGGATGTGGAAGCATTGTTGTGTGCCATTTCTATTATCCAACAAGATTGGATAAATGAAGCAAGGGAGGAATGAAAGAATGACGAAGAAGTGTGGGCACTTATTCAAAAGCTACAACAAGATTCCAGTACTTCTGATACATTTAGCTGGAAAAATGATTCGTTATGGTACAAAGATCGCTTATACCTCTGTAAGAATTCCCAGCTAAAACAAAAGATTCTTATGGAATTGCACACTTCTCCCTTAAGAGGGCACTCAGGATTTTTAAAAACTTACCACAGGGTTAAGAATGAATTTTTTTGGGATGGCCTAGTTTGTGGCGGAATGTTTGGTTTTCCAGCAAAATAAAGTTGAAACAATTAAGACACCGGGTCTATTACAACCTTTATCCATTCCAAGCCAACGTTGGGAGGAGGTTTCAATGGATTTTATCACAGGTTTACCCAAGTCTAAGGGAAAGAGTGTCATCATGGTGGTAGTTGACAGACTTACCAAGTATGCACACTTTTGTGCATTATCACATCCATTTAAAGCCAGTACAGTTTCTACTGTATTTATGGAAACAGTTCAAAAGCTACATGGAAACCAAAGATTATTGTAAGTGATAGAGATCCCATTTTCACTGGAAATTTTTGGACAGAATTATTTTCTTGTCTTGGTACTCAGTTAGCTCATAGCTCATCTTATCATCCTCAATCTGATGGGCAAACTGAGATAGTAAACAAATGTTTGGAAGGATATCTTCATTGCTTTGTATCTGATAAACAGACACAATGGGTCAAATGGTTGCCTCTGGCTGAATGGTGGTATAACACTTCCTTCCATACAGCAAAAAAAATTACCCCATTTATGGCACTTTATGGGTATCAACCATCATCCATCACATCATATTTAAGAGAAAATTCTAAGGTTCAGGCAGTGGAACATCACATCGAACATCAACAACAAGTCCTCCAACTCTTAAAGGATAACCTCATGCTGGCACAAAATAGAATGAAATAACAGGCAGATCAACATCGCAGTGAAAGAAGTTTTGATGTAGGTGCTTGGGTATTCCTACGGCTACAACCATATAAGCAAATGTCCCCAAAGCAAGCTAAGAAGGATAATAAATTATCACCAAAGTATTATGGTCCATACAAGGTATTGCAAAAGATTGGTACTATGGCATACAAATTGGAGCTTCCTGTAGCTTCTCGATTGCACCCAGTGTTCCATGTTTCATGTTTAAAGAAGGTTATAGGTGACAAGCTCCCAATTCAAACAATATTGCCAGAACTTGACGAGGAAGGAAAAATTATATTGGAATGGGAAGCAGTCACAGAAACAAGAACTCGACAGCTATGAAATCGATCAATTTCAGAGTATCTTATCAAGTGGAAGAACTTATCCGCTGAAGATTCCACATGGGAGGATGAGAATTTTATGCAAAAGTATCCAGAACTACTCAAGCGTTGAGGACAACACTTTTTTGAAGGACATGTTGGGTCCCTATAATACTAGTGATTACCCCATTACTATTGTAGTTATACCCCTTATTTTATTGTTGTGCCCCTATTACCCCCATATTGTTATTTATGTGCCCCATAGAATCCCTCTATTGCTATTTTTGTGGCTTTATATTATTATTGTTAGGTCGACTGGATTATATTGTGACTCCTTAGACTCCTATATATAGAAAGGAGGTTTTTTCATTTGTATCATCCAAGAATTGTTCATTTATGTAATGTAAAGGAGGTTGCCCCCTCGAAGAGGCTGAATTCTAAGGCGTGGATCTCTCTTTTCTCTCTTTTTGTGAGCTGGTTTCATAACACAGATTGTCAGATTTATACATCAAGTGTGCGCCTCACATAACAGATCAAAATCATACAAAGATACTATCATTCAAGCCTTATCAATAGATCTTATCCTTCTTTATGCGCTTATGTTCGTCCTTCATTCAGATCCAAATCTGCACCATAAACCCAATCACAAAAGTTTCAGATCTAGCACATGTTAGATATTCAATTGATTCCAAAGATGCTTTGCCAAATGATCTCCTTCCTCTTTTATAGTCTTGGGCCTTTCTCAATACCACGATCCAAAACCATAATAACACAATACCATGGCCCAATACTTTGGGATCAACCCTTCTGACGAGATACCATGGTCCAAAACCATAAGTTCAAATAACAAGGACTAACTACCACGGACCAAAGGTATGTTTTCCAACATATACGCGCTTTTCTTTGCATGAAAGTGCGTGTATATGCATACGCGCCTTGGAAATATATAACTCGCATGTATACGCGACTTTGTCAAGATGAACTTGCATATATGACTTTTTCTTCATTTTGAAAGCCTGAACTGAGACCTGTCACCAGATAGAGTTGCCATCAAGGACAACATCTGTGCCATAGCTCCAAAGCTGTACCATAATGCCAACAATAAAGAGGTGTACCCTCTTCCCATGCAATAAAGATAGACATATAGATACCAGGGGGGGAGCACCAACATTGTAATCCTATATTTTTCATTAATGGAAATCTCAATCATTCGCGGTGCCATACCGTTTTGTTTACCAACTTGTGTGTTGTATTGTGTACCAACCCCTATTAGGAAGGATGGGCCCTCCTTCTTAGTAGGGATCACTTGTTAGGAAGGTACTATTGTTGAATAAGGAATTATTGAGGGGGGGGGGTGAATCAATAATAGTGAGGTTCTTTTGAATTTTAAGTATAAATCTTTAACTCTTTTCACTACGGTCAGTTACTTGTGAGATATTTCATACACAATACAAATAATCAACAATATAAGGCATTCACATGTACATACAATCCATCACATGAGAAGCATACACATATTGACATAGGTATTTTTGCATGGAAACCCAAAGGGAAAAAACCACCAATCTATTTGCTGTTATGATGTGAATTAAGCACCTATTTAGTTACATCAATTTGTTTGTGAGCACTGACTCATAGGAGACACTAACCCCCTTATGATAGAAAGAACCTACTTTCCAAGAGGCACCAACGTCTTATGAATGTAGGCCACCACTTGCTCTAGCCATTGTTCTACCTTTCATACAATTTTCAAATTGAAAACATGGGAAAATACAAATACAAAGAAATACATCACTCTCTTAGGGGGTGAAATTGTAGTTCAAGTCCTGACAACAGAACCATGTGTTAGCTTAGGGGGTCTTGACCTAGGTTCAGAGTTAGTTGCACCAAACAAATCCCTACCCTGTTGGCCCTTTAGACATCAATCCGCGATGTGCAGACTGAAGGCTCACCTGAAACAGTATGGGGGGATGTTAGAACCAAGTTTCTGCACCCAGAGATCAGTGTGATATCTTTTTGGTGACCTAGATCTGCCTTTGTGCAAACCTCTATGCACCTGCAACCTATTGTTGTAACTTCCATCAATAGGTCTATAGACCTCTGCGAAGGTCTACGATTGGCTTTTACAAACCCTGAACAGGTCACTTAGCTTCTTACGCGCACCATAGATTACTCTTAGACCATTATTTTCTTAGATCTAATAAGTGTTCGATAATTTTAATAGAAAGAGTTATAATCTTCATATAATCACTTAACATTAATTTCATTCAAATAACAATGTAGAGCAAGTAAATTCATGCATCAATACATAATTATTTCATAATACCATTATTCATCACAATATAGAGTGAATTCCTACATAACAGAAGTAATAGATAAAACACATGCATTTCTGCAACAATCGCCTTTATTGATATTCAGTTAAGCTTACAGACTCAATACTTTCTTGCACACTCAACTGTGGACACTACTCTAGGCCTCTATGCACTCAGCTGCAGAGTCGTTCCCTCCTCGAAGACTTCTACTCTTGCACTAGACTTCTTCGCTCATACCCATAGACTTCTTCTTCGTTTCCTTAAACATTCCTAAGACACACCTATTTATACAATCCCATGGTTTGCGGACCATGGATAGATCTTCAAAGTCGACTCAAGTTACATAAAGGAAGGGTAAAACCATTTTTTATTATTTAACTAACTACATGCTCTGCGACCACAACTTGCAGAGACTTTGCATCTTTTTACATAAAAAAATTGGGCTTTTTTCCCCAAAACTGACCCAGGGGATCCCATCCCAACATCTACTATGATCCTCTATTTTTTTCATCTCTAGTGCTAGGAATGATGCTCTCTCTCTATTGACCATTTACCTGCCATTCATGTTTCCGAAGAATACTCTTACATAGTTTTCCATGTTGTTGTTGCATCAAACTCCTTGAGCTCTTCAGTCACATTAAACATTAGGAATGGGCTCCTGAGATTTTCCACATGTTACATTGTATTTTGTCACACCTTCTGCACTTCCCTGTGTTATACCCTAGAGTGCCTAAAACTTGGAAATTATATAGTGTACCCATCTTAATATTCATTCCAAATCCTCCATGAAGAATTAATGGAAACATGCCTTGAGCCTTCCCTAAGGAAATGAGCTCAAAACCCTAATTTCAGGATCAACATGATTGTGACACTAATTACCCGTTTTGATGGTTGGTTGCACCATACCAACCTTGCATTGGTAGCATGGTTTTTACCTAGATACTCCCACTGAACCCTAAAAGGAAATTTTTCTCAAAGAGGAGAAGAAGCTTCATGATCTAGAGGCTTCCAGAATGACAAGCTGGAGGTTGTTCATTGTGGATGTGATCTAATTCTCCCAATATTTCCCTTTGATCTTATCCCTATGAGCTTCCTCTTTGAGATAAGGGTCTTCCCCTATGTTTGGTGAAAGCCTAACTCCCTCTCCCTGCCTATATGTTCATCCTCTTCCATTCCAAAATGGTTGGTCTTTGATTATTTGCACCCTTATTCTTAGATAGTGCCTAGATGCTATTGACTTTGGCTCGGAGAAGGAGTGCTTGGAGAGCTTGAACATGGACTTAGACATTCACTCAAGGAGGTCTTCCAACATCAAGGCCTGGGTTGTATGATTCATCTTTTGTTTATTAATATATACAACTGCTGGTTTACTTCCAAAAATGTGTGTGTTAATGCTTCATTTATCTTAATGCTACTTGATTTGTTAAGTGGATTACATTTGATTATGCTTGTTGCACTTTTACGATTTGTTGTGTCTTTGTCATTTTGTACAGGTATTCAGATGCTGTGAATAGTAAGGACTAAGCCTTAGGAGCAAGCGATCAAGATATTCAACAAAGGAGTGCATTATAACATCAATACTAGGTAGGTCTCCTTCGTCTTCACTCATTTCGATTGTAATTTAGGAAAGTGTCTTGTAGATTTTCTCGTTTGTTGCTAGACCCACTCATCGGGATGTTGGAAATAATACTGAGAGGGGGGGGTGAATCAATATTATCAATTTCTTTTAACAAATCTTCCTTATTTATACTTTGAATTACTTTTGCATATCAGTACCATAAAATAATGAGCATGAACAAGAAAAACAGATAGTCACACCAAAGAACACCAGATATAAGGTGGAAACCCAATGTGGGTGAAAACCACCTGCTGCAATATGTTTTTATCTTCTTTCAAATTAGAAACTCCTTTACAATGGTTTTGTACTGGTGCAGTCCTTTACCAGTACGCAGGCTACAACCTGCAGAGAGCTACAACTCTCTCTCGTTTTCCAGTCTCTCCTGGAAGGGAGCTACAACCCCCTACTTCTTTTCTTACAAGGACCACTTTTCATAAATTTTCAAACTGGATCCATAAACATCAAATGATCATCAAGTATAAGAAAATCACCCAGTCAACTGTAGTAACCAGATCAACAATAATAGAACTAAACCCAAAACACCTTATCAACAGAAAAATACAGCCAAACAAAATGTCTTAAGACAGATACGCAGTTTTTCTTTCTCTGGTCTGCGTGCGTACGCACTTCACCTTCTGCTCCCCTGCGTATACCCGCAGAGACCCTTCTGTCACACTGCGTGTCCACGCACTGTTTCTTCAACCGCCCTGCGTTCTGTTACTGCAGGTACGCACCCAAAGACACTATCGCGCCGCGTACTGTTACTGCAGGTACGCACCCAGAGACACTATCGCGCCGCGTACTGTTACTGCAGGTACGCACCCAGAGACACTATCGTGCCGCGTACTTTTACTGTGCGTACGCACCTGAACCTTTGCCACGCTGCGTACCCACGCAGTTCTCCTTCTTCTGCTCTGCGTACCCACGCAGCTCTCCTATTTCTGCTCTGCGTACCCACGCAGATCTCCTGTTTTTGCTCTGCGTACCCACGCAGATCTCCTGTTTCTGCTCTGCGTACCCACGCACCTGTACCGTTAAACACCTGCGTACTTCTGATTAGGGCTGAATTGGTAGTCCACCAGTGTGGCACAGTTAGTCAGATGCTTAGATCTGATCATGCGCTCGAGAGATCACCCTTCACAGATTCACTTTCAACTTCTCTTACATATAGATCAAGCTTTTAAGACCATAACCCAATATTTCAGATCTTAAGATATTCAATTGCAAAAGATGCTTAGCCAAGTGATCTCCTTTGCTTTATATAGGCAAGCTCCTCCTAAAATCATGGATCAATACCACGAGCCAAAACCATAATAACACAAATACCGTCGGCTAAATACCAAGAGTTAAACATAAGAAACCCCACGTGTGCTTTCCTCTGCCTTGAAGTGAGTGCACTGGGGGTACGCACCTCCTGAACGACTGACCTGCGTGTCTGGCCGTGGTCCCTGCATGGTGTACCTGCGGGTACGCATTTTCTGAACTGTTCTCCTGCGTACTTCTTAATTTTCAACATATTGAGAGCCTTGCCACGGGTGTTGCCATCAAGTACAACATCTGTAACATATAGCCATACCAGAAACATAATGCCAACAATCTCCCCCTTTGGACTTGATGGCAACCACAGAAACTTCAGCAGCTTCATTCTCCCCCTTTGACATCAAGGGCAAAGGGTTATGCTCCCCCTTAGAACATGCTCCCCCCGAGTATGAACCAGATCTGTAAAGAAGAACCATAATCCACCAGAAAGAGATAGAGACATATTGCAGCTATATTCAGACCAGCTTCCATGATCTCCTTCTGTACATCCTCCATAATGCCAACAATGCATTATATGCTCCCCCTGAACCTGTGCCGCAACCCAGCACATGTACGCATATACATGCGTACAACCATCAATCAGAAGAGTTTCAACAATAAGATGATGCATCAACAACCCCCAGCTTTTGCCTGAGGTATTCAAAAGTCTCCCTGGGTAATGTTTTGGTGAGAATATCAGCAACTTGTTCCTTAGAAGGAACGTACTCCAACTTGACTTTATGTTCAAGCACTTGTTCCCGTAGAAAGTGATACTTGATTGGTATGTGCTTGGTTTTTGAATGCATGACAGGATTCTTTGAGATGCTGATTGCACTTGTGTTATCACATAAGATGGAGATAGGTGGTGTACAAGTGATTTGAAAATCCTGCAAGGTCTGCATCATCCAAAGGAGTTGAGTGCAGCAAGATGTAGCAGCAACATATTCCGCTTCAGCTGTAGACAAGGCAATCGAACTCTGTTTCTTGCTGAACCAGGATACTAATCTGGAACCCATAAAGAACGCACCACCACTTGTGCTCTTCCTGTCATCCACGCTTCCGGCCCAATCTGCATCTGTATAAGCATGAAGTGTGAGATTTGTATCTCTAGGATACCATAAGCCATAATTTTGTGTCCCTTGAAGATATTTGAAAATTCTTTTCACTGCCTGAAGATGAGTCTCCTTCGGATTTGACTGAAATCTTCCAACTATTCCAACTGCATGCATGATGTCAGGTCGGGTACCTGTCAAATAAAGTAAACTTCCAATCATGGATCTGTAGATTGGTTGATGCACTGCTGCAGATTCATCATTTGCACTGAGGCTACATCCTGTGACCATGGGTGTACATACTGGTTTTGCATCTTCCATGCCATATTTCTTCAAAATTTGTTTGAGATACTTGGTTTGAGACAAAAAGATTCCTCCTTTTTGTTGGATTTGCAAACCAAGAAAATATGTCAGTTCTCCCAGCAAGGACATTTCGAATTCTTTCTGCATCACCAAGGCAAAGCTTTGACTCATAGCTTCTTCATTGCTGCCAAAGATAATGTCATCTACATACACAACAAGTATTAGTAATTTGTCATTTTCAACTTTTATATAAAGATTGCTATCTGCTGATCCTTTTGAAAAGCCTTGTTGATGAAGATATTTGTCCAAACGATAGTACCAAGCCCTTGGAGCTTGTTTGAGACCATAGAGAGCCTTCTTCAATCTGCACACAAGATTTGGATCATTTCCAAGAATGAACCCATCTGGTTGCTCAATGTATACTTCTTCTTCCAAGTCTCCATTTAGAAAGGCTGATTTCACGTCCATTTGAAATACTTTGAAGTTTTGGAAGCTTGAGAGAGCAAGGAACATTCAGATGGCCTTAAGTCTTGCAACAGGAGCAAAGGTTTCTTCAAAATCTATTCCTTCTTGTTGCGAATACCCTTTACAAACAAGTCTGGCCTTGTTTCTAATTACTTCTCCATTTTCATTCAATTTATTTTTGAAGACCCATTTTGTTCCGATAACATTCTTATCCTTTGGTCTAGGAACCAGCTCCAAAGTGTTGTTCTTTTCGATCTGCTCAAGTTCTTCATCCATTGCTTTCACCCAACTGATGAGCCCCAATTTTGGTACAATTTGGGCTCATTTTGGCCTATTCTACTTGCTCAAACCATTCATTTTTTATTGCTTATGCATGCATTTCTTAGTTTATTCATGTTGTTTGTAGGAAGAAGGGTAGGCACTCTATCTACGTGACTAATGCATTGTGATCCCAGGTTTTGGCATTAAAAGGGAGCAAAAGACAACGAAAAAGGAGACAAGGAGACAATGAGGTGGCACTGCTGACTTTTAGGAGAGGATGTCCACGGTCTTGGGGACATTCCTCGTGATTCCCACCAAGAACTCCGAGCTCCAATCCATCTCCCCTCTGAGCTTAGAAGCGGCCAGCTGTTCTACAGGAACAGTAGTTATAAACTGCTCTACAGGAACAGCAGTTAGGACCGTCCTACAGGATCAGCAGTTAAACTCTAGTTGGACAGCCGAGCTCCTAAAATCAAGGACACTTGTTGGATCATCGTTTTTGTATAAGTGTAGAGGCCTTAGCCTTGGATAGGTTGTTGAAACTCTCGTATTGCTATTGTAATTTTCGAGCACAGCTCAGTTTTTGTTCCTTTCTGTAAGCCAATTTGGCATGATATCAGATTATGAATAAAGAAGGCAGATTCTGATCTAGTTCTGAGTTTTTCTTAAGGAGACTATAGCTCTCAGGTTAGGGCCCAACCTGAGAGCCATAGATCCCCTCTGCTGTAGTGTTGTTTCCATTTCATTTCAGCACTTTGAGCTTTTCATTTGCACATGCAATTTGAATTACAGGTTGTTAAGTTGGTCTTTTTCATGAGTTAGATAGGAGTTGCTTATGATGAATTTGTTTTCACTTGCTTAGTGTAGCAGAGGATAGATATAATCGATTGGAGCTCCAACAAAAAGGTTGTTAAGGCTCACTGCCGTCTCATCTGGGATTGGAGTGAAGTCCATGACTAACCACCAAAAATACGCATTTCTTGATTCCATGATTGCTGCAAACACAGTCACGTTATGTTAGATGCTTCCACATGATTCACACCTGCACCACACTCCTTTACCACAGCTTCATGCACATTCTCCTTCGCGTTTAGATTGTTGTTCATTGAATTTATAAGCACAGATAGTTAGGTTGATGCATTTTCGGTTTGGTGACAGTCATAAGCATTTGTTTCACTTACACTGCTCTCTCTCGTTCCATTACTTCATTCTCCATCTTGATCCCACATGCACACACATCTTCGACCCCTGCTCCGCTCTGTTCTCTCCCAAAGTTTTTCACTCCTCACGTACTTCCATTCTCTAGCCCTTTCATTGACCTAGCCCTCTATCTTCCAACCTACTCCCTACATTCACTCCCTATCCTATTCTTCCACTTTTGAAGCCATCACCAGCCTTATTCCTACCTTACACATCTCCTCCTACCATTCCATCACTCCTCCATCACTCCAAACACTCACGGTAGGTCATCCTGTAGCCATTTGTAGACATCCTGTAGAAACCAGAGTATCCTGTAGGATCCCCTGCAGCCATCCTGTAGGAGGCCACTCTCTCAGTTGCTGAGCATCTGAATGCGAGGAACCTCTGTGGATGGATGCTAAGGATCCCTATGGACCTCTCCTAGCCTCCCCAACCTGTCCCACGTTTTCCTTCCTTCTCCATCCCATCTGCACAATCAAACCCTAGTTAGCACAAAATCACAATCATTCCACACACTTAAGGGAAAAATACAAAAAAATATCTTTCATGATGCAAGTAGTTTAGATCCATGCATTTGCACTTATTAGAGGTAACAACAGCATTGGTAGAAGTTTCATTCACATTTCTTGCGTTGTATAGGTTAGACTAGTTAAATTAGGGTTTCCTAGGTTTACATGCTTTGATTTGCTTTCAGTCCATTTTGTCAAGTAGAGTAGTTTTCCTTTGAGAATAGCTTTCGTCCATCAATTAGCAAGCTTCTTCTGAGAGCCTATAGAAATTGGCTTGAGCCCTAGCGGACTTGTGCCAGCTGACCAAGTGACAGCTGCGACAAGAGCTAGTACTTGTGCATATAGCACCGTCGCTTCCAAGTTTGTACGAACTACCGGGTTGATAAAATGAGAGACAGGAAGCCCCAGGAGTTGTAGCATTATTGCTACAATACTGGAGCTCACCATCTTTTTGGCGCCGTTGCCGGGGAAGCGTCAGAGTATTAGTAATTGTTGCTTTTCTTCTACTTTCGTACTCTTACTTCTGCTCAGTAGTTTATTTCATTTCCATTCTGCAAAAGTAGCTTAGCATTTCCTGCTTTCCTAGATTAGCATTTCCTGCTTTCCTAGCTTAGCATTTCCTGCTGTCCTAGATTAGCATTTCCTGCTTTCCTAGATTAATATTTCTTGCTTTCCTAGATTAATATTTCTTGCTTTCCTAAACTAATATTTCTTGCTTTCCTAGAGTAATTTTTCTTGCTTTCCTAGATTAGCTTTCCAATTCTGAGCAATATAGTTAGCTGTGGATCACTTTGTTTCAGTTTTGCAGGTACCAAAGAAAAAGCAAAAGCACTCAAAAAAAAAAAAAAAAAAGTCCTTTCCATTTCATGCCTCGTAGGAACCGAGATAGATCAGGCAAATTCCTACCAAACACCCCCACCACATCACTGAGTCACCCTTCTCTCTTCTTTGGTGACAGTGACCCAGAGGAACCTATAGGTGAACATCCTAAGATATACCAAGACCCTATAGAAGAAGAAGAGTTAGAGACCACTCCATCTGAAGCCATCGCTGATAATAGGAGAGAAGATGAGAGAATAGAAGGAGCTTTCCCCATCCGAGAGACCAATGGAGATATGAAAATGAAAAACATTAGCCCCTCCGCCTTGCCTCACTTCCATGGACTGCCCACTGAGGATCCTGATACCTTCTTGTTTGAGTTTGTTGTCCTTTGTAGAACCTATGACTATACTGAAGATGAGCAAAAGCTGAAGCTTTTCCCTTCCACTCTTAAGGATGCAGCACTACGCTGGTTCATGGGATTACCTGGGAATAGCATCGCTACTTGGGCTCAAATGCAGCAAGCCTTCAATACCAAGTATAGGGATTATTGTAGGTCCAAGGAAGCCAAGGGAGAGATCTTTCGAATGACCATGGGGAATGATGAGTCTTTAGAGGATTATGAGGAGAGGTTCCAACTTAGCTATAAACGGGCCAGGTGCACACTTGACCCTGAATCCCTCAAGTTGGTTCTACTCCGAGGAGTCCCTGAAGATCTCTTAGACACCCTTCACATGTTAGCTGGGGGGGACATTTACCAACTGCCCTATGAGGACATCAAGACTGTGTTTCGAAATCATTCCAGGGCAGCTAGAAAACGAGGTAGGGGAAATCTCCTCTCCACTGGTGTCCCTTTCTCCAAACATGAGTTTACAAGCCAATTAGAAGATCTTAAGAGTGAGGTGAGACAGACCATTGCCATGCAGCTGGACACATTCAGGATCTAGCAGAAGAAAGAAGAAGCTGAGAGAGCCTTGGCTGTCTTCTGTCCTAGGTGCACCAGAAGACACCCTAAGAACGAATGTCCATTGCATTCGGTTGAAGTGTGTTTCGTTTGTGAGGAGGACCACCCAACGAATCAGTGTCCAACCTTACCTGGGTTTAAAGCCATGTACCAAGGAACCAAAGCCCCCACTGAACCTCTCTACTTCATCAACCAAAGGAGGCCTCAAGGATCTAGACCTTATCAGCAGGGGATGCAAGGGGCATCTCAGGCTTATTACAACCCCAACCACTCGACTCCCATGCCTTCCTGGGGTCCCCCTGCTCATCCTTCTTGGTCCATGCCTCCTCCATGGTCTTATCCACCTCAGTACCCTACTCAACCTACCTCTCATCCATATCACTCACATACCCAGTCGCAGCCTCAATGGAGTGCTCCTCAGTCGGGGTGGAGGCCCCAATACAACACTCCTCCTGCCATTTTGCCTCCACCACCAGTTCAACCTCAGCCTTTACCTCCTGCTCCTCCAAGGCAACCTCAGATGCCTGCTCAACCGAACCCGAACCCCAACAATAGACAGGCTCAACAGGTATATACTGGGGAGACCTCATGCCCTACCTATGCTGTGGAGATCCAGGAGATCAATCTTAGATCTGGAAAGACTCTTCCAGATCGCCAACCTCCTCCCCTAGAGGATGAGGAAAACCATCAGGAGAGTGAACCAAAGCCTATTCCACCCTTTCCTGAGAGACTAACAGCCACCACACAACCTAACCCAGAAGAAGATGAGCTTTTGGGTGAGCTCAAGCAGTTGTGTGTAAAAATCCCACTTCTCCAAGCCATCAAGGATGTGCCAATATATAACAAGCTGATTAAGGAGAAGTGTTTCAAACACCCAAGCAGACGGAAGAAAGATGCCTCAACTATCAATGTCATAGGACAGCTGTCTGACCTTATGCTAGGACAAGTCATCTGCCCGAAGTACCTAGATCCTGGAAGTCCTGTAGTAGATGTTCACATCAATGGCACCATTATCCCCCACACCTTGATTGATCTGGGGGCAGCCATCAATGTGATGACCAGGGATACCATGCTTAAACTCAATCTTTAGGGTTCCTTGAGGAAGACCTCGACAGTACTGCAATTAGCAGATCGCTCCACCGTGACTCCCGAAGGGATTGTGGAGGATGTCTTGGTCTCTATTGATTCTTGGGAATACCCTGCAAACTTCCTGGTTCTGCAACCAAAGGCCAAGCTTACTGGATATCCTCTCATCTTGGGAAGGCCTTGGTTAGCTACTGCAGATGCGTACATAAGTTGTCGGGCAGGAAACATGACCATCAAAAATGGTCCCATGTCCAAGCAGCTAGTCCTATACCCTCCTGCCCAACCTTATTTAGAGCATGATTTACCACTCTGGTTGGAGGAAGGAGAAGAAGACGAGGTGTATTCAGCACCTCTGTGTACCCTAGATACCACTAGAAGAAATCCCCCAACCGAGGATGATTTGATTGAGACCCTGATCCAGAATCCACCTTCCAGTGCACTATCTTTAGAGAAGTTGGTGGAGGATGCCCAAGCTAGCACCTTAGTGGACCTTTGTACAACTAGCCCTGTCACTCCCAGAGTCAAAAGTGTGGAGTTCGGCCCTGAGAGAGCATTAAAGATCAGCTCCTCCCTATCTCCTTCCCAGGAGAAGGAGTTGTGTAGCCTATTGGCCAGCCACTTAGATGCTTTTGCTTGGAGCTATAAGGAGATGAAAGGAGTCCATCCCTCAGTCTGTACCCATCATATATACATCAAAGAGGATTGTAAACCAGTTAGGCAACCCCAGAGGAGAATGAATCCAGCCCTTAAGGACATTGTCAAGGAAGAATTGCAGAAACTGTTAGATGCCGGATTCATCTACCCCATCTCAGATAGTGAATGGGTGTCCCCTCTAGTGTTGGTTCCCAAGAAGAATGGGAAGTGGAGGATCTATGTAGATTACCGTGAGCTGAACAAAGCTACCAAAAAAGACCATTTCCCTCTACCTTTCATAGATCAAGTGTTGGATGGACTGGCAGGAAAGAAGTTCTTCTCTTTCCTGGATGGGTTTAGCGGGTACAATCAAATCCAAATCAGCCCGGAAGACCAAGATAAGACCACCTTCACTTGTCCTTGGGGTACCTTTGCCTACCGAGTCCTTCCCTTTGGGCTATGCAATGCTCCTGCTACTTTTCAGAGAGCTGTCTTGAGCATCTTCTCGGAGTTGGTCCATGATGCAGTGGAAATATACATGGATGACTTTACTCCTTATGGGGCCAACTTCCAGGAAGCATTGTCCAACTTGGGAAAGGTCCTAACCAAATGCACCGAGATGAACTTGTCCCTCAGCCCTGAAAAATGTGAATTCCTAATGACTGAAGGAACCGTGCTAGGCCATACCATTTCTTCCCAAGGATTGCAGGTGGATCCTAACAAAATTGCTCTCATCAAGAGGGTTCCACCTCCTCAAAAAGTAAGGGATGTCTGGAGTTTCTTGGGATTAGCAGGATACTACTGGAGATTCATTAAGGACTTCAGCAAGTTAGCCTCACCATTGTTTGGTCTGTTGGCAAAAGATGTGGAGTTTAAGTGGACTGACGATTGTCAGAGGAGTTTGAATGAGTTAAAGGACAAGTTGGTGTCAGCACCAATCTTGAGAGGTCCAAACTGGGCCCTACCTTTCCACATCCACACTGATGCCTCAAACAAAGCCATAGGTGCAGCCTTAGGACAAGTTGAGCAAAAACTTCCATATGCCATTTACTTCGTTAGCAAAAACTTGTCCAAAGCAGAGCTGAATTACACTGTAACCGAGAAGGAATTCTTAGCTGTGGTCCATGCACTGAACAAGTTCCGACATTATATTACTGGTTACCAGACTTTTGTACATACTGACCATGCTGCTATTAGATATTTGATGAATAAACCAGATGTGAATGCTCGTATTATTAGATGGTTACTTTTATTGCAGCAGCTTGATCTAACCATTGTTGATAAACCAGGAAGAGAAAATGTTGTTGCTGACTTCTTGTCTAGATTGGATTTGTCTGCAGATGAAGATGGGACGGTGGATGACCAGATGCCTGATGAGCATTTGTTTGCTATCTCAGTACTCTCTCCATGGTTTGCTGATATAGCAAACTACCTTGTTTCAGCTCAGTTCCCTCCGCACCTCTCTTCAAAAGAGAAGAGCAAAATCATCAGAAAGAGTGCCTCATTTACTTGGATCGGGGGCAACCTGTTCAAGCTTGGCCCCGATTAGATCTTAAGGCGTTGTGTAAGGGAGGAGGAAGTCTTTGACATCCTCCTCACCTGTCATGATGGGCCTTGTGGAGGACATTTTGCAGCAAAGAGAACTGCCTTCAAGATCCTGCAGGCAGGCTACTATTGGCCCACACTTCATCAATATGTCAGAAGATATGTCAGCCAGTGTGACCAATGCCAAAGAATGGGGAAACCGACCCAAAGGGATGAGATGCCTCTCCAACCTCAAGTGACTCTTGAGCCATTTGAGAAGTGGGGCATGGACTTTGTGGGCCCAATCAATCCCTCTTCGAGGCAGAGATCCTACATCATTGTGTGTACTGACTACTTGACAAAGTGGGCAGAGACTAAAGCAATCAAAGCAGCAACAGAAGAGAAGGTGGTCGAGTTCTTAAGAGAGAACATCTTCTACAAGTTTGGCTACCCAAGAGAGCTAGTGACCAATCAAGGGAGTCAGTTCACATCCAACTTGGTTGAAGATCTACTAGCTCATCACAAGATCAAGTGATCCAGGTGGATATTGGTGGCCACCTACCAGGTCCACCTGGACCCCCACCATTGTCATTCTCAGCATTTTCGGTTTCCTTAATTGTAGCACAGTTTACTATTTTTAGCAGTTTTTCGGGTCCTGAACTTCCGGAGCCGTTTTGAGGCCCTAAACGACGTTTTTTTGGAATTCTGGGGCGACCGAGCCCTATGTTACCTCCCAAAGTGGTAGTACTCGGATAGATCTTTCTAACGAGCTATCGTACGCGTCAAACGGAGATCGTATGCCAAAGTTACGACCCCGGGAAATTGATGTACCAATTTACCCAAACGGGGCCCACAATTTGGCGTTTCATCTTCTAGGGTTAGGTTTCGGCATGTGAAGGGTCTTCCATTGTTTCTCAACAATAAATAGGCCTTCGAGCCTCATTGTAATACAGTTCAGAACAGTTCAGAGGCATGTAGCCATCACATCTCTTCTCAGAGATAAGCTACCATCGCCCTAGCTAGTTTATTGCCATTTCTGTTTGTAAGCATATGTCAGTATTTTCCATTAATGAAATGAAGTATTGTTTCCGCTGCATCTTTGTGTATATGGTTATCTCTGTAATTTGTTGCGTTCCTGCTTAAATCTGGATCAGTGGTATGCTCAGCCACCAGTGACTGTTTGGCCCGACACTCACTTGTGTTGTGAGTGGAGCTCTTATGGAACTCGCACCATTTTCCAGTGTCCTTTCTCGGCTTCGCGGCGTTGCTCTTTGCTTGCAGCTTCAGCTGGTTGTCTTGGGCTGTCCCGCCTTGGCTTTGTCCTTTGTTCTGTGGTTTAGGGGCACCTTTCCCCTGCTTTAGATTCGCAGATCCAAAGTCTCGCTTCTTTTGTTTAAACTTCTGCTCGACTTTGACGGCATACCGGTATGCTGCACCGAGCGAGGGGATGTTTAGGAACTGTATTTCTTCCTGGATGTACTTGTGCAGGCAGCCACGGTATTTGAGTATCAAATGTTGCTCCGAATCCTTGATACCCAACTTTGTGCGAAGGGTATGGAAAAGATTGGTGAACTCCGGCACATCTTGGTCCCTTCCCTGCCACAGCGTGGTCCACTTTATGTATTCATCCTCATAGCTTCCGACAGGGTAGTACTGCTCCTTGATGGCATCCCGGAACGAATCCCAGGTGGGTGCGGCTGAAGGTTTCAGAATCAGATGCATGTTCCGACTCTGAGTCAGAACCCGATAAGGGGTATGAAAAAGGGAAGCAGATCATTGATGCGGATCCCAGCGCCACTGTTGCTACCGCAAAGATCCAGAAAAATGAACCCGAAGATCCAGAGGAGGAGGAGCGTCTCTTCCACTCCCAGATGTGGGTCAAGGGCTCCCCGATACAGTTCATTGTTGATAACGGGAGTCAAAAGAACCTCATTTCGGCAGAGGTCGTGAAGCGGTTGGGCTTACCGACCACAGAACATCCACAACCATACACCATTGGGTGGCTTTACCAAGGGCGAGATCTTCGCGTGAGCCAGCAGTGTCGCCTTCCATACAACATCAAGCCCTTCACGGATGAGGTATTGTGTGACATTGCTCCCCTTGAAGTTTGTGATGTATTACTAGGACAACCATACTTGTGGAAGCGACATGCTGTGTATGAATCAAGGCCCCGTGCTGTTATTATTACATTGGGAAATAAGTTGTTCAGGATACCAGAGGTACCACCACCTGCCGCCATCTCTTTGATTACTGTAAAACAATGCAGTAAGATCATTTCCAAAACCAGGAAATTTGTTTTCCTGATGATACGCCCTCAAGGGAAGAAGAAGACAGTGGCCGCGGCCTCCAAACGAGGTCCCTCTGCACGGCAGCTACAAATGGACAAGATTGTGGAGGAGTACAAAGACATCTTCACCTCCCCGGCAGGGGTTCCTCTGCACTGTCAAGTCAAGCACTCCATTGATCTGACCCCAGGTGCGCCGCTACCCAATGGACCAATTTATCGGCGCTCCGTTCTGGAGAACAATGAAATCAAGAGGCAGATTCAGGAGCTCCTACAGAAAGGTCACATCCGTCCGAGTTCTTCGCCCTGTGGGAGCCCGATAGTGTTGGTACAGAAGAAGGATGGGACGTGGAGACTCTGTATTGACTATCGGGCGCTGAACAAGATCACTGTCCGTAATAGGTACCCGATCCCGCGGATTGATGACCTCCTAGACCAACTAAAGGGGGCGAAATATTTCAGCAAGATCGATCTGAAGTCAGGATATCACCAGGTACCAATTGAACCCTCAGATGTGTGGAAGACTGCCTTCAAATCCAAGGAGGGCCTCTTCGAATGGTTGGTCATGCCTTTCGGATTGACGAATGCTCCTGCAACCTTTATGAGGCTAATGGATGACATTTTGCGGCCATTCACCAGCTCCTTTGTAGTAGTATACTTGGATGACATTCTGATCTTCAGCCAGAGTTGGGAAGAGCACCTCCACCACATCCGACAGGTTCTCCAAACACTGCGGCAACACAAGCTATGTGCCAATTTGGAGAAATGCACTTTTGGCATGACCGAGGTCCAGTATCTGGGATACATCATTGATGAACAGGGGGTGCATGTCGATCCAGCCAAGGTCCAAGTCATTCGGGATTGGCCCTCTCCAACCACTCTAACAGAGCTCCGCAGCTTTCTAGGTCTTGCCAACTTCTACCGCAGGTTTGTGTTGGGATTTTCTCATATTTCTTGGCCCTTGAGTCAAGTCACCAAGGGCGGGGCGAAAGAAAAATTCTTTTGGTCTGAATCTCAACAGAAGGCATTCAGGGAGTTGAAGGATCGCCTCTACACGGCACCAGTGCTCGCGTTACCAGATTTACAACAACCATTTGAGGTCGAGACAGATGCCTCTGACTATGCTATTGGGGCAGTCCTTACTCAACGTGGACATCCAGTGGCATATCACAGTGAAACACTTTCAGACACAGTCCGGAAGTACCCCACTTATGATAAAGAGATGTATTCCATTGTACAGGCCTGCCGACAATGGAAGCATTACATTTTGGGGAAGGAAACGGTCATCCACACAGACCACCGACCTCTGCAATTCATACAGACCCAAGGGAAATTGCAGAATGATCGCCATCAGAAGTGGTCTACATACCTGCAACAGTTTCACTTGAATATCAAGTATAAAAAGGGCAGCACCAATAATGTTGCAGATTGCCTCAGTCGACCACCGATCATGGCGCTAACCACCGTGCTCAACTCTTGCGGGCACGAGACTTCTGATTGGCCACTTCTCTACAAAAGCGACCCAGAATTCAGCCACACATACCAGACACTCTTGGAGGGTCGGTAGGTTGCAGATTTTCACCTCCAGGATGCCCTATTATGCCACCTCGGTCACCTTTGTGTTCCTTCAAGCGAGCGTGCCAAGATGATTTGGGAAGCACACTACAGTTGGGCTGCTGGGAATTTTGGGGTCGAGAAAACAGTGGCAGTACTGCAAAACTATTTCTATTGGCCGAATCTTCGACAGGATGTTGGGAAGTACATCCGATCATGTACTGCCTGTGCCATTGCCAAACCGACCATTAAGAAGCAAGGCCTCTATACCCCGTTGCCTACCCCTAGTAGACCTTGGGAATCCATCTCCATGGATTACATGTCAGGCCTTCCTTCCACTAAGCATGGAAATGACTGTGTTTTTGTGGTCGTCGACAGGTTCTCAAAGATGGCCATTATGATGGCCTGCAAGAAGAATATCACAGCAGAAGCCACTGCTAAACTCTTCTTTGAACGAGTGTGGGTGCACTTTGGGATCCCACAGTCTATCATCTCAGATCGGGACAGTCGGTTTCTCAGCGCATTTTGGTCCAGTCTCTGGTCAATGCTAGACACCAAACTCACGAAGTCCACAGCCTTCCATCCTCAAACTGATGGCCAGACAGAGGTTGTCAACAGGATGATTGTGCACATTCTGTGCATGTATAACTCAAAGCATCCACGCACATGGGACGAGAGCCTCCCCTATGTTCAGCACAGCTACAACCGAGCTCTTCACAGCTCCACTGGCCATAGCCCTTTTCAGGTGGGTTTAGGATTCCAGCCACTATGCCCCATTGATGTGGCCATGCCACTTGCAGCTACTCACATGAATTCAGCTCATGTCCAGTCCGAAACAGATAAGGCCACCAGCTTCATTGAGCGCATCCAACATATTCGCCAGCAGGTCCATGACATTCTTGAGAAATCAAATGCCAAGTACAAGCAGCGACATGATCAACACCGGGTGCCACACAAGTTTCAGGTGGGCGACAAAGTCTGGTTGCATTTGCAAAAGGAACGCCTTACTGGAGCCTATCGGAAATTGAGACCACTTCGATATGGTCCTTACACCATTACTAAGGCTATGGGAGACAATGCATTTGAGCTCAGCATTCCCCCATTCCTTGGCCTGCACCCAGTGTTCAATGTGGACCGCCTTCGGCCATACTTTCCACCATTGCTAGACACATCCGACATTGCAGAACAGCTCAAACCCACAGAATTAAATCCAGATTGCATGGAACAAGCTGCAACTGATCGGATCATGGACACACAGATCAAGAACACTCGCCAACAGCATATCCAACTGTATCGAGTTGTCAAAGCAGGCCAACTCCTTCAGCAGGGCAAGTGGCTCACCAGGGAACAAGTTCAGCAGAGGTTTCCTCATCTCACGGAGGAGCTCAACGCAATGGGGACCATTGCTTCCTAAGGGGGGAGGAATGATCCAGGTGGATATTGGTGGCCACCTGCCAGGTCCACCTGGACCCCCACCATTGTCTTTCTCAGCATTTTCGGTTTCCTTAATTGTAGCACAGTTTACTATTTTTAGCAGTTTTTCGGGTCCTGAACTTCCGGAGCCGTTTTGAGGCCCTAAACGACGTTTTTTTGGAATTCTGGGGCGACCGAGCCCTATGTTGCCTCCCCCAAAGTGGTAGTACTCGGATAGATCTTTCTAACGAGCTATCGTACGCGTCAAACGGAGATCGTATGCCAAAGTTACGACCCCGGGAAATTGATGTACCAATTTACCCAAACGGGGCCCACAATTTGGCGTTTCATCTTCTAGGGTTAGGTTTCGGTATGTGAAGGGTTTTCCATTGTTTCTCAACAATAAATAGGCCTTCGAGCCTCATTGTAATACAGTTCAGAACAGTTCAGAGGCATGTAGCCATCACATCTCTTCTCAGAGATAAGCTACCATCGCCCTAGCTAGTTTATTGCCATTTCTGTTTGTAAGCATATGTCAGTATTTTCCATTAATGAAATGAAGTATTATTTCCGCTGCATCTTTGTGTATATGGTTATCTCTGTAATTTGTTGCATTCCTGCTTAAATCTGGATCATCAAGCATAGGACTTCCACCCCCTATCATCCTCAAGCAAATGGGCAGGTGGAAGTCACCAATAGAGCATTAGAAGGGATCTTGACTAAAGTGGTGAGCAGCAGCAGAAAGGACTGGGCAGATCGCCTGGTTGAAGCCACATGGGCTTACAACACCACTTGGAAGACCACCACCGGCTTCACACCTTATGAGCTGGTCTATGGGAAGAAAGCTTTGCTGTCCATTGAGTTTGAGTATAACACTTTGAGGTTGGCAGCTCAGCTGGATCTAGATCTCAGCCATGCACAACAAGAAAGGCTATTGCAGCTGAATGGACTGGATGAGCACCGCATGCAGGCCCTCCTTCACTCAGAAGTGGTTCAACTTCAGAGGAAGGTGTGGCATGACCAACATCTCCATGACAAGCAATTTTAGCCGGGAGATTGGGCTTTGTTGTATGATTCCAGATACAAAGATTTCAAGGGGAAGTTGAGAACCAGATGGCTAGGACCATATTCAGTGGAAAAGTGTCATGACAATGGATCTGTCCTCATTCGAACCATTGATGAGGAAGCCATTCCCATGCTTGTCAATGGGCATCGATTGAAGATCTACAGGAAGCCTCCCTCAAGACAAGAGTTCATCAAAACAATGGAGAAGGCAGTATTGGTCATAGAGAAGGGTCCTGCCCCTGCTTTGGGCACACCCTGAAGCATCTAAAAAAAAAAAAAAAGAGAAAAAATAAATAAATAATAAAGATCCTTGGGTGAAAACCTATCTGAGGCGCCCAAGGCAGGTGGTAGGGGTGAAAACCTCATCTGAGGCGCCCCTGCTATCTTTCAAAAAAAAAAGAGAAAAAAGAAATAAAGATCCTTGAGTGAAAACCTCTCTGAGGCGCTTAAGGCAGGTGGCAAGGGTGAAAACCTCATTGAGGCGCCCCTGCTATCTTTCAAAAAAAAAAAGAAAAAAAACAAAAAGAAAAAAAACAAGATCAATAAGTCATTATGTGAAATGTGCATGCAGATTGCAGGTGTTCTATGGAGGAGAGGAAGCCTCTCAAGTCAAAGTCAAAGGTCCTTCTCATGCAGCCAGGACACCTCACAAGCTCCTCCTCCAAGAACGCTTACGTTTTTCAAGGTATGTGCAATTTTATCATGGTTTGAATCTTCTACAGGAAACTGCTGTCTTTCTACAGGAAGGCACAGTTTTTCTACAGGAAGGTGCAAATTTCTACAGGAAGAGCTGCCTGTCTACAGGAAGCTCTGTACTTCTATAGGAAACTTCCTGTAGAAGCTCAGAACGAGCCAAAATGCGTTTCATGAGCAGATCTGGTGACTACGGGTTGGTGTGGATGCATGCAAGCCTCTTTTGGGCCCATGCACGACGCTGATACCTTGTTCCACCATCCTCGTCACCATGCAACTAAGATCCCTGCACCAGCAAACCAGATCAATGAGTTCTCATGGAAAAATCAGTTGTCAGAGAAAAATGAACACCGAGAGCTCATACCATGTCCATGTCAAGCATCAGAAGCTTCGGGAGCGCGATTAGCAGGTCATCTCCATTGTCAAGTGGCATGCACCCAAGGAGGTGAGACTGTCACAAGGCACCCCGCGGGAATCCTGTAGCAGTCAAACCTGCAGGAGTGGATACCATTCATCGCCCAGCCATCTGCAAACAACACGCGGGCACATGCAACCAGAGCGTCCACTACAGCGCCAGCATCCTGTAACCACGAGCCTCCGGGACTGTGTAAGCCACATGCAGCAGGTAGATCCGTCGTCCAAAGACTGGAAATCATGTGCAGACGCGCGCAGGTAAGTGTTCTAATCCTTCCTTCCATCAAATTGCATGAGTATCACTTTGATTTGTTTGCATGGCGTAGAAATGAATGGTTGAGCAGCCATAAGGCCAGTTGACTGGCCACGTTGGCTAGTGAAGGGATAGTCAGATGATGGGTGGCAGCCACGACAAAGGGAACACGCAGCACGCACGTGAAGATCAGTCCCGTCAACCGAGAAACGAGTTTAACCGAAAAGGGCGGCGGCAGATCTGTGGGAATGAATGCGGCAGCAAGTGAATGTGCAGGCGGATGATGGGTGACGTCACCCAACGGTCCGGCGGGGACAGATCACCCTCCGCGCCACGAGCTGCGCCGATTCAAAATCTAATCGGCTAGATTGTGCACGTATATCCATCCACCTCCACTTCAAAACTTGAGTAACTCTTCTGAATACCTCTGCATGTTGATACGCCAAGCTTTCGTCCGACTGAACACCAGTGAAGCACACCTCAACCATAGTCCAACTACCGTTCTCCCCGAAGCCTGCGCACTGCTCCTACAGGAACAGTTTCTACAGGAACGCAGTCCTACAGGAAGCAGTTTCTACAGGAACGCAGCTCTACAGGAAGGTGGAGTCTTCACGTAAGAAAAGGTGGCAGAAAAGAGGTAACCCTGAAACTCCTTCCGCAATTGGCTTTCAAAGGTGGCAAGGTCATTATTCACAGTCTGGTCATAAAAAAATATTGGATTGCCGTGCCTATACTATCGCTTCTACAGGATAGCAGTATAATTAGACTGTGGTCTGTGAATTCATTGCATGCTCTGTCTATAAGACCGAATTTCCTTTGTATCTACCGCCTTTGGTCAAAACCACTGTGTTCATCATGCCTGGTGGGTTTATCAGGCGAGAGCCCACTGATTCAAATACATTAAGGAGAAACCCGGCAGTGGTTGAGCTCTTCACTAGAGCACAATGGATGCCTTTTTGTGATAAGCTACAGGGCTACGATGATGAAGTAGCTGAGGAATTCTTGCAGGCTCTGCAGCCTAAGTCCCAGACACTGGCCACAGTAACCTTCAGAGGTCTAAGCCTCAAACTCACCCCAGAGCATATAAGTTGAATCACAGAACTGCCCATGGGTCTGCCGTGGGATAAAGAAGAGCGGAAGCAGAGTCAGCAAGCCAAGAAGGATTTCTTCCCACCTGAAGAATCATTCACAGAGGACAAAAATGGGGTGAAAAGGACAAGCCTGTTGCCACCATGGAACGAAGTCAGTCTGCAAATTATGAAATATATCACCTGTGAGGGTCGTTACAGCATCGTATATGCGTATCACTTCAGGCTGCTCAATGAACTAAGACACCAGATTAACCTCCCTGCAGAACAGAGGCTGAGCATTCCTTACTTTTTACTGCAGTCCTTGATGGAGTGCTCTACAAAGCTCAAGGACGGAATCCCTGATCAGATAGCCCATCATGGGTTGATAAAATTGCTTGTGGAAGATGCTCTCCACTCATATAAAGTCCCCCTTGCATGGGAATCATTTAGGAACTTAACAAGAGAAGGGGACATAAAAATGTTGCTTGAAGAAATGGGGTCCTCTAGCGGTGAAGAAGAAGAGCCCGTAGCCAAGAGTAAGAAAGGGAAAAGCCAAAAGGTCCCGACTCCAACACAGAAGAAAGAACGAAAGGAGAAGGAGGAGGGAAAGGATGACAGAGCGAAAGAGGACACCCCCATCCTATCAGCAAGAGAAAAGAGGTTGAAAAGCAGGGCAGTCAAAACTGAGGTGGTCCCTGCCAGCCCAAGCAACTCGTCAGCTCCTGCAGTCAAAGCCAAAAGCAAAATCTATGCAGCCAAGCAAGAAAAGGTGGTGAGAGTTGCATCTGCAGGAACGCAAAAACTGGCTTCTACAGGAAGCCCGGAAACATAAACACAGGCTTCTACAGGAAGCCCGAAAACACAAAAACAGGCTTCTACAGGAAGCCCGAAAACAAAGACAAAGGCTTCTACAGGAAGCCCGAAGATCAGTAAGGAGCAGGCTTCTACAGGAAGCCCAAGAGCAACGACTAAGGCTTCTATAGGAAGCCCGAAAATCATTGGAGAACAGGCTTCTACAGGAGGCCCAAAAACAGAGAAAGAGGCTTCTACAGGAAGCCCGAAAGTGCAACCACAGGCTTCTACAGGAAGCCCGAAGACAGAGACACAGGCTTCTACAAGAAGCCCGAGATTGGAAAGAGGGGCTTCTACAAGAGGCCCGAAGGTCATTGAGAAACAACCTCCTATAGAGAGTCTGAAGACAAAGAAAGAATCTTCTACAGGAGGCCCAGAAGCGGGCAAAGCAGGGTCTTCCACAGGAAGCCCGAAATCTAAAAAGGAGGGGCCCTCTACAAGGAGCTCTGAGAGAGCAAAACGCAAGAAAGAGAAGGCTGGCATCCTCGAAAAGGAGGCAGCAGTGGCACTGGCTGCCCTCAGCACCCCTCCAAAACCGAAAGAGAAAAGGGAGAGGGAGACCCCTCTACCACCTGAAGCCAGGAGAAGCAAGAGGATGACCACGGGCAAGCCACAGCCTCCACCCAGCAGCCAAACCACTTCAGGGGATGTCCCTACTTCACCCAGTGCAAGGACCCCCTCTAAAACATCAGCTACCACCGAAAAGGGGAGCCCAAAAATAACTTCCTGGACACGAAAGATAGGCCAGTCACCTTCCGAAGCCCGACTCAAGGAAATAGAAAAGGGGAAGGAAGCATCACCCTCGTCACCACCAAGGGCAGAGAAGGCAGGGCCATCAAAAGCAGAAAAGAAAGAGCCTGTTTCGGTCCCGAGTCCTCGGCCAAGGACAAGGAGCAGGAGCAAGGTTGCTCAAGGATGAGCAAATGGTTCAGCTGGGGGGTGATGATGAGCCCCAATTTTGGTACAATTTGGGCTCATTTTGGCCTATTCTACTTGCTCAAACCATTCATTTTTTATTGCTTATGCATGCATTTCTTAGTTTATTCATGTTGTTTGTAGGAAGAAGGGTAGGCACTCTATCTACGTGACTAATGCATTGTGATCCCAGGTTTTGGCATTAAAAGGGAGCAAAAGACAACGAAAAAGGAGACAAGGAGACAATGAGGTGGCACTGCTGACTTTTAGGAGAGGATGTCCACGGTCTTGGGGACATTCCTCGTGATTCCCACCAAGAACTCCGAGCTCCAATCCATCTCCCCTCCGAGCTTAGAAGCGGCCAGCTATTCTACAGGAACAGCAGTTATAAACTGCTCTACAGGAACAGCAGTTATGACCGTCCTACAGGATCAGCAGTTAAACTCTAGTTGGACAGCCGAGCTCCTAAAATCAAGGACACTTGTTGGATCATCGTTTTTGTATCAGTGTAGAGGCCTTAGCCTTGGATAGGTTGTTGAAACTCTCGTATTGCTATTGTAATTTTCGAGCACAGCTCAGTTTTTGTTCCTTTCTGTAAGCCAATTTGGCATGATATCAGATTATGAATAAAGAAGGCAGATTTTGATCTAGTTCTGAGTTTTTCTTAAGGAGACTATAGCTCTCAGGTTAGGGCCCAACCTGAGAGCCATAGATCCCCTCTGCTATAGTGTTGTTTCCATTTCATTTCAACACTTTGAGCTTTTCATTTGCACATGCAATTTGAATTACAGGTTGTTAAGTTGGTCTTTTTCATGAGTTAGATAGGAGTTGCTTATGATGAATTTGTTTTCACTTGCTTAGTGTAGCAGAGGATAGATATAATCGATTGGAGCTCCAACAAAAAGGTTGTTAAAGCTCACTGCCGTCTCATCTGGGATTGGAGTGAAGTCCATGACTAACCACCAAAAATACGCATTTCTTGATTCCATGATTGCTGCAAACACAGTCACGTTATGTTAGATGCTTCCACATGATTCACACCTGCACCACACTCCTTTACCACAGCTTCATGCACATTCTCCTTCGCATTTAGATTGCTGTTCATTGAATTTATAAGCACAGATAGTTAGGTTGATGCATTTTCGGTTTGGTGACAGTCATAAGCATTTGTTTCACTTACACTGCTCTCTCTCGTTCCATTACTTCATTCTCCATCTTGATCCCGCATGCACACACATCTTCGACCCCTGCTCCGCTCTGTTATCTCCCAAAGTCTTTCACTCCTCACGTACTTCCATTCTCTAGCCCTTTCATTGACCTAGCCCTCTATCTTCCAACCTACTCCCTACATTCACTCCCTATCCTATTCTTCCACTTCTGAAGCCATCACCAGCCTTATTCCTACCTTACACATCTCCTCCTACCATTCCATTACTCCTCCATCACTCCAAACACTCACGGTAGGTCATCCTGTAGCCATTTGTAGACATCCTGTAGAAACCAGAGTATCCTGTAGGATCCCCTGCAGCCATCCTGTAGGAGGCCACTCTCTCGGTTGCTGAGCATCTGAATGCGAGGAACCTCTGTGGATGGATGCTAAGGATCCCTAGGGACCTCTCCTAGCCTCCCCAACCTGTCCCACGCTTTCCTTCCTTCTCCATCCCATCTGCACAATCAAACCCTAGTTAGCACAAAATCACAATCATTCCACACACTTAAGGGAAAAATACAAAAACATATCTTTCATGATGCAAGTAGTTTAGATCCATGCATTTGCACTTATTAGAGGTAACAGCAGCATTGGTAGAAGTTTCATTCACATTTCTTGCGTTGTAGAGGTTAGACTAGTTAAATTAGGGTTTCCTAGGTTTACATGCTTTGATTTGCTTTCAGTCCATTTTGTCAAGTAGAGTAGTTTTCCTTTGAGAATAGCTTTCGTCCATCAATTAGCAAGATTCTTCTGAGAGCCTATAGAAGTTGGCTTGAGCCCTAGCGGACTTGTGCCACCTGACCAAGTGACAGCTGCGACAAGAGCTAGTACTTGTGCATATACCACCGTCGCTTCCAAGTTTGTACGAACTACCGGGTTGATAAAATGAGAGACAGGAAGCCCCAGGAGTTGTAGCATTATTGCTACAATACTGGAGCTCACCACCAACATTCATCTTTGCATGCTTCTTTCACATTTTGTGGTTCAGTGGAGGAGAGTAATGCCAAATAGCTTGAAGCTTCTACAACTGTTCTTCTTGTTTGTACACCTGCTTCTTTCTGCCCCACAATCTGAGATTCTGGATGATTCTTCTGAACATATCTAGATGGATTTTTCTCTTCTATTCTTGTCTGCTCCTCTGGTTCTTCTTGAGGTTCTTCTTCTTCATCATTCTGTCTTTGAGGGTAGCCTTCATCTTCTTCGATGTCTTCATGATGTACTTGCCTAGGAATGTATCCCTTCTCATCAACCACTACACCAATGCTGTCAACAATTCTGCCAAGTCTTTTATTGTAGCACTTGTATGCTTTGCTATGTGGAGAGTAACCAAGAAGAATGCCTTCATCTTCTCTAGGTTCAAGTTTTCCAAGCTGCTCATCAGTATTCTTAATATAGCATTTGCTCCCAAAGATTTTGAAGAGCTTTACCGAAGGAGTCTTACCACTCCAGAGCTCATGAGGAGTTTGAGTGCTGTTCACCCGGACATTTGTTTTGTTGAGAATAACAACCACAGCATGTGCAGCTTCACCCCAGAAAGTTGCGGGAGTTCCTGACTCATCAAGCATAGCACGAGCCATTTGTTGGATTGTTCTGTTCATTCTTTCCACAACTCCATTTTGCTGAGGAGTTCTAGCTGTAGAGAATTCTCTTCTTATCCCATGTTCTTCACAGAAATCGAAAAATTCATTTGAGGTAAACTCCCCACCTCTGTCGGATCTGAGGCACTTAATTTTGTGACTTGATTCATTTTCAACCAAGGCTTTGAAGGATTTGAATTTTTCGAATGCTTCATCTTTGTGCTTCATAAGTCCTAACCAGACAAATCTGGAAAAATCGTCAATGAATAATATCAAGTATTCTTCTCCTCGAGGTGTTCTTTTCCTTAATGGACCACATGTATCTGTATGAACTAGCTCAAGAGGCATGCTCACTGATCCTTCCTTCTCTGGAAAGTTAGTTCTGGTTTGTTTTCCAAACTGACATGATTTGCATATGGTGTTGTCAGGAATTTTGATATCTGGAAGATCGTGAACTGCTTGATATTTGCATGCTTTCCTTATTTGTGAAAAGCTTAGATTCCCCAACCTCCGATTGCATAACCAGTGCTCATCATCCTTGCTCAGATAGCATTGTTGTTGTCCTTCTTCAAATATGTACAGATTATTTGGAGTTATTTTTCCTTTGATCACTATTTTACCTGTATCAAGATCACGAACAAGACATCCATTTGATCTGAATATCACCTCGGTTCTTTGATCGCACATCTGGCTGACACTTAGAAGATTATGCTTCAATCCATCAACATACAAAACATTTCCAGCCTTGACCTTTTCTTTTAACTGAGCAATGCCTTTTCCTTTTATAGTTGCAGGAGTATCATTTCCAAAAGAAACTTTCTTTCCTTTTTCTAGAGCAGAATATGACTCAAGTTTTTCTTTATCACCTGTCATATGCTTCGAACATCCACTGTCAATGTAGCATAGATTTTCCTGTCCCTCTGCATAAAATGCTATCCCACATCTTTCTTTCTGTGGTTCCTTTATTCTCCATGTTTTGGTGCTTGAGGCTTGTTCCTTTTTCTGCTGAAACCTGCTCCTGCATTTAGAATCTTCATGACCAAAGTTATTGCAAATAGAACATTCAACTTCATTTTCAAGAGCCGAAAAGTTGTTATAGGTCCTTTTTGTAATCCCGGTCATACTTCTTTGTTTTTGAGCTTCTCTAGTCATGATTGTTTTATATGCAACACATTGAGCTGCTTTGTGACCAAAGTTATGACAAGAGAAACATTGTCCATTGAAGAAACTTCTGCGGTTATCAAATCTACCGGCCAAGTGATTGTAATTTCTATTGTCATTCATTCTTGAACCAAATTGAGAAGATTTTACCTGTGGCTGGTTGTAGCTTTTGTTCGCTCTTAAGACGGATTGCCCCTGATAGTCTTTGTTTGCAATTCGTCCCTTCTTTACCTGATAGTCTCCATTGTGCTTTTGCTCATTCCCTTTTGCTGCATCAAGATAACTTTTTGAAGTGGATGCTTGAGAAGTTTCTCCATTATAGCCCAGACCTGTCTTGTTTAGAGGAGAACGCTGTACATTGATAATCTCATCCAGAGTTTCAGATCCTTTGACAAACTTAAGATTAATAGCTTTTGTTTTCTCAATCTCTTTTCTAAGGGCAACAATTTCACCTTCTAATTTTTCAAGATGTTTTTCCTTTTCATCAATTTGAAATTGTAGAGTATCAATGATCATATTCTTTTCTTCTATACATCTCTTGAGTCTAGTAATTTCTTCATAAAGGTTATCCACATCTATAGCATCCATATAATCATCATCTTCAAATGCCATTAACAGTTTATATTCATTACCTTGTTCATCTTCATCACTATTTGATAGACCATCACTATCTTCATGAGTGTAGTAGCTTTTCTTATTTGCACCCTGTTTCTTGTTCCATCTAGCAGGTTCCTTTCCTTTATCCTTATAAGGACATTTTGTAGCATAATGACCTACTCTTACACAAGAAAAACATTTAAAAGGTAACTTACCTCTGAACCTTCTAGAACCCCTTTGAAGATTCCTGACAAAATTTGATTCTTCTTCTTCTTCTTCTGGTACGTGACTTGCTTCATAATAATCTCCTTTGCCTGAAGCCTTGAAAGCAGCTTCTCTTCTGTCTGATGGACCTCCCTTTCTCATTTCATAAGCAGTTAGAATTCCATGTAGCTGAGACATAGTAAGAATTCGTAGATTTTCCTTTTCTTCTATTGCAGATACTTTAGATTCAAACTTGGGGGACAATGATCTTAGAACCTTTTCAACCACAATAGCCTCTTTTATTTCTTCACCCAAATTTTTCATGCAATTAACAATCTCATCTACCCGAAGAAAATAGTTAGCCACACTTTCATCATTATACATCCTGAGATTCTCATACTGAATCCTAAGAGTTTGAAGTTTAGCACGCTTTACCTGTTCATCTCCTTCGTAGCTCAAGACAATCTTGTCCCATATTTCTTTTGCGGATTTATATTGCATAACCTTTACGAATTCTATTTGTGATACGCATCCCAACAAAGTATTGACTGCTTTAGCATTTGTTTCATATTTCTTCTTTTCGCCCGCATCTGTAGGAGTAGCTGAAGGAAAAGCATAACCTGTATCTATGATATCCCAAACTTCTGTACCAAGAGATTGAAGATAGGTAGTAACTCTTACCTTCCAATAATTGAAGTTTGTCCCATCAAAAATTGGTGGCCTGATTGATGCTTCCCTCTCGTAGTTGCTCATGATGAATGATCTTCCTTCAAGCGATCAAGCTTCTCCGAAGGACCTGCTCTGATACCAATTGTTGGAAATAATACTGAGAGGGGGGGTGAATCAGTATTATCAAGTTCTTTTAAAAAATCTTCCTTATTTATACTTTGAATTACTTTTGCATATCAGTACCATAAAATAATGAGCATGAACAAGAAAAACAGATAGTCACACCAAAGAACACCAGATATAAGGTGGAAACCCAATGTGGGTGAAAACCACCTACTGCAATATGTCTCTATCTTCTTTCAAATTAGAAACTCCTTTACAATGGTTTTGTACTGGTGCAGTCCTTTACCAGTACGCAGGCTGCAACCTGCAGAGAGCTACAACTCTCTCTCGTTTTCCAGTCTCTCCTGGAAGGGAGCTACAACCCCCTACTTCTTTTCTTACAAGGACCACTTTTCATAAATTTTCAAACTGGATCCATAAACATCAAATGATCATCAAGTATAAGAAAATCACCCAGTCAACTGTAGTAACTAGATCAACAATAATAGAACTAAACCCAAAACACCTTATCAATAGAAAAATACAGCCAAACAAAATGTCTTAAGACAGATACGCAGTTTTTCTTTCTCTGGTCTGCATGCGTATGCACTTCACCTTCTGCTCCCCTGCGTATACCCGCAGAGACCCTTCTGTTGCATTGCGTGTCCACGCACTATTTCTTCAACCGCCCTGCATTCTATTACTGCAGGTACTCACCCAGAGACACTATCGCGCCGCGTACTGTTACTGCAGGTATGCACCTAGAGACACTATCGCGCCGCGTACTGTTACTACAGGTACGCACCCAGAGACACTATCGCGCCGCGTACTTTCACTGTGCGTACGCACCTGAACCTTTGTCGCGCTGCATACCCACGCAGTTCTCCTTCTTCTGCTCTACGTACCCACGCAGCTCTCCTATTTCTGCTCTGCGTACCCATGCAGATCTCCTGTTTTTGCTCTGCGTACCCACACAGATCTCCTGTTTCTGCTCTGCGTACCCACGCACCTGTACCGTTAAACACCTGCGTACTTCTGATTAGGGCTGAATTGGCAGTCCACCAGTGTGGCACAGTTAGTCAGATGCTCAGATCTGATCATGCGCTCGAGAGATCACCCTTCACAGATTCGCTTTCAACTTCTCTTACATATAGATCAAGCTTTTAAGACCATAACCCAATATTTCAGATCTTAAGATATTCAATTGCAAAAGATGCTTAGCCAAGTGATCTCCTTTGCTTTATATAGGCAAGCTCCTCCTAAAATCATGGATCAATACCACGAGCCAAAACCATAATAACACAAATACCGTTGGCTAAATACCAAGAGTTAAACATAAGAAACCCCACGAGTGCTTTCCTCTGCCTTGAAGTGAGTGCAATGGGGGTACGCACCTCCTGAATGACTGACCTGCGTGTCTGGCCGCGGTCCCTGCACGGTGTACCTGCGGGTACGCATTTTCTGAACTGTTCTCCTGCGTACTTCTTAATTTTCAACATATTGAGAGCCTTGCCATGGGTGTTTCCATCAAGTACAACATCTGTAACATATAGCCATACCAGAAAAATAATGCCAACACGGGCTAGAGGGATCATCTTTATCCACAGAGAGGATTTACCTAGACAACACCATGCTGAGAAATAAATTTTCAGTCAACCTGCACACTCCAATGAGGCTCTCCATGCTTATCCATGGCTCATATAGCTTGACAGGTACTTCAATATGGCTTCTTTGTTCTTCATTTAATTCAATGAGGTGTGCACGAGAGATCAGAGGTAGCATATTTCAACTTAGATACAAGCCCAACACTCTTCTATGAAAACTGTGGTTCTCGTTGCCCTTGAATTAGCGATCTTGATAGTCTCCATTTATTCTAGCGACCAACTCTCCTAAACACATTTACTCTTAGCTTGCAACTCATTCATACTCCATACACCTCTATGTTGCAATGTCAAAGCCTCTCATTTCATAACTTATATTAAAGTGACATTATGAAATATTGAGCTTATGATTGGAATTTAGTTCCGTTTGCTTTACCACTTATTGTTTTACCTCCATGGGACCAGGTGTTGTGACCAACGACTTCATATACCTCTGTATTGAGATTTTGGAGCTCCCACATATCGTAATTTTTTATTAATGTAAGCTTACGATATTAGGAGATCCTTAAATCCTAAGCCTGGACTTTAGCCAATTTTCCTTAGCTTCTTATTTCTTTTCGCCATATGACTGGGTGATGTGATTGACAACATACCACTTAGGTGTGATAGTGTCAGTATCTACATACTTCCATCAGGGATCAAATTTTCTCTTTGAATTTTCATTTTAGGGGTCCCATACTGAAATTTTTGCATCATTCCATTAGGTCATGTCAAACTGATCCACTGATGGTTGTCTTCTCCTCATAAAATCCAATTTCTCCCTCATAAAGTACACTTGCTGACCCATATCCAGGTTATATTCATCCATAGTTTTAGAGTCAAACACAATCATGTTTCCATTAGGTATTAGGACATGTTTTCACTAGGTTTTAGGGTTCATTTCCAAGGTCAAAGGCATGATTTAAAAGTGTAAATAAAGGGCAACAAGGGTATGAGGATGATAAATAAATCAAGAATGATTGCTAGTAAGTCATAGTCATTGTACAATTATCTCTTTCACTAATGTAATTTTCACCTCAAAAACATGTTTTTGAGGTGAAAACAAAGTATTTTAGGTTAATTTTTATTTTTATTTAATTTAGTCACTTTATGTACTAAATGATCCCGGCTGCATTAATGCATCTCTCCTTGCTACAAGACAATAAACCACTGCAAACAAATTGAGCATCATTCGCCTGAAAAGGAACAATGAAGAAAAGGCATTAAAACAGAGATTTTGAAAAGGTCAAAAAACATTAGAAAGTGGGTTTTTCTAGTGAAAAATAAAAATCTACTCCGATATTAGGTGTCACATTTTAATTTCAAGCTTATCATTCTTATTTGGCAAATAAGGAGTCCAAAAGTGAAGAATAGAGGAGAAGTTGAGTGAGTTTTGGGCCAAGGAGAAGAGGTGTTGCGCTTAGGGTGATTGGCACTTCACGTCTAGGGCAGTTGGAGGTGGCGCTATGCATTCAAGCTAGAGCATTGCGCGTACAAACTAAGTGTTGTGCATAAGGTGGTTTTAGCAGTGGAGAAAACAACAACGTTGTGCTTATAGAAGGGCATTGTGCGCCTGTAGGAGGCACTGTGCATTGGGCCAACAAGGGCCAAAATACCTCGTGCCACGTTAAAAACATCATAATTTCCCTCCTTTCCCTCAAACAAGTAAGTTTTCTTCCTGGACTTCATTGTTGGTTTGCAATTAAAGTTTTTTAAGGATAATTTACCATGGCAATGTAAAACCCTATATTCTCCCATCACCTATGCCTAAAACCCTAACTCCTATTACTCCTCCCATCACCTATCACTAAACCCTAAACCCCTTCCCTATATCACTCTATAATATTCACATCCCTTTATCCTTCTTCCCAAAAGAAATATCTCAAAAACCCAAGCTCCTCTCCCTCATTTTTATGATTCATACCCTCCCATTCATTTTCTAGCCCAACAAATATCTCACAAGGTAACCTCCCCTTCCCTTATTCCTAATCACTCTTTCTCACCCCCTTCATCCCTTTTCTAGGAGTACACAGCCTCAAAATTTGCAATCATGGAGAGAGGAGATAGAGACTGTGAGGAGGATGAAAACATTGGCAGTGACAGTTCAACAGATAGACCTAGGCATTAGAGAAAACCTCAAAAAGGAGGCATAATTACCACAGAAGAGCCATCAAACCTTAGAGAGTTGTAGGCCTCTCATTTGGCTGTCACTTGTTTCAGGCATCTAGGGTGCTATGAGTTCTGTGAGCAGGTAGAGAGAGTTCAACACCATCCTGAGCTCACTAGGCTTTTGTGGCCAATCTTCATGACAACAAAGTGACTCTTGCTCGGGTGACATTCACAATTTCATCCTCCATCATTGTAGATGCGACTAGGATTCCAAATGTGGGAGAGAAATGGTACAAGACACAGGACCTTGATTAACATTATTATGAGCCTTACATCAAACCTAGGAACAAAAATGAGGCAAAAAGGCTTTTTCCTTTTAGGTTCCTTGAAGACAAGTATGCCCCCATGATGAAAATCATCATGAAATATTTCACTTCTGAGGGCATATTTTCCAAACTGTACACCTATAACATCAGGCTTCTCATTCATTTTACCAGGGTGAAGATGCTAAACCTTCCTTATTTCTTGTTCAGGAATATTGAGACGATGGCCAAATTTGTACAAAAAAAGCCATACCCTCAGCAGATGAGCAGTCTTTTTCACTATTACTTGAGCAAGATGATTGTGCTTCATCATCTTAACCTCCTCAATATCTCTTGGGAGACATTTATTTCTCATGACATCTTCAGGGGTCCTTAAATTCCCCCACCAGTGTCTCAAGAATCAGGAGGACCTTCTAGCAGTGCTCAGGTGAAGACAAATGAGAAGGCCAAAGAGACTAGAGCTACTCAGGTGCCTAGGACCTACAAGACATACCAGAGGGGCACAAGAATATTTTTTGCAGCTGATAGGCAAGTGTTTGCTCCACTTGGTGTGGAAGGAACCTTACCTTCTTCATCCACTCATAGGCAAATGCTTGCTCCACAGGGCATGGAAGGGGCTTTGCCTTCTTCATCAACACAACAGGAACATGTGCAGCAGCTGCACAAAGGGAAATAAAATATGCAGATGGAAGATCTTGATGATGAGTATGAAAGAGACTTTTATTTGGTGGAGCATGATGAGCCAGAATAGCATTATATTCATCATGGCATAGAAATAATTGACTTAGAGGCTCAGGATGAGGCAACAATAGAGAACATCAATAGAGAACATCATCATACAGGAGAAAGAGGCTCAAATCCAAGCATTGATGGACAATTTAGAGAGAGCCACGTATGTCATCACATATCTAGAACAAGAGAACAAGCAGTTGAGTGATAAGCAAGTCCTCATTGATCCAGGTGGATGTTGGTGGCCACCCACCAACCCATTTGGACCCCCACAACTGTCTCTTTCAGCATTTTCAGTCTCCTTAATTGTAGCACAACTTACTATTTTTAGCAGTTTTTCGGGTCCTGAACTTCCGGAGCCGTTTTGAGGCCCTAAACGACGTTTTTTTGGAATTCTGGGGTGATCGAGCCCTATGTTGCCTCCCAAAGTGGTAGTACTCGGATAGATCTTTCTAACGAGCTATCGTACGCGTCAAACGGAGATCGTATGCCAAAGTTACGACCCCGGAAATTGATGTACCAATTTACCCAAACGGGGCCCACAATTTGGCGTTTCATCTTCTAGGGTTAGGTTTCGGGATGTGAAGGGTTTTCCATTGTTTCTCAACAATAAATAGGCCTTCGAGCCTCATTGTAATACAGTTCGGAACAGTTCAGAGGCATGTAGCCGCACATCTCTTCTCAGAGATAGCTACCATCGCCCTAGCTGGTTTATTTCCATTTCTGGTTGTAAGCATATTTCAGTATTTTCCATTAATGAAATGAATCATTATTTCCACTGCATCTATGTGTTTATGGTTATTGCATCTCTGTATTTATGGTTATCTCTGTAATCTACTGCGTTCCTATTTAAATCCGGATCACTCATGGAGCTGGAACTTCTCAAAATAAAAAGACAAAGTGACAAGGGTAAGTCAACAATGCAAGAGGTAGAGGCACTGGTCACTTTGACTCCAATTGAGAAGGAAATTGAGGGTGATAGAGAGGTTTGGCTTGAAAGAGTCAATTTTCAATTATAAAAGCTACTACAAAAGGCCACTAGGGACAACTAGATCATCATGCACATGGCCTACCACTACAGGACCCGGAACAAAATTTGCAATATAAGGGTTAAACAAATGAAAGTAAGGCTAAGACAGGCTCTAAAAGGAAAAAAAGAGGAGGATAGGCTTAGGTTTCTTGTTGAAGCTTCCTTGGCTCATCAGGATACTTGATGATGGTGCTGCTCACCAATTTTGGTCAAGTTTGGAGGAGTTTTTGTCATTTGCAAATTTTGAAAATTTTAAACACAAAAAATCTGGCTCAACGCTGGCGCTGCGCTTTTCCTAGGGGCACCCAATAGATAAATGGCTTGCATTTTTGGATTCAGAGTGATGCTTACATGCACCCTATGCATTTTCTGATTTTTTGGGGCAGAACTGGTCCACCAAAAAGTAAAAAAACACCCCAAAAATGACCTTTCAGCCACTTTTTGGACACACAGAAGTAGTCTTGGGAGAATCAACTTTTGAGGGATCAATGAGATTTAAATGAAGAAATGCCAGGTGTTTTGGAAATTATAATTGAATGTCTTTCCAATGAGCTATCATGAGCTCAATTTGGATGCCAAGAGGGCCTCCAAAAAGGACCTGAAAGTGGCATTGCACTTTGGACCAGTGGCACTGCGCATAGGACAAATTTTGCACAAGATGGCCATTTTACTATGTTTTGATTGTGTTAATGGATTTTTTCTCATGAGGGATGTTTTACTACTTTAAATGATGACTTGGCTTATAAATATTATGGATAATTAGTAGTAGATGGTAGATTCATTAGATTAAAAGTCATTTTGAGCACAAATGAATGAATTTCCTCACTTTTAGAGGCAAGATGTTAGGATGCGTAGATTCCAATTTCTTGTTCAGCGTTGGTTAGATTAGCTCCTCATCTTAGGTATTCGACCCTTGAGGATGGGAGGAGGTTGAATCAATGCCTATATCTTCTTCTTCTTTCTCATTGTAAAGGGTTAGACTCAGCTGGATGCTTATGCTCTGATTGTACATCATTTTGTATCAGTTTAGCGGGAGATTAATGAAAAATTGCAGCTATTTCTTTCGGGTCCATGTGGTATGATTAGTTTAGTTTCCTCTCTTGTGATCATATGTTAACATGTTTTTTGTACTTCATTAATCATTTCATTGCTTCTAAGTGGATTTTTTCAAGTTGATAGGTAGAATCCATAACATCAATTCTCTGCTTTGGGAAAATATTCACCAGTTTATGTCTTCTATAGTTTAGGAAGGATCCATGGTGATCACATGCTCTTCCTAGCTTATCAACGATCTTGAATCACCTGACCCATTGTTGGGTGGTGTTATATTCTTTCCACGACTAGCCCACGTAGTTAATCGGGGGGTTTGAGGGGGGGGAGGGGGGAGCCCCCTTTTGTTTCACCGATTGTGTAGTGGGGGGGGGGGGGGGTGGGGGGGGATCATAGCAGGTTTTAGGTGTACCCATAACCCCACTCTATGGGGTCCAGGGCAACACCCCTGAAAATTTTGGTTTTGGACCCCATGTTAGGTTGGGCGGACCCACCTATGGTTTTGTGCATGATTTTCGCACATTTTTTTGGACACGATGGTTTTCGGTCCATGGTATTGGATGCTTCGACATGTATAAATATGTATTATAACATTTAAAGGAACATAATGAAAAATCAAGCCGGTAGTCTCGGTTTTTGGATCTAGGGGAAAATCTCTATGTATATGTGTTTTATGTGTTATGCTCTCGCATTGTTTATTTTATGCGTTCTAGAATTCGTATGCAGGTAATTTGTGTACAAGGTTAAAACCTACATTTGGTATTAGAGCAGTTTTTGCTTCAAGGGGATGCCTTTGTTGCTGAGGGGTTTTGTTGAAGCTTGTGGTAGACCCTGTTCAGTGGGATATCTGAGAGATCGATTCTGGTGGTGAAAGAAGATGGCGAGCAGTGGAAATATAGAGATTGAGAAATTTAATGTTCAGAGTTTTGAGTTGTGGAAACTCAAGATGGAGGATATGTTGGTGGATAAAGATTAGTGGATTGTGGTAGATTCAGGTACTAAACCAACATGAGTGTCTGATGAAGAATGGAAAAATTTGGATCGGAAGGAAAATAGCACAATACAATTGTGTGTCTCAGATTCAGTATTGTTGAGTTTATCACGGGAAGCTACAACGAAGGCTTTGTGGGACAAGTTAGGGACTTTGTACCAATCTAAGTCTCTGGTGAATAAACTGTTCCTACGGAAAGAGCTATATAACATGAGGATGAAAGATGGAGACTCGGTGACAGAGCATCTGAACGCATTTAATACTGCGGTAAGTCAATTAGCATCTGTTCATATTAAAATTTCAGATGAAGGTAAGTGCATCAGTTTGTTGTGTTCTCTACCAGATTCATGGGATAGTCTAGTTATTGCAATAGGTAGCAATGGAACTGCCTCGCAGTTTGATGAAATAGTATCATCCTTGCTGATGGAGGAGATGAGATGGAAAAATATGGAGAGCTAGAAAGGTGATGCCTTGTCTATATGAGGATAGTCCTAGAATAGGAACAAAAATAAGTCATTGAGTGGGAGATCTAAATTTCCAGGAAAACCTATAAAGGTGGTGTCCTGGAAATGTGGAAAGGAAGGTCACTACAAAAGGGACTGTAAATCTAAAGCTCCTGATAAAGGAAAGGGACCTGATGATGCTCCTTCTGCAGAGGCGAAAACCACCTCAGATGAAGGTGGGGAGGCATACTTGGCTTCTTCAAGTACACATGCAGATCATGAGGCATGTTTGATTGACTCAGGTGCATCCTTTCACTTCACTCCCCATAGAGAGTGGTTCTACGAGTATGATAAATACGATGGTGGTGATGTCTTCTTAGGGGATGATAGGAAGGCTGGAATCATTGGTCACGGAAAAGTAGAGTTGAAGTTGCAAGGTGGAAGGGTTGGAACACTTCCGGGTGTTCTGCATATTCATGCATTGGCTAGAAATTTGATTTATGTGAGCAATTTGGATGATGCAGGTGTAAAAACAGTGTTCGAGAAGGATACCTGCAAGAAGGTTCATGGGGCACTAGTATTGATGCGGGGAGTTTGAATTGGAACTCTGTACAAACTGCAAGGTAGCACTGTTGTAGATGGGTGCAACAATTTCGTGGTTCCTGAAAGTGGAGCAGAAAATCTAGTGGTCTCTAGAGATAAGACCATGTTGTGGCATCAAAGGCTTGGACGTGTTGGAGAGAAGGGCCTTCGAATACTACATGGTAAAGGTATGGTAGAAGGTATGAGTAATAGCTCTCTGGATTTTGATTTCTGTGAAAATTGTGTATATGGGAAGTAGATTCAGGAGAGTTTCCCCTCTAGTGGTATGAGGACGAAACAGATATTAGAGCTTGTGAACAGTGATGTGTTTGGACCTATGAAGGTTCCATCACTGGGTAATTTTGTGTACTATGTATCACTTATAGATGACTTCTCGAGGAATACATGGATATATTTCCTTAAGAAGAAATTTGAAGTCTTTGACAGGTTTAAAGAATTTAAGGCTCTGGTGAAAAACCAGACAGAGAAGAAGATTAAGGTGTTGAGGACAGATAACGGTGGAGATTTTTGTAGTAAGGAATTTGAATAATTCTGTAAGAAGTGTGGTATAACATGACATAAGACTACTCCACATACACCTCAGCAAAATGGAGTTGCAGAAAGAATGAATAAGACGTTGATGGAAAGGGAAAGAAGCATGCTTAGTGGTGCCAGGTTAGGATAGGAATTCTGGGCAGAGGCAGTGGATACTGCATGTTACTTGGTCAAAAGGTCACCTTCATCAGCGTTGGAGGATAAGACTCCACAAGAGGTATGGACTGGTAAGAAACCCTTTCTTTCACATATGAGGGTATTTGGATGTGATGCATATGTACATGTTCCAAAGGAGAAACGAACCAAGTTGGATAGTAAATCTGAAAAGTACATCTTTATTAGGTATAAGGATGGTTTAACGGGTTATAAGCTTTGGAACCCAGTCACACAGAAGGTTGTGTACAGTCGAGATGTGGTGTTCAGAGAATTAAAAGATGTTATTAAACATGAATTCCAACCAAAGGAACCTGAGAAGATAGAGTTTGAGCTTAAGCAGGAAGAATATGACTCTACAGTAGAGGAGGAATCAGAAGATGAAGAGCCACAAACTCCGGGTATGAGAAGATCAGTTCAAGAAAGAAGGCAACGACAAAGGTATAGTCCATCTACTTTCTGTTCAAATTTTTCTTTATCTATTATTGATGATGATCCCAGGACTATGAAGGAAGAAGTAGATTCAGAGGATGGAAAACTCTGGAAAGAAGCCATGGTTGATGAAATGGCATCTTTGCACAAAAATGAGGCTTGGAATCTCGTGGAGTTGCCGGTTGGAAGGAAACCCATTGGTAGCAAATGGATGTTCAACAAGAAGACAAATGCAAAAGGAAAGGTGGAGAAATAAAAAGCTCGGTTGGTAGCAAAAGGTTATTCCCAGGTGTTGGGAATTGATTTTGGTGATATTTTTTCTCCTGTTGCTAAGGTAACTTCTATTAGATTACTTTTATCTGTTGCTGTTGCTTTTGATTTTGAGGTAGAATAGATGGATGTGAAGACAACATTTCTTCATGAGGATCTGGAAGAGGAAATATACATGAAGAAACCTGAAGGCTTTGCGGTGAAGGGTAAGAAAGAACTGGTATGCAAGTTAAAGAAGTCTCTGTATGGGTTAAAATAGTCACCAAGGATGTGGTATTAGAAATTTGATACATTTGTATGGGGACTTGGCTTCACCAGAAGCAAAGCAGATCTCTGTGTGTATTTTAAATTAATTGGTGACCATGTTATTTATCTAGTCTTGTATGTGGATGATATGTTGTTGGTTGTAAATGACAAAGAAATTATCCAAGACTTGAAGACCCAATTGTCCTCCAAATTCGACATGAAATATCTTGGTGCTGCAAACTATATTTTGGGCATGGAAATTAAAAGAGATCGGGCAAAGAGGAATCTCTGGTTAAACCATAGGAAGTATGTTGAGACAATACTGCAGAGGTTTAATATGCAGGATAGTAAATCGGTGAAGGTTCCTATTCTTGTAGGTGTGAGGTTATCTGTTGAACAGTGTCCCAAGACATAAGAAGAGGAAGAGGACATGTCTCGTGTTCCATATGCAAGTGCAGTCAGTAGCTTGATGTATGCAATGGTCTGTACTAGACCATACATTGCACATGTAGTGGGAGTATTGAGCAGGTTTATGTCAAAACCAGGGAAGGAGCACTGGATAGCAGTGAAGCAGGTTTTCAAGTATTTGTGTGGCACTAGTGATTATGGTTTGTGCTACCAAGGAAGATCAGGATTGAACAGAATGTTGGATATTCGTGGCTTTGTTGATGCAGACAGGGCTGGAGATCTGGATCAGAGAAGATTTACAAGTGGGTATGTGTTTAACCTATTTGGAGGTGCAGTCAGTTGGATGAGTAAGAAACAATATATAGTGGCACTATCAACTACAGAGGTAGAATACATGGCAGCCACTCAGGCAAGAAAGGAAGCAGTTTGGTTGCAGAGATTGTGTTCAAGTATGGGGTTAGTATAGGGAGCTATAAGGATAGACTGTGATAGCCAAAGTGCAATTTTCTTGGCAAAGAACCCCGCATATCATTCAAAGACAAAGCATAGTGATGTTCAGTATCACTTTGTGGGGGATATGATAGAAAACAAAAAGGTTTTTTTGGTAAAGGTGGACACATTGAAGAATATTGCAGATGCATTGACAAAATCTGTGAGCTCTAAGAAGTTCCCTTGGTGTAGAGATCCAATGGGAATTTCAGGGCTGGAAAAATGACTAATCTCTCTTGTGGCCCCCTGTGGAAAGAAAAAAACAAGTGGGAGAATGTTGGGTTGTGTTATATTCTTTCCACGACTAGCCGACGTAGTTAATCGGGGGGTAGAGGGGGGGCCAGAGCCCCCTTTCATTGCACCGATTGTGTAGCAGGGGGGGTCACAGGGGGTTTTAGGTGTACCTGTAACCCCACTTTATGGGGCCCGGGGCAACGCCCCTAAAAATTTTGGTTTTGGACCCTATGTTAGGTTGGGCAGACCCACCTATGGTTTTGTGCATGATTTTCACACATTTTTTTGGACATGATGGTTTTCAGTCCATGGTATTGGACGCGATGGTTTTTTGGTCCATGGTATTGGATTCTTCAGCATGTATAAATATGTATTATAACATTGAAAGGAACATAATGAAAAATCAAGCTAGTAGTCCCGGTTTTTGGATCTAGGGGAAAATCTATGTGTATATGTGTTCTATGTGTTATGCTCTCGCATTGTTTATTTTATGTGTTCTAGAATTCATATGCAAGTAATTTATGTACAGGGTTAAAACCTACACCCATCAAACCCTAGAGTGTTAAGCTTTATACCTACCTTGCCCCATCGAACACCCTGCAATTTTGGCCTAATTTCCTAGCCCTAGTTGTCCGGCTCCTCCTGATCCAGCAAAACCCCTTCAAATCAAATCAAACCTTGTGCTACTATACCTAGCCTAATATCATTTTCTTGATCCAGTCATTTTGGCTACGATCCTTACGGAGAGAGCCCTCTCTTGGACTAGTAGGGCTAGCTACTTGGCTAACCATGTTTTGTGGTTACCCTGGCGTTGCCTTCCTTTAGCCTGAGGTTAATTCCAGGTGATAACATGGTGGCGACCATACTAAGGAACGAAAGATTAATCACCCTGGTAATATCTTTCATTTGAATTCTTAAGCTTGTGGATGATGAGTTTTAGAATTTACTAGGCTGAATTGAAAAGTAGTAAAGCAATATATAAAATTTCAAAATCAAGCACACTAGCTTCTCGAAAGTACACCAAATCCAATCTAGATCTGAATCCTCCAACCATTGTCAGTGATTCTCGTAAAATTGGGCAGAAATCTAATAAATTTGCAGAGAAATTCAGTATAGTAGAAGAACAATCAAGTGAAGCTTTCATTCCTTGCGTTCTCACTCCTGGAAAGGTTAAACACTTTGCAAGATATTGAGTTTGATGTTCATTTTGAGAAAAGTCTATTTCGCAGTAAATCTTTGAGTTGGATTGATCAAATAGTTATCGATTCCTCTATATCTTTTGATAATCCCGTTGAAGACTTGTTTACACAAAGTAAAGCAGGCTCACAGCTTATTCATGCTCTAGATCAATTGCAAAACCTTACTTCAAGCATAGACTCTTGGGTGAAAAATAGGCCATCTTTTAATTTTCGAAATATCTCCTTTACATCTACTACAACTCAAACTATTCCATACCCATTTCTTTCATCTTTACAGTTTTTTCACACTACTCTAGGTGTTGTTCATCCCCCTTTGAATATATTGAGTACCCAAATCCTTGCTTTAAATCCACCTCCCCCACCTCAAGTTATGGTTTCTCGGTATGCACCCCTTGTTTTACCTCAAAATTTTGGTGCCATGCCTGCTGATTATCAAACCAAAATACCTTTCTTTGATGCCACCCAAACCATTACAGCTCAGCAGCACGTAGATAAAATGAATGATTTCTTTGACCTCCATGAAGTTGAAATTGAAGATGTAACGATGAGGTTGTTTGTACAAAGTTTTGGAGGTGAAGTTTGGAAATGGTTCAGAGCCCTACCAGTAGCTTCTATCACCACTTTACCAGTCCTCCATAGGTAGTTCCTGGATCGATGGGAGGTGAAGAAGAATCCCCTTCATATTTTGTCTGAATATGAGAACATCAAATGAAATGTTGGTGAGAGTGTGCAAGACTATTGTGTGAGGTTTAATACAGTATACAATTCTATTCCTACAAATATTAACCCATGAGAGGGATTGGCTTTGCTTAAGTTTCCAGACAGATTCGATACTGATATGGCATATCAGTTGCGGGAACGTGATCCTACAACACTAGAAGACATGCAAAAGAATGTTGTGAGCATAGAAGCAAACTTGCTGGCCAAAAGAACCAGAATGAGATTTGAGAAAAGAGTGACTGTGAAAGAAGAAGCATCTTCTTTAGATGTGAAAATGGATGCACTGATTCGAACAATGGAGCGGATAGTTGACCGGTTATCCATCATAGATAGACCTGAACCTCAAATCCAAAATCTAATTTTAGAGGCCAGCAACAACCCCAATTCTGAATCAGGCAGAGAGAACAAAAAGCACCAGAACAACCAACACAACAACAACAACAGATCAAAACTCTCCTACAGCATAATTAAGTTCAAGGAATGGAAGAGGAAGATGAGGAATATTAGGTAATTGAAACAAATCAATTTCTCACTACTGATGGTATGCCCATGTTTCTGACCAAAGATGAAGAGTATGCAGAAGTTCCCGACATTCAAAAGGATGAGGACTACGTCTTGGAAAATTATGTGGTTTTGCAGGCCGAATCTGGTGATTATCAGCATGGTTACATGAATGCTTTGACTACACAACAGAGGTAATACTCTTTAAGGAGCAGAGATGTATTGGTCAATCCCATTTAGAAAAGAAAGGATGTGCAGTCAAAGAATGATCCCTCAAACACTCAGAAGAAAGGAAAAGAGCTCATTGATCCTAATCCCAACGAGGTACCATCAACAAGTACCACTGCAAACGAGAAGAACAATCAGCAAAAGGACAATGCAATGAAAGAGAAAACAGATAAGAAGGAAATCGGTGTCAAAGAGGTAGAGAAAGTTTCATATTTTAATTTAGAAAGTGAAATTGCTAAATTGAAAGCATCCATTCCTTTGACGAGCTTGTTAAGAATAGCGACTATAACCATCATGTATCTAGAATACTGCAAATAGATCCTTTGTCTGACATGGTGAATGTTGAGGATGATCATCCTGAACTCATTTTTGGTCCAGCCATAGAAGGTCAGCCTGAAGATAGCAAAGTCCCTCCCTTTTATCTGAGTCTTAGACTGCATGAGTATATTCTCCATAATGCTATGCTTGATTCCAGAGCTTCCCACAATTTGATGCCTAAGGTCATTATGGAAAAGCTCGGCCTTGATATCACCTGGAAATATCATGATTTGTACTCATTTGATTCTGGTCGAGTTCGTTGTATTGGTCTCATCAAAGATTTGGTGGTTTCTTTAAATCAAATCCCAGTCAAAAATGTCTCGATGGATGTGGTAGTTGTTGATATACCATGAATCGGTATGCTCTTGTCTAGATCGTGGGGAGCCAAACTCAACGACACTTTACAGTTTGACTTCTCTTATGCTACAATCCCTATTTTCGGTCAATTGAGGAAGTTGTACTGGGAAAAGAAAATGGAGTATATGATCACTAGTAAAGAGAAGCCTATGAATCATCTGATAAATGTTGTATATACTGATTTAGAGTCTTTTTTTTGTACTCTGATAGTGGATTGAATGATGTAGATATTCAGCTTGTAGAGGTAGATGATGTACAAGAAATTTCTGAGAATTTTAGAGCAGTTCTTCAGCAATAAAAAGAAAACATAGCAATTTCTTCTGAGCAACCTACATAGCAACAAAAGGTTAGTGAAGAGCAAAAAAATGAAGTAATCAGTGAAGGTAAGGTTGAAAATAAAACATAATTTCAACATCTAGAAGATGAAGCCAGCCTTTGGAGCATGGACTTCGATGGTTCTTTGGGTAAGGACGGTGCTGGTATTGGAATTTGTATTTGAATCCCTGCTTTCTAACCTTACAGAGTCCCAAGTAGTGTTAGAATATGTTCCTAGAAGTTGGATTTTGATTGCTCTAATAATGAAGCGGAGTATGAGGCATTGATTACAGGTCTTAAAATTTTGAATAAACTAGGTGCAAAAAGGATTTCTATTTATGGTGATTCATATTTGGTGATTAAACAAGTTAAAGGAGAATATCAAGCACAGCATCTACGGATGAGAGCCTATAGAAATGTAGTTTTAGATATTTTAAAGATGTTTCCGAAATACACCCTGACAACAGTACCTCTAAGTAAAAACATCATTGTTGATTCCCTCGCTACTGTAGCAAGAAATTTGAAGATTCTAATGAATTCTAGCAATAAATTTGAAATTCATGTCAAACATAGGTCTATTGTTCCTGATAATTTGAGGTATTGGCAAGTTTTTTGGGATGACAATGAAATTAATGCCTTTTTGCAGAATGAAGGGAAGTTTAAGAATTCTTTAATTGATGATGTTTGTGATTCTGATGAATAAGATATTGAGGTAAATAAAATGGAGGTTTTATAGCTAAAGGATACTATTATTCCTAAGATCTCATACCTTTAGAGGAGCTCTTTGATCAAGATGATGTGGCGAGAAAACCAACCTTGGTTCCTATGGAAAAAGGAGTTGAAGATGTAAATCTTGGAATAGCAAACTAGCCCAAGCTTGTAAAGTTATCAAAAACATTGTCTCCTGAAGCAAGGCTAATTATGTTAAGTTGCTTTCTGAATTTTCTGATGTTTTTGCATGGGATTATTCAGATTTGAAAGTGTATGACAAGAACATCATTCAACATACTATTCCTATCAAGCCAGATCAAAAACCTTTTAGTCAAAATTTGAGAAGAATTAATCCAAATTTGTTGTCATCCATCGAGAAAGAGGTACGTAGATTGTTTAATATTGGTATCATTGTTACAATTAGATTTTCTGATTGGTTTTGAATTTGGTCCCAGTGCGAAAGAAGACCGGAGAGACAAGGTTGTGCATTGATTTCTGGAACCTCATTAAAGTGTCCTTGAAGGATAGTTAACCTATTCCTAAGATGGACCATATTCTGCAAAGAGTAGTTGGAGCATCACGATTGTCACTACTAGATGGCTACTCGGGCTATAATCAGATCTTAGTGCATGAAAAATACCAAGACAAAACTGCCTTCACAACACCATGGGGAACTTTTCACTATGCCAAGATGCCATTTGGGCTAAAGAATGTCAGAGCCACTTTTCAGTGGGTAATGGACATATATTTTTCTAATGAGAAGGACGTTTTCTTGGTAATCTATTTAGATGATTTGATAGTATTTTCTAGTTCTGATGATGACCATTTGCACCAACTAAAGATTGTTTTTCAGAAATGTAGGAAGTTCGGGATTTCTTTAAACCTGAAAAAGAGTCTTTTTGCTATGGAAGAAGGTAAACTCCTTGGTCATATAATTTCTAAAGATGGTATTCACATTGATCCTTCAAGGGTGGAGGAAATCCAACAAATAGACATTCCGTGCAACAAAAAGGAGATTCAAGCTTTCAACGATAAGATGAATTACTTACGTAGATTTATACCAAATTTGGCTGAGCACTTACGTGAGTTAACTAATATGTTGAAGAAGGACAACACTGTGAAATGGACTAAGGATGCCATGAAATCATTCAACTTGGTAAATTTTGCTTTGACCACAACCCCAATTTTGATCAGTCTTGATTATGCTCATGATTTCATTATATTTTCATTTGCATCTGAGCACACTATGGCTGTTGTGTTGATGCAAAAGAGGGATCAGGTGGAGCAACCCATTGCTTTTTTCAGTCGGACTATTAGAGATGATGCTTTATGTTACAATATCATTGAGAAACAAGCTTTGTCTCTTATAAAAGCATTGAAGGATTTCTGAGTCTACATTCTGCATTCACATACCATAGCATATGTCCCTAATGCAGCAGACAAAGGTGTTCTCATACAAACTGATCCGGAGGGAAGAAGGGGTAAGTGGATAGCAGTAATGTTGGAGTACAATATTGAGATTAAGCTTGCCAAACTGATCAAAGGACAAGGCTTGGTAAAACTGATGGCTGAATCAAATCTGCATGCTCTAGACATAAATTTCATTGTAGCAATGTCAGATGATGAAGATGGTGGCTCACTCATTCAGGGATCATAAATTTTTCTCAAATCACCTTGGTATTCTAATATATTATATGTTCTTCAGCATCTTTTGCCACCTCCTAGAATGTCAAGAAGTAAAGGTAGATCACTAAAACTAAAGTCTGCAAAATTCTGCATTTTAAATAGTGCTCTCTATTGGAAAGACCCAGGAGGGGTTCTTCTTAATTGTTTGGTTGAAGATGATGCTCTATAGGTAATGAATGGTTTTCATAGAGGTGATTGTGGTGGTCATATGTTTTGGAAGACAATAGCTAACAAGGTGTTGAGAGTAGGATATTACTGGCCAACTTTGTTTTCAGATTTATATCAGATAGTTATGAGCTATCACGAATGTCAAGTTTTTAAGGGAAAAAGGAAGTTGCTTCCTCTTCCTCTAAAGCTAGTTGAAGTAAATGCACCTTTCCAATAGTGGGGACTTGATTTCATTGGAGAAATCCATCCTACATCATCAGAACAACACAGATGGATTTTGACAGCTACCAATTACTTCACCAAGTGGATCGAAGCCATTCCAACAAGGCGATCCACGGACACGGTAATTATCCAATGTCTAGAATCTAATATATTGTCTCGTTTTGGTTTCCCTCACAAGATTATTACAAATAATGTAGCAGCATTTAAGTCAAAGAGGATGGTCGAGTTTTACAACAAGTACAATATCACATTGGGGCATTCCACGACATACTAATCGCTAGGCAATGGATTAGCTGAGTCGTCAAATAAATCCTTGGTGAACATTATCAAGAAAATGTTGGAGGAAAGCAAAAAGAATTGGCATCAAAAGCTTATCAATGCCTTATGGGATGACAAAGTGAGCAGCAAGAAATCAATAGGTGTGTCATCTTTTGAGTTGGTGTATGGTACTGTATGGTGTTTCCCGCATCACTTGCAGTCCCAGTCATGAGATTATTACAGGAAGCCGGCAGTGAAGAGGATGATATTCAGCGCAAGATTAATCAAATGATCCACCTTCAGCAAACAAGGGAAGAGGTTTTTCAAAACACTTTCCAACTGCAAGAGAAGATAAAGAGGATTTATGATTGCAAAACTAAGGTAGAAAAGTTTCATCTGGAAGATGTAGTGCTGTGATGGGATGCACGAAATGAACAAAAAGGAAAGCATGGTAATTTTGACAATCTATGGAAAGGAATGTATAAAATCTCAGCCTATCAAGGACAGAATGCATTTTTGTTAAAGGAAATGGATGGTCAAGAATGCTCAGGAGGACCAGTGAATGGTAGGCTCTTGAAACACTAGATGATGTTCCCTGAAGTTTCTTCACCGTCATTGTATATACCGGTTTAATTTTTTGTGCAAGATTTCAAGTACAATATCATTTGAGCTTGGGGCCCGAAGAGAAGGCTATAAGGCTTGAATGATTTGTGTTGAGTTTGGTTGGTTTTGTTTTGAGTTAATTTAGAGTCAGTTATGAGTCAATTTTCATTTTGTATTGAGTCATTATTCTTTAAAATTGTAAAAGAAAAGGGGTTTTTTCAGTCTTTTGTTTCTTTGATTGTATTGGCCCAATCGGTTAGGCACTTGGTATACGGTGCTCTTGACACCTCCAAGGAGATGCCATCCCCAATAAGGAAAATGTTAGTGTCAATGTCTGCATACTTCCATCAAGGATCAAATTTTCTCTTTGCATAATCATTTTAGGGGTCCCATACTGAAATTTTTGCATCATTCCGTTAGGTCATGTCAAACTGATCCACTGATGGTTGTCTTCTCCTTGGAAAATCCAATTTCTCCCTCATAAAGTACACTTTATAACCCATCTCCAGGTTATATTCAGCCATAGTTTCAGATTCAAATGTAATCATGTTTCCATTAAGTCTTAGGACATGTTTTCACTAGGTTTTAGGGTTCATTTCCCAGGTCAAAGGCATGATTTAAAAGTGTAAATAAAGGGCAGCAAGGGTATGAGGATGATAAACAAATAAAAAATGATTGCTAGTAAGTCATAGTCATTGTACAATTATCTCTTTCACTATTGTAATTTTCACCTCAAAAACATGTTTTTGAGGTGAAAACAAAGTATTTTAGGTTAATTTATATTTTTATGTAATTTAGTCACTTTACGTAATAAATGATCCCAATTGCATCAATGCATCTCTCCTTGCTACAAGACAATGAACCACAACAAACAAATTGAGCATCATCCGCCTGAAAAGGAACAATGAAGAAAAGGAATTAAAACAAAGATTTTGAAAAGGTCAAAAAAACATTAGAAAGTGGGTTTTTCTAGTGAAAAATCAAAATCTACTCCTATATAAGGTGTCACATTTCATTTTCAAGCTTATCATTCTTATTTGGCAAAGAAGGAGTCCAAAAGTGAAGAAGAGAGGAGAAGTTGAGTGAGTTTTGGGCCAAGGAGAAGTGGCACTGTGCTTAGGGTGATCGACATTGCACGTTTGGGGCAGTGGGAGGTGGCATTGCGCGTTCAGGCTAGAGCGTTGCGTGTATAGACTGAGCGCTACATGTAGGGTGGTTTTGGTAGTGGAGAAAACAACAGTGATGCACTTATGGAAGGGCATTGCGTGCCTATAGGAGGTGCTGCGCATTGGGCCAGCAAGGGCCAAAAGACCTCCCGCCACCTAAAAAACATAAAAATTACCCTCCTTTCCCTCAAACAAGTAAGTTTTCTCCTTGGAATTCATTGTTGGTTTGCAATTAAAGTTTTTTAAGGATAATTTACCATGGCAATGTAAAACCCTAGATTCTCCCATCACCTATGTCTAAAACCCTAACTCCTATTACTCCTCCCATCACCTATCACTAAACCCTAAACCCCTCCCCTATATCACTATATAATATTCACATCCCTTTATCCTTCTTCCGAAAATAAATATCTCAAAAACGCAAGCTCCTCTCCCTCACTTTTATGATTCATACCCTCCCATTCATTTTCTAGCCCACCAAATACCTCACAAGATCACTTCCCCTTCCCTTATTCCTAATCACTCTTGCTCACCCCCTTCATCTGTTTTCTAGGAGTGCAAAACCTAAAAATTTTCAAACATGGACAGGGGAGACAGAAACTATGAGGAGGAAGAAAACACTGGTAGTGACAGCTCAGCAGATCGACCTAGGCATTAGAGAAAATCACACAAGGGAGGTAGAATTATCAGGGAAGAGCCATCAAACCTCGTAGAGTTACAGGCCTCTCATTTGGCTATCACTTGTTTTAGGCATCTAGGGTGCTATGGGTTCTATGAGCAGATAGAGAGAGTTCAACACCATCATGAGCTCACCAGGATTTTTATGGCCAATATTTGTGACAAAAAAGTGACTCTTGCTGGGGTGACATTCACAATTTCACCCTCTATCATTGAAGATGCAGCCAGGATACCAAATGTGGGAGAGAAATGGTACAAGGCACAAGACCTAGATGAACACTATTATGAGCCTTACATCAAACCTATGTACAAAAATGAGGAAAAAATTATTTTTCCTTTTAGGTTCCTTGAAGACAAGTATGCCCCCATGATGAAAATCACCATGAAATATTTCACTTGTGAGGGTAGATTTTCCAAACTATACACCTACCACATTAGGCTTCTCATGCATTTTTTCAGGGTAAAGATGTTAGACCTCCCTTATTTCTTGTTCAAGAATATTGAGAAGATGGTCTACATTGTATAGAAAAATCCATACCCTCAGCAGATGAGTAGTCTTTATCATTATTCCCTGATCAAGATGATTGTGCTTCATCATCTTAACCTCCTCAATATCTCCTGGGAGACATTTATTGCTCATGACATCTTCAGGTGTCCTCAAATTCCCCCACTATTGTCTCAAGAATCAGGAGGACCTTCTAGCAGTGCTCAGGTGAAGACAAATGAGAAGGCCAAAGAGACTAGAGCTACTAAGGTCCCTGGGACCTACAAGGCATACCAGAGGGGCACAAGAAAATTGTTTGCAGCTAATAGGCAAGTGTTTGCTCCACTTGGTGTGGAAGGGACCTTGCCTTCTTCATCTACTCATAATAGGAAAATTCTTGCTCCACAGGGTGTGGAAGGGGCTTGGCCTTCTTCATCAACACAACAAGAACAGGTGCAACAACTACACAAAGGGAAAGAAAATATGCAAGTGGAAGATCTTGATGATGAGGAGGAAAGAGACATTGATTTGATGGAGCATGATGATCCAGAACAACAAGTGTTTGCTCCACTTGGTGTGGAAGGGACCTTGCCTTCTTCATCTACTCATAATAGGCAAATTCTTTCTCCACAGGGTGTGGAAGGGGCTTTGCCTTCTTCATCAACACAACAAGAACAGGTGCAGCAGCTGCACAAAGGGAAAGAAAATATGCAAGTGGAAGATCTTGATGATGAGGAGGAAAGAGACTTTGATTTGATGGAGCATGATGATCCAGAACAACATTATATTTATCATGGCATAGAAACAATTGACTTAGAGGGTCAGGATGAAGCAACAATAGAGAACATCATCATACATGAGAAAGAGGCTCAAATCCAAGAATTGATGGACAATTTAGAAAGAGCCAAGTATGTCATCACATATTTGGAATAAGAGAACAAGTAGCTAAGTGATAAGCAGGTCCTCATGGAGCTAGAACTTCTCAAAATAAAAAGACAAAGTGACAAGGGTAAGTCAACAATGCAAGAGGAAGAGGCACTAGTCACTTTGACTCTAATTGAGAAGGAAACTGAGGGTGATGGAGAGATTTGGCTTGAAAGAGTCAATTTTCACTTAGAAAAGTTGTTGCAAAAGGCCAATAGGGACAACCAGATCATCGGGCACATGGCCTACCACTACAATACCCAGAACAAAATTTGCAATATAAGGGTCAAACAAATCAAAGCAAGGTTAAGATGGGCTCTAAAAGGAAAAAAAGAGGAGGATATGCTTATGTTTCTTACTTAAACTTCCTTGGCTCATCAGGATACTTGATGATGGTGCTGCTAACCAATTTTGGTCAAGTTTAGAGGAGTTTTTGTCATTTGCAAATTTTGAAAATTTTAAACACAGAAAATCTGGCTCAACGCGTAGCGCCACTGGCACTGCGCTTTTCCTAGGGGCACCCAATAGACAAATGGCTTGTATTTTTGGATTCATAGCGATGAGTACATGCACCCCATGCATTTTCTAAGTTTTTTGGGTAGATCTGGTCCACAAAAAAGTAGAAAAAAACACCCAAAAAATGACCTTTCTGCCACTTTTTGGACACACAAAAGCAATCTTGGAGAATCAACGTTTGAGGTGTAAAATAAGCTTCAAATGAAGAAATGATAGGTTTTTTGGAAAGTAGACTTGAATATATTTCCAATGAGCTATCATGAGCTCACTTTGGATGATGAGAGGGCCTCCAAAAAGGACCTGAAAGTGGTGCTGCGTGTGAGACAAATTTTGCACAAGATGGCCATTTCACTGTGTTCATGGATTTTTTCTCATGAGGGATGTTTTACTACTGTAAATGATGACTTGGCTTATAAATATGATGGATAATTAGTAGTAGAGGGTAGATTCATTATATTAAAAGTCATTTTGAGTGCAAATGAATTAGTTTCCTCACTTTTAGAGGCAAGTTGTTAGGATGCCTAGATTCCAGTTTCTTGTTCAGTGTTGGCTAGATTAGCTCCTCATCTTAGGGACTCGACCCCTGAGGGTGGGAGGAGGTTGAATCAATTCCTATATCTTCTTCTTCTTTCTCATTGTAAAGGGTTGGACTCAACTAGATGCTTATGCTCTGATTGTAAATCATTTTGTATCAGTTTAGCTGGAGATTAATAAAAAATTGCAGCTATCTTTTTGGGATCCATGGTGGTATGATGTTTAGTTCATTTTCCTCTCTTGTGATCATATGTTAAAATTTTTTGTGTACTTCATTAATCATTTCATTGCTTCTAAGTGGATGTTTTCAAGTTGATAGGCGGAATCCATAACATTAATGCTCTACTTTGTGAAAATATTCACAAGTTTATGTTTTCTACAGTTTAGGAAGGATCCATGGTGATCACATGCTCTTCCTAACTTCTCACCGGTCTTGAATCACCTCACCCATCAAACCCTAGAGTGCTATGCTTTATACCTACCTTGCCCCATCGAATGCCCTGCAATTTTGACCTAATTTCCTAGCCCTAGCTATCTAGCTCCTCCTGATCCAACAAAACCCCTTCAAATCAAATAAAACCTTGTGCTACTATACCTAGAATAATATCATTTTCCTGATCTAGTCATTTTGGTTGAGATCCTTACGGAGAGAGACCTCTCCTGGCCTAGTAGGGTTAGCTACTTGGCTAAGCGTGGTTTGTGGTTACCCTTGCATTGTCTTCCTTTAGCCTAAGGTTTAATCCAGGTGGTAACAAGGTGCTAAGCCCTTTAGGATCCTATTGGGGGCCTATCTCCTTGTGTATTTTCTCTCCACCTTTGGTTGTTTTAGCTTCCATGACCAAATGCCAATCAACATTAGAGCCTCTAACATCAAAACTTTTTCAAAGTTCACTTAGAACAATTACATAATCTCGACCTCCAAGATGAAGTCATGCTTTCGCCATCATCTCCACATAGATTCTCCATAGTGGTGATAGATGTCACTAGGATTTTCCCCATTATGCTACCCAATAGTGTTGAATCTAACTGCCACATCATGCTAGCGTCATATGCACCGTAAGCTCCTAAGGGCCAATCACCTATTTTCATGTGTCCCGTCCGAGTAGAGAGAAAAGGTCCCTTGATCCTTTTGTTTTGAAACTGATTCCTTTGTAATCTCCACTCCCCAATATCCTTGGTTCTTTCAAAAGAATTCAATTAACAAGAAGTTACGAAATCCCAAAAAGCTGAAATATCTAGGCCCTAATATTCCTACCTTCCTTGGTTCTAAAATTTAGGGTTCCAAGGTTCTGAGGTTTAGGGTCTGAAATTCAACTTGTTTCTGATATTCGGCCTCCTCTGATATTTCATCTCCTCCAATGATCAGGTGCTCAAGAAAATAGCTCAAAATTAAAATTTGGTGGACTAGTGTGTAACCTAAACGACCATGTAGTGCTCATCATCTTGAATTTGATGCAACTCGATTCACGCAAAACGCACACCGTATGCTCCCAGAATCATGTTCTATTCATTTTCCAAAATATGCGAACTTTTACAAAATATGATAGCCCAGTCAGAAGTACATACTGTTGACATGCCGCTAACTGTCTAGGTCTATGTGTTAGTTTGACTAGTCAACGAAGTTCAACGAATCACATTGTGCCAAGTGGCACATTCTCATTGGGTGCAATTGGCATTTTTTTATTGGTTGGTTGGTGGCCAACCATAGGCTGACACATGGCCCATCCAGAGGCCACCACGTGGTAGCCCAAAGGCCACCAAAATTTTGGGTCGAGGTATAGACGGTAGCAGTGGGATTCAAACCTGTGACCACCAAGCATTGAGATAAGCCACATACCAACACGTCATCACAATAATTCTTAACAATATTGGTAACAATATTGGTCCACACTTTTTTTTTGAATTTGATGAGCACGCCAATCCAGGAAGGGGCTAACCCAAGGGGGATCGACCCTTGGACACACCACCACCGTATGACCACCAAAGGAGCAGCACGAGGGCCCGCCCGGCAAGGGCAGTTGTTGGCCTTAGCCCCGGGCACATGGCCCCCGTATGGCCAATTTTCGGATTATAGGTGTTAGAGGAAATTTAAAGTGTCCGACAATTTCTCCTGAAAATTAGTGAAATTATTGCTCCGTTAGCTCGATTTGGGGCAAATTTGTAGGAATATGCCAAATTTTCGGTAATTTGCAGTGTGATTAATAGAAAGACTTTGGGAAGCCATAACATCTTCATTTTTTGACCAAATCAAGAGCAGAAAGAGGCTACACAGACATTGTTTCACATTCTAGAGCCATTGGAATATGTTTCAAAGCTTTCTGAGCATTGTAAACTTATGTATTCATGCTTTTGAGCATAATAGAGAGGGCCAAGCCATTTGAAGTTGGACTAAAGAGACATATCCCAGGAGGGGTGAACTCCATCATTTGTTGTTGTGATACTATTTTTGGTGATGTTTGTGTTTGTTATATGCTATTGTTCAATCATTTTTTTAATGTTATTTTTTACATAAAAGAACTCAAAAACTCATGTTTAAACTTGCAATTAACCTTGTGAATCCTTGAGCACTTTTAACATAATCTGAAAAAGAATTTAGTATAGCAAACCAATTATCCCAATCAGATCAAGTTTGGTATTAGAGCTCTTGGTTTTATTTATGCAAGAAGGATTTAAATGTTTGCAAGTTAATGTCATGCTTACAAGGTTGAAGCTCAAGAGAGGAGAAGGGATGTTGGTTGAAAGTCCTGAAGTGGGGTCAAGGAGAAGGAGTGCAAGGTTTCCATAATATCCACCACCAATTCTTCCTTAAGTTGCAGTTGAGGATCCAATGAGAATGTCACATGAAGGAGAGCCTACAAACACGCTAGAGGATGAGAAGTTCTTTAGGAAGGCTTTCTTTGACATGATAGAGATGGTGAAGGTCCTATATGAAGAGAGGAATACCAAACTGTAGGGTGAAAGCTCCAAGCCTCCAAAAGGAGAAGGTTATTCAGGAGAAGGAGGTAATGGAAATGGAGGCAAACCTCCACCCTCTCCACCATCATCATCTTCTTCTTCAACTTCACAAGAATCTTCATCCTCTTCCATTAATACAACCCTTACTCATACTCATCAACATACCTCAAAAGGAACTAGTAAAACACCCATGTTAAAACTTGATGTTAAATTTGAACTACCCATGTATAAATTATGGTGAAGTGAATGCAGAGAATATTGACAATTGGGTTCATCAATTGGAGGTCTATTACGGAATTCAAAACCTTTAAGATGATGACATAAATATTCAACTAGCTTCCTTGAGGATGGAGGGTGCAACACTAGTATGATGGGAATCAAAGACACAAGAAGAGATAAAAAAAAACATGGTAAGGTCTCAATTTCTTGGTCTAATTTCATTACTGCAATTAAAAGACAATTTTACCCTCTAGCATATATATATAAAGCCATAATGAATTGGCAGAACTTTAGACAACTTAAAGGTCAAAATGTTTAAGATCACACCCAAGAATTTAGAAAAATGTCTCTAATGCTAGGTGTAAATTTGCAATCACAAGACACATTGCTGAAGTATATAGGGGGTTTACATATTTACCTTAGACATACTATCCTTATGTTTAATCCTAATAATCTGTATGAGGTGTGTGTGCAAGCCACTCATCTTGAGGCAAGAGGAAAAACTACACCAGAAGAGGGTAGTAAAAATGCATCTAAGGACGAATGAAAAGAAAAGGGTTTCAAATGGAAAGGAAAGAAAAATGCATGCTTTAAGAAGGAAGGACAAAAATTAACATGAAAACATTGTTCCAAAGAGGGTCATGATGAAGCTCATTATTGGAAGCTTCATCCCGAGATGAAACCAAAGAAATTCAACAAGAAGGGAAAACAAAAGATAGCTGCAACCACTCAACAGGATTTGGGATCCGATTCGAGTGATGAAACTAAAATTACAGCCATGGGTATGAAAATAAAAGAATCCATTGCTAGCAAGTGCTAATACTTCAGATTTACACAATGAAACTCCAAATGAAAAGAAGAGGATAGAACTTTTTCACATAAGGGTAATCTCAAAACATAGCAAAATTGATATTCCTTTTTATAGTGGCTCTCAAGTGAATCTCATCTCTGAAAACATTGTCAAAAGTTTAAAATTGGAAACCATTCCACATCATAAATCATATCCATTAGGATGGGTGTGTGACAATGCACAATTGCAAGTAACTAGAAAGCGTAAACTAAAATTCACCATCACCGCAAATTTCATGGATAAAGTGGAGCTTGATGTTGTGCCATTAGACATATGTGGTCAACATAGTTACCGATCAAACGAGAAAATGACCTAGTACCCGTTTTTTTGAGGTAGCAAAAAATCACTCGATTTTGAAAAAAGGTGATTCAAAATACACCTTTTTTAAGCATATTTTTGCCACTTTAAATTTTTTTATGTATCAAGTATGAACAATTTTTCTAATTGTTAGTGATTTTCATGTTGATTTTGAAAAGTGTTGATGCAGAATCAACACATTTTTTTTGAGGGCTTATTTTTGACAATTTAAATTTTTTTATGTATCAAGTGTGAAAAGTTTTTTTGATAGTGATTTTCATCTTGATTTTGAAAAGTGCTGATGAGTTGATCAACACTTTTTGTTTAAAGGGCTTAGTTTTTACACTTTTAATTTTTCTAATGAATTAAGTGTGGATAACTTTTGCTAAATGTTGGTGATTTTCATGTTAGAAATAAAACATAAAAATAAAATAAAAAAACATGACAAAAAAATCAAATACAAAAAATATATAAAAAAAAAAAACAAAAAACCTATAAAAATGTAAAAAAAAAAAGTATAAAACATAAAAATAAAACATAAATCATGAAGAAAATAAAATTAATAAAAACATGTTAGTAATAAAACATAAAAATAAAAATACAAAACATGACCCAAAAAAAAAATGAAATACAAAAAAATATATAGAAAAGGAAAAAAAAAAACAAAAAACAAAAAACCTATAAATGTGTAAAAAAACAGAAATTAACTCGTAAAAAAAAAAAAAATGAAAATTTTCCAAAAAATTATATATATATATATAAACAAATTGAACCACAAAAAAATCTAAAAACAATTTTTTTTTTAATTTAAAAAAAACAAATAAAAATGAAAAACCTCACACTAAAAAGCAAAACCTAAAATTAAGAAAAAAAGTTAATATTATAAAAAGAATTAATTAAAATAAATAAAATAAAAAATATTTAAATTAAATAATTTAAATAAACAAAATAAAAAATAAAAAATAAAATAAAATAAAAATTTAAGAATTATATTTTTTTAAATTAAAATTATAAAAATAAAGAAATAGCATAATATGAAATAACAAAAAAAAATTAAAACATATTACAAAAAAAAATTCAAAACAAATTAAAAATAAAAGTCCAAAAAAATTTTAAAAATAAAAAAACAATTAAAAGGGGATGGACAAGAGTTGCGCTTAACATCAATCCAAATTAAACTGCTGATTACTGCGTGAACATACATAAAATTAAATAATCCTGTCACTATAAGTGTTACGTAAACTTCTTAAACCATCGCAATGGAGCAAAGATCCACTACTAACATTCATGAAATCTATATCCAAGTATTTAGATAACAAATGGAATTCCAAATAATGTTAATATGATAATTACACAATATATGAAATTTATATCCAAGTATTTAGATAAAAAATGGAATTCCAAATAATTTTAATATGATAATTGCACAATATAAGTTGACATGTCTAAACCAACTTAACGATTCACTTCTACTCTCAATTCTACTCTCAATCTGGTTTTCTTAATATAAAGTAATCCCCACAAAAACTAAGTAATCAACACCTTACCAAAATTAAAATATATTATTATTTATTAATGGTTTAGCGAATTTGGGCAACTTACCAAAATTAAAATGTATTATTATTTATTAATGGTTTGGTGCAGCCCTCCCCTGCCCACTTGGGCCCCCGGCTAGCAGCCAAGAGGCCGCAGGCCGATTCCCGAAATCAGCCTACGGCCTCTTGGCCGCTGGCTGGGGGCCTGGGCGGGGAGGGGAGGGCGCTGAGCAGGGGTCGGAGGAGGGTAGAGGGAAGGGGAGGGGTCGTGTGGGGGGAGGGAGAGGGAGGGGGAGCGCCAAGGGTGGGGAGGGGAGGGGAGGGGAGAAGTCATGTCAAGTGGGTGGAGGGAGGGGGAGGACTGAGGGTGGGTGGGGTAGGGAGGTGAGGGGGAGTAAGGGCGAGGTAGAGTTATTTGTTTTTTTATTTTCTTTTTTTAATTGTTATCTTTTTAATTGGTTTTTTTAATTTTTTAATTTTTAATTTTATCTTTATTTTTAATTTAAGTCTTTTTTTTTTAAGGAATTAGTCTGTGGCCTCTTTGCCACTGGCTGGGGGCCTAGACAGGGAGGGGAGGAGGGTGAGTGAGGGTTGGGGGAGTGGAGAGGGGAGGGGAGGGGTCACGTGGGGGGACGGAGGGGGTGAGGGATGGCTAAAGTTGGGGAGGGGAGAAGGGTGAGGAGGGTCGAGGGTGGGGAGTGTAGGTTTTAACCCTGTACAAAAATTACCTGCATATGAATTCTAAAACATAGAAAATAGACAATGCAAGAGCATAACACATAAAATACATATACATAGAGATTTTCCCCTGGATCCCAAAACCGGAACTACTAACTTTATTTTTCATTATGTTTCTTTCAATGTTACAATACATATTTATACATGTCGAAGCATCCAATACCATGCACTAAAAACCATCACGTCCAAAACCATGTCCGAAAACCATGCACAAAACCAACTAATATAAGGTCCAAAAGAAATTTCCCCAGGGCGTTGCCTCGAACCTTGTAGAAGAGGGCTATCCGCCCCCCTCAAACCCCCTGTGACCCCCCTGCCATGCAATCAGCGCAAGGAAGGGGGGCTCTGCCCCCACTCTAACCCTCAGCTTAACTAGGGCAGCTAGTCATGGAAAGAATATAACACAACCCAACAGGGAGGGGGGCGAGGGAGGGGTCGGGTCAGGTGGGGAGAGTGAAGGGGAGGGCCAAGGGTAGAGAGGGGAGGGGGAAGAGTGGCGAGGTAGGGTTATTTTTTTTAATTGTTTTATTTATTTATTTATTTATTTTTAATTGTTTTTTCTTAATTTATTTTTAATTTAAATTATTTTAACTTAATTTTAATTTATTTTTTTTTTATATAACTTAAATTTTATTATAATTAAAAAATTAATATAAATATTTTTATTTTTTATTTTTTTTATTTAATTTTATTTAATTTTATATTTTGGTAATTATTTAAAGTTTTTTGAAAATGATGTTTTTATTTTTTATTTTTAACTTAAGAAAATTTTATTTTTTTAATTTTTATTTATTTTTTCTTAAATTATATATATATATATATATATATATATATATATATTTCATATTTTGTTTATTTATTTTTTATTTAAATTTTCAAGTTAATTCTCATTTTTTTTTTTAACATTTTTATGGTTTCTTTTTCTTTTTCAACTTTTCTTTTATGTGTTTTATGAAATTTAATTTATTTTTGGTCATGAATCATCCCCTTGCCACCCCTAGCCGGTTGGGTCTGGGTGTGGTTAGGGAATTTTTTTTTTAAGTTTTTAAATTTTTTTAGTGGTCTATTTTATTTTTGTACTTTTCTTTTTATTTTAATTTTTTTATTTGGTTTTTATTTTATTTTACTCATTTTTTTTTACATGATATGGTTAATTTTTTTTTACATTTTACAGTTTTTTTAATTTAATGTCATTACTATATATTTGTTGTCATGTTTTTTTTCCCATTATTTTTTATGTTTTATTACTTGTTAGTACTTTTTATTTTTATTTTTCAATATTTGAATTTTTGTTTTCTTATGTATCTTTCATATATATATATATATATATATATATATATATATATATATAGTTTCTAGGGTCTGTCTCGATGTTTGTCTGGCAACCCGATCTCATTATGTACAATTTGATATTTGATTTTTTATTTTTTGTTTATGATGTATCAAGTTGTCTTAGGCAGAGATTTCAAAATCGCTATACATTGAGCATTTAAAAAAATTACTCTTGGTATAATAACTCTTTCATTTAGGCGTTCATCTTTAAAGTTTTTTTAGTCATAAAATTTTTCCATAATGTCATGCTTGAAATATTTTGAAAATTTAAGATTGTTTTGTAGTCATAATCTTTGGTTTTAATTCCATGGTTGAAAAGTTGTCAAGATTTTAATGTTTTTCTAAGACCTGATATTTTATCTTTAATGTTATGGTTGAAAACAATTATAAATGTCTTTTCTTAGCACCATGCTTGAAAATTGTTGGAATTTTAAGGTTTTTCAAAGAAATGATATTTCAAATTTAATGTCATGCTTAAAAATCGTTGGAACTCTAAGGCTTTTCCAAGACGTGATATTTTATCGTTAATGTCATGCTTGAAAATCATTGGAAATTTAAAGTTTTCAAAGTTACAATATTTTATTTTTAACGTCATTATTAAAAAATGTTGAAAATGTACCTTGAAAAAAAAGATGTTATTCCGGCATCAACACTTTTCGATTTCAAGGTGTTTTTTGCACCAAAGGAAATGGTTTTTATTGTTTTTTACTATTATTTTTAAAAAAAGATTGAAAATTTACTCTGAAAAAAAAATGGTGATGCAGAATCAACACTTTTTTTTTGGGTTGTTTTCTCATGTTTTTTTGGGCTCGAGTACCCGTTTTGAGGTAATAGTTCGCGTTTGATCGGTAACTATGTTGGTATAGTTTTGGGCAGCCCGTATCTCTATGACATAAAAGTTATCTTCCACAGACATGAAAATAAATACCATTTGTTCAAATATGGAGTAGAATATATTGTGCGATCCCATAACAAGAAACTAAATCTTTTATTTGTTAACGCGGGGCAGATGAAAAGACTAGTGAATTCTAACAAGAATTTTGTGCTTCTAACGATGAAACCCAAGAATGATGTTGATAATGAAGCTTTTCAAGGTTGTGACTCAAGATTGAAATCTGAATTGGTTGATGTTGTTAACCAATATGATGATATTTTTTAGGAACCAAAAGGGTTGCCTCCCAAGAAAGGAATCCAACATGAGATACAGTTGCAGCAAGATAGTCCTCTTCCTAACATTGGCATGTGCAGGATGTCAGTGATGGAAAATGCAGAAATTAAAAAGTGAATTCAAGAGTTGTTAGATAAAGGGATCATTAGGCCAAGTTCATCGCCATGTGGGTCACCTATTGTTTTGGTGCCAAAGAAGGATGGAACATGGCGCATGTGTGTAGACTTTTGTGCATTGAACAAGAATATGATAAATAACCATTACCCACTACATAGAATATATGATTTACTTTATCAATTGAAATATGCAAAATATTTTACTAAGTTGGACTTAAGGAGTGGCTACCATCAAATTAGAATTGTTGAAGGAGACATTTGGAAGACAACATTCAAAACAAAACAAGGTTTGTTTGAATGGCTAGTTATGCCTTTTGGTTTATGTAATGCTCTTGCTACCTTCATGTGTGTGATGAATGATGTGTTGAGACCATTTGTTGATGAGTTTGTTATAGTCTAGTTATATGGAATCTTAATTTTTAGTAAATCTCGTGATGAACATGTCATGCATGTGAGAAAATTATTTGATGTCTTAAAGAAAGATGTCAAAGTCTGAGTTTGGAAAAACTTCTTTAGTTTACTTCGGTCATATTGTTGGAGGAGGTGTGTTGAAAATAGATCCCTCCAAGGTTGATGTCATTTTGAATTAGCCAAGGCCCAAGGAAATTACTAAGGTAAGAAATTTTTTGGTAGAATCCTGATATTGGAGGAAATTCATTGCTAACTTTTCTTCTGTAACAACTCCTTTGGATGCATTGACTAGTGTGAAAAAGGATTTTCAGTGGGTAGGTAAACAACAAAAGGCATTTGATGCATTGAAGGAAAAGATCAGTTCAGCTCCAGTACTTGCACTTCCAGACTTGAGATAGCCATTTGAGATCTAGACTAATGCTAGTGACTACGCCATGGGTGCAGTCCTCATGCAACATGGTAAGGCTATCTCTTTTCATTCAAAAGCTTTCAGTGGTGTAGTGATTAATTATCCTACAAATGACAAGGAATTGTATGCATTGGTGCAAAGTGTGAAAAAGTGGAAACACTATTTGATGGGTAAGGAAACAATCATTCAAATTGATCATCATCCATTGCAATACTTGCAATCTCGATCTAAATTGTAGCATCAAGGCACTTTCGATGGATGGGTTTTCTTCAACAATTCCACTTGGTAATAAGGTATAAGAAAGGTATCTACAATAAAGTTTTTGATATGCTTTCTAGGCCTATTATTAGTGCAACTACTTTACTCAAGCATAATTATGTTTTGCATGAAAGTTATATTGAGGAATATGCATTAGACAATGACTTTCAGGATGTTTATGCAAGCTTGAGTGAAGGTAACCAAGTAGAGGAATTGGATTATCATTTGCATGATAACTTGTTGTACCATATTGGCAAGCTTTGTATTCCACAGGGAGAAAGAGGCAACCTCATAAGAGCGGCACATATTTCTCTTCTTGTTGGTCATTTCGGTATAAGTAAGATGGTGGCACATCTACAGAGGCACTGTTATTGGCCTTGTATGCTTGAAAGTGTGTAATGTTTTATTAAAGGATGTTAATTATGTCTAGTCAGTAATCCTAGCAATAGGAAGTTAGGATTGTACACACCACTTCTAGTTCCTTCATGACCGTGGGAGAGTGTTTCTATGGATTTTGTAAGAGGTATTTCATTGTCAAAAATAGGTCATGATTATTTATATGTAGTTGAGGATAGGTTTAACAAAATGTGTGTTTTGATAACATGTAAAAAGAAAATTAGATCTGAACAATTACTCAGTTATTCCTTCAAAATGCACGAGTGCATTTTGGATTGGCCACATCTATTGTTAGTGATCGAGATTCTCTCGTTGTTGGGAATTTTTGGTCAAGCTTGTGGGTATTCATGGACACAAAATTAAAAAAGATTACAACATTTCATCCGTAAACAGATAGTCAAACAAAGGTGGTGAACAGGATAGTGATACATCTTCTTTATGGGCATTGCAACAAGCATCCTAAGTTGTGGGACGAACATTTGCACTACATTCAACATGCTTACATCTAGGCCAAGCACTCTTCATCTCAAGTATCTCCATTTGACGCATGTTTGGGATACTTTCCTAAGTCTAATTTGGATTTCACTTTTGGAAAAGATGTTGTTATTGATAGTCATAGTGACATAGACAAAGAAAGAAGGTTCATTGAACAAATCCAATTCATACACCAAAGAGTTCAAGAATAGCTGGAAAAGAGCCAAGACAAGTATAAAGAAAGGCACGATAGGCATCATGTAGATCACAAGTTCCAAGTCAATGATGAAGTTTGGCTTCACATTAGCAAAGAGAGGCTCCAAGGAGAAGTTAAAAAGCTAAAACCAATTAGATATGGTCCATTCAAAATTTTGGAAGAGCTTGGTAACAATGCCTTTAGGTTTCATTTGCTTCATATATGAAAATTTATGTTGTTGTTAATGTTAAGAACTTAAGGTTGTATGAGCTTCCTTTGGTATAAGATCAAGGGGAAAATGTCTAAATTCCTTCCATTGAGGATTTTTCTCCTAAATACCTTGATGAACTACAACAAGACACCATTCTTGATAGAAGAACAAGGTCTTCAAAATGAGGGAGTGTGGACTACCGTCGAGTGGGGCTCAAAGGAACGAATCCTTCAAAATCAAAATGGATCGAGATTGGAAAGGTGACGAAACTGTACCCTAACTTGTTGGACAATTGAAAGTGATTTTTAGGGTCCAAAAGGCTTCCAGTGGGGAGGAATGGTTAGGTGCTAAAAAAATTAGCTCAAAGTTTAAAGTTGTCTGATTAGTGTGGAACCTAAACAACCATGTAGTGCTCATCATCCTGAATTTGACACAACTCGATTCACACCAAATGGACACTGTATTCTCCCAAAATCATGTTATATTTTTTTTCCCAAAGAGGCAAATTTTTACAAAATGTGACAACCCAGTTAGTACCCCGTACTGCTGACATGATGCTGACTACACAGGCCTATGTGGAAGCTTGACTAATTAAAGCACTTCAACGAATCACGTTGTGCCAAGTGGCACATTCTCAATGGGTGAAACTTGGCAATTTTTTATTCATTGGTTGGTGGCCAACCATGGGCTGAAACATGGCCCAGCTAGAGGCCTCCATGTGGAAGCCTAGGGGAAACCAAAATTTTGGGTCAAGGTCCATGTGGCAGTAGCAGGGATCGAACCCGCAACCACCCAGTAACAAGACAAGCCACATACCAACACGCCATCACAATAAGTCTTGACCATATTGGTCTGCAGGTTTTCGTTGAATTTGATAAGTGCACCAATCTGGGGAGGGGCCAACCCTTGGATGCGCCACCATCATATGAACACCAATGGAGTGGTGCGAGGTCCCGGCTGGTGGGAGTGGGTCATTGGGCTTAGCCCCGGGCACGTGGCCCCCATATGGCCATGATTTTTGGATTATAGGTGTTAGATGTCCAACAATTTTGCCCAAAAATCAGTGAAATTGTCACTCTGTTAGCGCGATTTGGGGTGAATTTGTAGGATGGTTTTGGATTTTGGGGAATTTTAGTATGATTAGCAGAAAGACTTTGGGAAGCAATAGATCCTTCATTTTTTGACCAAATCAGGAGCAGAAAGAGGCTACACATGCATTTTTGGGCATTCTGGAGCCATTGGAATAGGTTTCAGACCTTTCTGAGCATTTTAAACTTATGTATCCACACTTTTGAGCATAATAGAGAGGGTCAAGCAATTGGAAGCTGGACCAAGGAGATGTAGCCCGGGAGGGGTGAAATCCTTCATAATGTGCTGACGTGATATTATTTTTGGTGATATTCATGTCTGTTATATGTTGTTGTTCAGTCATTTGTTTATGTTATTTTGCACATACAATTTACATAAAAGCACTCAAAAACTCATGTCTAAACTTGCAATTAACCTTCTAAATCCTTAAGCACTTTTAACATAATCTAAAAATGAATTTAGTACATCACACTAATTATCCCAGTTAGATCATCTGATAAATTGAGACTCGAACATTCCAACCTTTCGACGTCCCGAGGTTCCAGGGTTTCGAAATTCAGCCTGCTTCCCTAGTTCTGAAATTCGGCCTCCTCCTGAGGACTTGAGGACCCTTACTTTGACTATTAATAACTTTTGATCCTAAGATCCATTATTGGACTTCCACATACCATTGGAAATTTATTTATGAGAACTATCCAACTACGCTATCTACAAGAGTATCTTAGCTAATATCTTGGGGTAGAATCACCTCCAAATTCTAGGACTCCCAACCATCATAGCCATATTTTTTTGGCTTTTACAATAGGCCTTCCACTATGGTGATTATGTACCTGATACTATAGAAACCATAGGACTCCCCCTAGAACAAACATGCTCACATCAATGATAACATCTATTGCGTCTACCCCAATACTATTTTGGTTGACATCAATGCCAACATACCAAGTTCCACCAATCAATCAGACAATGTCAATTGTCCAACAATTCCCCCCTTTAGCATTGATGGCACCAACATAAGATCCCCTAGAAACTAGGCATGGTATTATTCTTGATTGTTTTTCTTCTTCGATGCACCAGTAATCTTCTCCCCCTTTGGAATCAATGAAAAAGGATTCTCTTGAAAGCTCCCCCTAAACCACTGCAACCTACTCTTCAATTGATCCCACATGTTGAGTAGCTACCAAAACACATTATAATTGAGTCATTTAGGAGGAGGATTCACAACTCCTATCTAGTGATTGAGATATTAAAAGGGTTCTCTTTCCAATGGCTTAGTAAATATGTCTACAATTTGGTCTTTAGTGGCCACATATTCAAGTCGAAAAATGCTAGTTGCAACCTTCTCTCTCAAGAAACGGAATTTTATAAGGATGTTCTTGGCCTTTGAGTGCATGACAGGAATTTTAGAGATACTGATGGAACTAGTATCATGGCACATTATTGGAATGGGAGCATTCAACTCTACCTTAATTTCCTTCAAGATATTCTTCATCCGTATAATTTGTGAGCAAATAGTGGCATCTGCAATATAGTCTGCTTCAACATTTGATAAAGAAATGGAGTTTTGTTTCTTGCTAACCCAAGACATTAAGTAGTTTCCCAAAAAGAATGTTGCACCAGATTGCTCTTCCTATCATCAATATTTCCTCCCCAATCAACATTAGTATAGGCCTTCAACTTAAACTCTCTGGTTTTTGCATACCATAGTCCATAATCAATTGTTCCTTGAAGATATTTGAAAATCCTTTTGATAGTGATGACATTAATTTTATGAGGAAAAGATTGAAATATGGTCATAAGACCCATTGCTTGCCTGATGTCTAGTCTCGAAGTTTTGAGATACAAAATATTCCTATCATTGATCTGTACTTAGTTTGATTTACCAGTGGTGTCTCATCTTCTTTGCAAAATTTTCATCTTTTAACCATAAGAGTGCTAACTGGCTTGCAATCTTCTACCCAAAACTTCTTCAAAGTTTCTCGTAAGTACTTGGATTTCAAGATAAATACCCCATTTTTTGACTGAGAAATTTGTAATCCTAAGAAGGACAATTCTCTGATCATGGAAATCTCAAACTTTGTTTGCATATTGTTTGTGAATTGATGTCCCGATTTTTCCAAGTCACTGCCAAAGATTATGTCATCCACATACACTACTACAATTAGTAGATGATAATATTTAGACTTTATGTATAAATCGTTGTCTACAATTACTTTCTTAAACCCTTGTTGCTAAAGGTATCGATCCAGTCTTTCATACTAGGCTTTGGGAGACTGTTTGAGTATATATAAGGCCTTTTTCAGTTTGCACACAAACGCTTCATTTTCGATGAGTGTGAATCCTTCTTGCTGCTTAATATAAACTTCTTCTTCCAAATATCCATTAAGAAATGTCGACTTCACATCCATATTATATACCTTGATGTTTTTATGAATGGAAAAGGTAGGAAACATTCTTATATATTTCAGTATAACTACTGGTGGAAATGTTTCCTCAAAATATATCCCCTCTATCAGGGCATACCCTTTGTAAATTAATTGAGCCTTGTTCCTAATTACTCAACCCTACTCATTTAGCTTATTTTTGAAGACCCATTTTGTACCTATGACATTTTTCTCTTTTGTTCTTGGAACAAGCTCCCAAGTGTCATTCTTCTCAATTTGGTCAAGTTCTTCATTCATAGCTCTCACCCAGAACTTATCCTCACTTTCCTGGCTAAGATTTTTAGGCTCAACCTGAGATAATAGAGTAAGATTTACACAACTTTAACTATCGACAAATTTCCTCCTGGTCTGAACATTAAGTCTTTGATATCTAAGAATTGGACTCATAGGATGTTCTTTATGTACATACCTGGAAGGTGCTTTGGGCTTGGATTTGTACTCATTTCCATGCCTTCATTATCTAAATTTGTTCCATCTTGATATGAGGGCATGATGTTTTAACTCTCTTCTCCATCTGAGTTTATGTTTCCTATTGAACCTCACAATTTCTTCTTTTAACATCCTTTTTCACCCCCTCTATTACTTTTTGATCTTCATAATAACACATTGGGCATCAAGTTACAAGAATTATGACATGGCAGGTATACAATTGTCTTTTATTTCATAAAATGATAATTTTATTTATTATTTAGTTTAATGTTTACCTTAGCTAGTGAATTACAATGATTTTGCAGCTAATACATAATTATGTAGCCAAGTTCGTGGTTTGATAGGTTCCACGGTGCTAATTGGGAAGTGAAATATATGGGTAGGTGGAAATTGATGCACACAACTATTTCCTCCTACTCTCATGAACCATATCGATGGAAACAAGTCCTAGTAATGTGGTCAAAGGTGAAGTCAACCTCCATAGTCGGCAAAAGGCAAGGGAGAATGAGATTTGTGCCTCGTGATTTGCTTCGATGATAGCAAATCAAGAGTGAATTATATGACGTTATCTTTTCAAATTAAATTTAGTTTCTGTTGATAGGGATTAGGTGTATAGCCATGAATAATTAGTTTCCATGAGCTCTACAAATATGCCTCTCGGCATAAATGAAAACAGTGGTAACGACACGACAGCAGGACTGAAATTATGTTATTAATACTATGTTTTTAAAGAATCTTTTTGTTTTCTTAGTAAGCATTAATGCATGGTTAAGTGTGTGATCGATAGCGTAGTGATTGTGTGCTTCTTGTGGAGGGCCCCCTTGAGACAGTAAGGATTTCCATTTTTGCAGTAAGTAATTAGCTTCATAGATTTCTATTTATTCAATTGAGTATTTTCGTATTCAATTTCTATTAGATTTGAGTCAAGATCATTTTGCTAATCATTTCTATTATTCATATTTTGAATGCACATGAATAGAGTATAGCAGCAGTGACATAGTTTTGCATTTCAGTCAAATAGATAGAATTTCATCTTTCTCATAGACAGTACATTCATTCGCATAATTAATTGTTAGATTCAAACATGTGTGATATGTAATTTAAGTAGATGTGAGTGTGTTTAAAGCAAGAGTTTGTTTCATTTTATTTTCATGAAAGTGTGTTATGCAAATGTGTGATTTTCTTTAAGTATTATATTCAGAGTAATTTTCATTTCTTCAAATGAGTGTGTATATAATTTTTATTTATGCAAAGTGTGGGATTGATTTATATTTATGAAGAAGTGTGAGATTTTTATTTCAAAGCGAAGTGTGGAATTTTATAAGAAAAAATAGTTTTGTTTGAAAGCAACAGAGTGTGATCATTATTGTAGAGTTAATCTTATTTTCTAGGGATAACTAATTTACTCATAGAATACATGTGCATCTTGATAACTCAATTTAATTTAGAATTTGTGCGATTAATAAAATACTTCTAGCACATACAGTGAACATACACTCCATCACTATACTAGCCCTGGTTGATAATTCATGTAAATAATTTAAGGTCAATTAAGTTACCAAACATTTTGGCATCATTGTCGAGGAAGTGTATATAGGAGTCTTTTTCTTTTCCTTTTTAATTAAAAAAAAATGATATGCATAGAGAAAGAGATTCTAGAGGTAGATTTGTATGTAGAGGTAGAATTTTGATTCCAACATCATCACTCATCCCACTACAACCTCGTAGTTCCACACGATCCACCAAACTCATATTCCATCTCTTTGTCAACCAAAAATTTCCCGAGGTACTCAGATCTGAAATCCAACCTAGAGAATCACCAACTTCATCAACTGAAGTCATAATAGAAGAAGAGGATCCTACATCCCCAATAGAAGGAGTAATTTTTCTACTTTCAAATGGAGAGAAACTTCCAGGACAAGAACTAGAAATCCCTAGTGAAGAAGAGGAGGAAGAAACTTATTTTAACTTACCATTGATAAAAGAACCAGAAGAACTAGAAGAGGAACTAGAAAATCATATTTTGGAACCATACATTAGTTCTAAATAATCTACAATGGCAAGAGGAGGGGAAGGAGAGGTACATAATATCAATGGTGAACAACCTATGATTGGAGGAGCAAGAGGAGGAAATAGGGGAGGTTGAAGAGGGAGAGGAGGTGGTAGCAAAGATCCATAACATTTTGTATTTCCCGTATTCGATGAAGATACCACAACCACAATGAAAAATATCTCACCCTCCATCCTTCCAAATTTTCATGGATTAAGGAGTGAAGATTTTGAAACATTTCTCTTTGAATTTTAAGTCTTGTGTAGATCTTATGATTACTTTCTTGACACTCAAAAGTTGAAATTGTTTCCAGCAACTCTTAAGGATGCAACATTGAAATGGTTCATGGGCTTTGGCATACATTCTATAAGAACATGGGAAAAAATGAAAACTACATTCTTAGAGAAATATAAGGACTACTGTACGCCCCATAATATTAAGGATGAAGTATTTAAAATGATGCAAAAAGAAGATGAAAATATTGAAGATTTCATTGAAATATTTCTTATAATGTTTAAAGGGCTAAAATGCATAATCTAGATGAAGAAACTCTGAAAGCTCTCTTATTAAAATCCATTAGAGATGAGTGAATTGATATTATTAATTTGATGGGAAAAGGAGATATTTCTCAGTTAAGATTTGGAGATATTTGTGAGTTATGCATACACATTTCAAGAGGTAAGGTAAGAAATAGAAAAAACCCAAGAGGCCATGTCATGTCTAGGATTAATAAATCTATAGCTGGGAGAGTAAGTAGGGTTGAATTAGGAATTTTTCTTAACAACTTTAAAATAGATATTTTCTAGAGTCTTAATGAAAAAATAGATACCCTTAAAGTACAAAACAAACAAAAGGCTGAAAATACTGCATTATTTATCTTTTGCCCCAAATGTAGAAAAAAACATGCTTTGAAAGAATGCCCTCTTGACTTAAAAAGTGTAGAGACCTATGTTATATGTTCATAAAATCATGATACAAAGGAATGTCCTTCAATACCTATTCTTATGGTTGTATATCAAGAGGAAGTAATACCAATTCAAGTAGAGCCCCTATATTTTATTTCTAAGAGACCATGGAAAAATTCACAACCATATATGACTCAAGGTTTTAACACTAGAACATTTTCACAACCATCACAAAGAAATTTGACTGCACCCATGCCTTGGAAATATTGGCCTCAACCTTGGGCATAGGGATGGAAAAATCCTTATGGAAAATACCCTCAATATCCTTAATATCAACAACCTTACCCTATTTTTCCACCACAATATTTTCCTCAGCCTATTCAACCAACTCAACCTCAAAATCCAAATCCACAACTTTCATTACCATTTCCTCAAAGACCAAATCAATTGCCTGGCCAACCACTTCCAAACCAAAATAATAATAAAAATTCACAACCTATTTACAATATGTAAGGACAAAATTTCAAACTTACATGACAAATATATTAGATATAAACAATTTCCAACTTAGATCTGGTAGAGTATTGGAAAAAAAGTCACCATTAGTTGTTATTCAGGAACCTAAAAAATAAAATATCTCTAAGGAAGAGAAATCTCTTAATCAAGAGGAAAATTTTCAAAAACAAACCACCCCAGCACATTCTGATGATGTTCCAATAAATTCAACCCTCATCATAGAACAACCTTCAGTTTTTGTTCAAGCACCACCTTTTCCTGAAAGATTGAAAATATATAAAGGGGTAGAAAAAAATATTTTGTTCCCTGATTATGATATGATAGATGAACTGCAGAATGTTTGCATAAAAATTCCTTTACTACAAGATATCAAAGAAATACCAATATTTGTAAAGATAATCAGGGAGTTTATTATTAAAAGACTAGGTAGAAAGAGGAAAGGAGTCAAAAGAATTCAATTAGTTGGAAAATTTACAAATATTATGATGGGAAAAACAACAATTCAGAAATATCTTGATCCAGAAAGTCCCATTCTGAAAAAACATATCAATGTTATCGACATTCCAAACACATTGATTGATTTATGAGAAACTATAAACATCATGAGTAAACAAACTATGAATCAATTGAAACTTCCTAATCTTCAATATACACCTACATTATTGCAATTAGAAGATAGATATGTTATCAAACTTGATAGTGTATTAGCAGACATATTTGTATCCTTAGATTCTTGGGAGTATCCCGTTGAATTTGTGATTCTAACACCTAAGAATAATTTAGGGGGACATCCATTTATTCTAGAAAGAACATGGTTAGCTACAGTTGATGATTTTATAAGTTGTAGATTTGGTGATTTGTTTATTTCTGATGGAAGTTCAACAAAGAAATTTACATTTTATCCTCTTGCAAAAACAATAATAGGGTAGAAGGTGAAGAATGGTTAGATAATGATATTGATATACGATCAATCTTTGTTACTTCACAAATAGATGAAGAAGATCAAATTTTGAATTTAATGGAAAATAATGATTCTTCCTCATATTGTGAATCTAGTCAAAGCTTTTAGGAACAATGTAATATTGAATATTTATCATTGTTGGGTTGTGTTATATTCTTTCCATGACTACCCCATGTGCAGGGAGGTCACAGAGGGGGTAGAAGTCACTTTGTACATTGCGTGGAGCACAACCGGAGGTTCATGGGGGGGGGGGGGGGGGGGTGACAACCCCTCTTGTACATTGTGCGGGGTGCTATTGGGGGGTCATAGGGGGCATGCAGGAGGGCAGTAGCCCCCTTGTACGGGGTCCGAGGCAGTGCCCTAGGAAAATATTTTTGGACCCTATATTAGGTGGGTAGACCTACTTGTGGTTTTGTGCATGATGGTAATTTGTCCATGGTATTTTGTAGATTCGGTCAAGGGAACTACATTATGTTATAATCCAGGGTTAATGGATTGGGGTTTATGGATGCTTTAACATGTATATATATATATATATATATATTATAACATTGAAAGGAATATAATGAAAAATCAATATGGTAGTCCTGTTTTTGGATCCAGGGTAAAATATCTATGTATATATTCTTTATGGTTTATGTTCTCACTATTGTTTACTTTCTTATTTTAAGAATTCATTTGTAGGTAATTTCTAGACAGGGTTAAAACCTACAATCATTTCGTCAATTATCTTTACATTTTATGGAAAATTTTGGCAATTCTTTAATAGAAATATTTCCAAAAAAGACTTTGAATAGCAATAATAATCTAGAATAATTTTTAAAGAAAGAATTAATAAAAATGTCACAAGAACATTCCTCTACTTATGCATGGGAATACACTGACATGAAAGGAATTGGTCCCAATACTTGCTAAATGTGAATTTAATTTATCAATATCATATAACCAGTGGGTTTCACCATTGGTAATTGTTCCTAAAAATAATGTAAATTGGAGAGTATGCATTGGCTATAGGGAATTGAATAAATCCACTTTAAAATATCATTTTCCACTTCCTTTTATAGATCATGTTTTAGATACATTGGAAGGAAATGAATATTTCTCATCCTTGGATGGTTTTAGTGGATATAACCAAATCCAAGTAGCTCCAAAAGATAAAGTTAAAACCACTTTTACATGTCCATGGGGAAGCTATGCCTACTGAGTACTTCCTTTTGGGTTATGTAATGCACCTGCAACATTCCAAAGGGAAGTTTTTGGCATTTTCTCTGATATAATTCATGATTGTGTGGAAATATATATGGATGATTTTACTGTCTATGGAAATTACATTGAAGAAGCTCTTAAAATTTTGGAAAAAATTATCATTAGATGTAAAGAAGAAAATCTCTCATTAAGCCATGAAAAATGTTTTATGATGTTTATTGAGGGAATTCTTTTAGGACACCTTATTTCAAGAAATGGAATTAGAGTGAATACATCTAAAGTCGAAGTTATTTCTAAATTATCAGTTCCAACTTGTCAAAGAGATGTTAGAAGTTTTCTTGGCTTTACTGGTTACTATAGAAGGTTCATAGAAAACTTTACAAAAATTTCCTCTCCACTTTTCAAATTGTTCACAAAAGATTATGAATTCATCTCGAATTTTGATTGCCAAAAAGATTTTGAAACATTGAAAGAAAAGATTTCTGAAGCACCCATTCTAAGAGGACCCAATTGAAAACTATCTTTTCAAATTTCTATTGATGCTTTTGATACAACTTTAGGAGCTATATTAGGACAAAAAGATTTAACTCCTTATGCCATGAAATACACATATAAAAATTTGACTCCTGCACAGTTAAATTACACTGTAACATAAAAGGAATATTTATTTGTTGTCCATGGCATTAATAAATCAAACATTACATTATTGGTTATGAGACCTTCATACATATAGGCCATTTTGAAATTAGATATTTAATGAATAAACCAATCACTAATGGAAGAATTACAAAATGGTTATTGATGATGATGGTGATGGTTAACATCCATTGAGACCAAATTGGTCTATCGGACCTATAATTTTCTTAGTTTTTAATTATCTGGATCCTCATCTTTCTTGGCGAGATTGGTGCTATAGCTTTATTTTTTTTCTCTACGGTCTTCCAACTTCCTTTATCTTGCAAGAATTCAATATTACTATTTTGGATTGACCTGGAAAACAAAATATAGTTGTTGATTTTCTATCTATGATTCAAAATGATAACAACGATGTACCTGTAGAAGATAATTTTCTTGATAAATATCTTTTTGTAATATCTAGTAAATCTCCATGGTTTGCAGCTATTGCTAATTATTTGACTATAGAGAAGTTACCACTATATTTGTCTCCTTGAGAGAAAAGAAAGGTACTTCAAATTAGTGCATCTTACTCATGGATAAATGGAGAATTATATAAGACATGGCTAGACTTGATCATTCGGAGATGTGTCAGAGAAGATGAAGCAACAAAGATATTAAAGGCTTGTCACGATGAATCATGTGGAGGACATTTCACTGATAAAAGAACTACTTACAAAGTCCTTCTCTTAGGATATTATTGGACTTCCCTTTTTAAGGATTCCAAGGAATATGTTACAAGATGTGATAGTTGTCAAAGTATGAGGAAACCTATTCCTTCAGATGAAATACCTCTACAGCCTCACGTACTTATTGAACCCTTTGAAAAATGGGCTTTAGATTTTGTTGGTCCATGTCATCACCAAAAAATGATCACCTAACCATTTCTAACTAGGTGGATCGAAATACACCATGTGGATTTAATTTTACCATAGTAAAATCACTTTCACTATGGAAAATACTTTAGTAAACCACTTTTATTAAATTATTTTATGATTTATATAAAAAAACCCATGAGAATAATTAGACAAATCATTATTTATTTTATTTTCTCCGGGAATTATTATTAAATCACTATTTAATAGTTATTCCTTGTCCCATTTGATTAAATCCCTTAGGAATATTTAAATAAATCATTATTTATTTGAATTTCCTTATTTTTGTTATTGAAATAATTATTATATCACCATTTAAGAATTATTTTGATTTCACACCTTTTTTGTTTCTCGCGAAATAGTTAATAAATCATTTTATTTGTTAATTATTTCTAAATAAAGGAATTTAACCATTTGAAATTCATTTTCCCTTTCCAATAAATATAATAAATTATTCCAAGTAGTTAGATCTGAATTTGGTCAATAATATTTTATTATTCTTCATTTTTGAGATTAAATCCATACTTTGTTATATAAAGGAGGGTTTTTCATTCATTCCTCACCATGATCATTATCATCATCAATATTATTGTCATTTTCTTGAGCTTCCATTTCATTTCTTCAAGTTGTTTGGGTTTTTTACACATTTGAGAGAGGGAATTCTACTTCTGAAGCATCAAGGATATCAAAGGACCCATCCCACAGAGGGGGACTTACAGACCAATTTGTATATCTCCTTCACTAGGTGTTATCAATAAAGATTTATTTGTTTAAAATTGTCTTTCCACTGGGTTATTATTTTGGATACATCATTTTGTTGCTACTTGTTTTGGATCTTGTTTTCTTTTACTGCAGATTTTCCATTTGTGTTGCAGATCTAGAACGACAACAAACATCAACTTCTTGTTAGGGTCACTTGTCACCTAGTGAATTAAGTGAGGGTTTTTGGTACATCTTCGAGGAATTTTCATACTAACAGTCCAATTAATCCACCATCATGACAAAAAAAGGTACATTATTGTTTGCACTGATTATGTTACAAAATTGGTAGAAGCTAAAGCACTTCGTTTTGCTACTAAAAATGTTGTAGTTTCATTTATTTTTGAGGATATTTTTACCCATTTTGGTGTCCCAAGGGAAATTGTGATAGATCAAGGTACTCAATTTACATCCAAGTTGCTACATAAGGTAATAGAGGAATACAAAATCAAACATCGAAATTCCACTCCATATCATCCACAAGCAAATGGAAAGGTGGAATCCACAAATAAAGTAATTGAAGCAATTCTTACCAAGACTATGCATCTGCATAGAAGAGATTGGGTAGAAAATCTTCCAAAATCTTTATGGGCATATCATAACACATGGAGAAACACCACATGACATACTCCTTATTAACTTGTTTATTGGAAGAAAGTCTTATTTCCTATTGAGGTGTAGATAAAGACTTTCAAGATAGTAGTCATACTAGGTCTTGATATATCAGAAGCACATAAACAAAGGATGGAGAAATTGAATGAACTAGATGCAATGAGACATGATTCTATTCAAAGAACTAATATAGTTCAACAACAAAGATCCAGATGGGATGAAAAGTTTACGAAAGAAAGGAAATTTTAGCCAAGAGATTGGGCATTACTTTTTGACTCAAAGTTCAAATATTTTCAAGGAAAATTTCAAACTCATTAGCTTGGGCCTTATGAGATTGAAACTATTTTTGATAATGGTTTAGTCAAGATTAGAACCATTAATGAATAAAAAGTGACCTTCCTTATAAATGGTCATCGATTGAGAATTTATCACAAACCATTGACAAGGGAGGAGTTTTTTAAATATTTGCAAGACAATATTGATTTAAAGGTGGTTATGAAGGATTATCCTTCCTCTCCAAATTGACTCGCAAAATACTTTTGTTGTCTAAAAAATAAATAAAAAATAAAAATAAAAATTGAAAAATAAATAAAATAAAATATATATAGAAAAAAATGTATAAACATGAAAACCAACATTATTGGCATGTTTATATAGAAAACCTAGGATGAAAAATAATTACTCTTGTCACCCTAGATTTTCTTTTTAAAACATGTTCTAATCCCATTTTCTTTGTAACCCTCTTTTTCTTTTCAAAATAATCAGCTACGGAATTGTTGAGAATCTGCAAGTTTAACAAAATTCTACAGCTGATATCGAGTGGGATCAACTAGCACAATTGAAGATCTTAGCATAAGAAGAAGATGATAAAGCTTGTAGTTGAAGGAATCCAAGGACAACCTACCAAATATCAACCAAACATCATAATCATGAATCTAAAGGTATGTAAATATTATATTAAATAATAAAGGTGAGAAACATTAGATTATGAAATAAAAAAGACGTTGTTGCTGCCACTTAAAGTAATTATTACTATTCCAACTTCAAAATTAACCATAAATACTCAGTCTTACCAGTGAAGTTGGATGTAATCCCATTCACCTCTCATCATTTTGTAGATAATCCACTCCATAAACCCTATTCCATTGATAATTTCGCCCTCATCCATACTTTGTTTTCCAAAGCCATTTTTGCTCCATAACCTTGTCAAAAGAAGAAGTTGCAGATTAAGACTTCTCCAACATGGGGTTTATTATGAGGATAGGGTTAGATGGTAAGAAATTCATATACGTTTATCCACAAGTTAGAAAGATGTTATAGCAGGCACAATGGTTGGAGTTTATAAATAAACTTAATGGCTATCACAAAGAAGTTACAAACTCCTTTGCCTGAGCATTTGATGGAGTTGAGTCATAAATTAGAGATGTGAAGATAGTATTGACATAATCCTTCATAGCATAAGTAACTAGGATACCTAGGGTTGGTGAAATATGGTACAAGAACAGAGGAATTGAAGGAAGTGAATGGAAAACATTTCTTAAAAATCTAGGTATGGACACTTCAGTCTTTAAGGAATGCATCCCAAGTACAGCTCTTAAAAGAAAATGGAGAAATTTATTGTTGGTCATTCAAAAACTTATTAGTTGTGAAGGTAGATTTAGTAGTATGTTTTTCTATCATGTACATTTGATGATGCATTTACTTGAGGGGAATGAAATTAATTTGCTTTATTTCTTACTCAATAGTCTGAAGAAAATGATTGGTAACACTTAGAGAAAAAGAAAATCTGTTGAGAATACCATGTATCATCACGGTTTGATAAAAATTATGAGTGAAGCCCACCTCAAAAATATAGGAGATGATTGGGAAATTTCTTTAGTCAGAAACCACTTTAAAGAGGTAGAGCAGGAAGAATACAACAGCAAAATAAATGTAAGTAAAAGAAGGTTATCTATAAACCCTAATGATGACCTACCTCCACAATAAGAGCAACCCTAAGAATATGAAACTCCCCTTGCAGATGTATTAGATAATCTCAAAAAAAAAAATGTTAAAAGAAAGAAAGCCAATGATAAGGAAGAAGTCACACCCAAAAGAAAAAAAAAGGAAAAAAAGCAAGCAAAGATAGAACAAAGGAAAATTCAAAAGAAAATTCCTCTTACTAAGACCTCATCCACTATAAGGAGGAGTGCAAGAATCAATAAAACAATGAAGGAACCATCTCAACAGTCCACAAAATTTGTCAATATAGAGGAAGAAGAAGATCCAAGGGCTCCATCACCAACCATTTTGTCACAATTTTCTAGTCCAGCAAGAAGAACATCCGAAATTGACCTGGTCCAACAGGAAATATATGATTATATAGAATCTTTGGAAAATAGAGCTATAGAAAAGGCCACTGCATCCTATTCAAATTAGGAAAAAGAAGTTCATTCTAATAGTCCACAAGAACCTTCAATTATAAATACTCTCAAACAAGAGATTTATGAATTGCGGACACTAAATAAGAACTTGAAATAGGAGCATGAAACATTGAAAGTGAATAATGAAATACAGAGAACCAAGAATGACAACATTCTCTTACATCTTGTTCTATGGAATGAAAAGAATAATATTCTAAAAGAAAAGAAAAAATCCCTTAAAAGAAAAGTCATAAGTCTGAAGTATAAGATTTTGATGAAGAAACTAAGAAGTGTAGTCACCAAGAAGAAATCAAAGTGAACAAATCTAGATGTTTTGGCTCAAGTATCTGAAGAAGTTCAATAATAGGAAGGGTTCATCAATTTTGAAATTTTCATGAGAACATGCAATGAACTCTGTGTGGGGGAATGTTGAACCTCACAATTGCTTCTTTTTGACATCATTTTTCACCCCATCTATTTATTTTTGATCTTCATAATAACACATTGGGCATCAAGTTACAGGAATTATGACATGGAAGGTATACAATTTTATTTTATTTCGTAAAATGATAATGTTCTTTATTATTTAGTTTAATGTTTACCTTAGCTACTGAATTACAATTATTTTGCAACTAATACATGATTTTGCAGCCAAGTTCATGGTTTGACAAGTTCCAAGGTGCCATCTTGGAAGCGAAATATATGGGTAGGTTGAAATTGATGCACTCAACAATTTCCTCCTACTTTCATGATCCAAATCGATGAAAACATGTCCTAGTAATGTGTTCAAAGGTGAAGTAAACCTTTGTAGTCAGCAATAGGTGAGCGAGAATGAGATTTGTGCCTCATGATTTTCTTCGATGATAGAAAATCATGAGCGAATTATATGATTTTATATTTTCAAGTTAAATTTAGTTTTTGTTGATAGGGATTAGGCACATAGGTCTGAACAATTAATTACCATGAGCTCTATAAATATGCCTCTTACCAAAAATGAAAACAGCGGTAACGACGCGACAACAAGACAAGAATTTTGTTATTGATACTCTATTTTTAAATAATCATTTCGTTTTATCAGTAAGAATTCATGTGTGGTTAAGTGCTTGATTGATAACGTAGTGATTGCCTACTTCTCATGGAGGGCACCCTCAAGACAGTAAGGATTTCCATTTTTGCAGTTAGTAATTAGCTTCATAGATTTCTGTTTATTCAATTGAGTATTTGCGTTTTCGATTTCTTTTAGATTTGAGTCAAGATAATTTTGCTAATCATTTCTACTATTCATATTTCGAATGCACATGAATAGAGCATAAAAAGAGTGACATACTTTTACATTTCAGTCAAATAGATAGAATTTCATCTTTCTTATAGATAGTAGATTCATTCGCAAAATTAATTGTTAAATTCAAACATGTGTGATCTTTAATTTAAGCATATGTGAGTGTGTTTAAAGCAAGAGTTTGTTTCATTTTATTTTCATGCAAGTGTGTTATGCAGATGTGTGATTTTCTTTAACTATGAGTTTAAGAGTAATTTTAATTTCTGCAAATGAGTGCTATATAATTTTCATTTATACAAAGTGTGGGATCGATTTATCTTTATGCAGAAGTGTGAGATTTTTATTTCAAAGAAAAGTGTGGAATTTTATAAGAAAAATTAGTTTTGTTTAAAAGAAAGAGAGTGTGATAATCATTGTAGAGTTAACCTTATTTTCTAGGAATAACTAATTTACTCATAGAATATATGTGCATCTCGATAACTCAATTTAATTTAGAATTTATGTGAGTAATAAAAGACTTCTAGCACATACAGTGCACACACACTTCATTAGTTTACTAGCCCTAGTTGAGAATTCATGTAAGTAATTTACGGTCAATTAAGCTACCAAACATTTCCTTTCGATGACTCAGGTTGTAAAGCTATTTCACCTACTACTATATCATTGCAATCCTCAACCATCTTTGTTTGTTTGTTGTAACACTTGCATCCTTTACTTCAAGCAGAGTACCCAAGTAATATACCCTCATCAGCGTGTGAATCAAACTTTCCAATATTTTTATCATTCATTTTGACAAAGCATTTTCTCCCAAACACCCTATAGTGTTTAAATGATGCAGGTCTTCCCTTCCACAACTCATAGGGGGTTTTTATCAATATTGGGCCTATGTTGTGATCTATTTGATAGGTATATTTCTGATTACACTACTTCTCCTGAGAAGATGTGACATACATATGCTTCATCCATCATGGCTCTTCCCATTTCCTGGATTGTTATGTTCTTTCTCTCAACTACTCCATTTTGTTGTGGAGTTCTAGCCACAGAATATTGCCTCATGCCATATTCTTCACAGAATTATTCAAATTCTCTTGAAGTATATTCTCCTCCTTTGTCTGATCTTAAGAATTTGATCTTGAGATCTTTCTCATTTTCTACTTGAGGTTAATTTTTTTTTAAATGTTTAAACACTTCTGATTTTTCCTTTAAGAGCATGATCCAAGTGGCCTTGGTAAAATCATCAATGAACAACATAAAATATGTTTCTCCTCTTGGTATTTTTCTCTAGTTGGGCCACATATATTTGTGTGAATTAGTTCCAGTGGTCTAGATGAAGATAACTCTTTTATCTTTAAATGAGTCCTATTCTAATTACCAAATCGACACGACTTGCATATTGAATGATCAAGCCTTGATGGTCTTGGAAAAACTCTCACAACTCCTAGCTTGCTGACTCTTATTAGACTGTCAAAATTCATATGACCAAGTCCCCTATTCCATAGCTAGGTTTCACTCAACTTACTCAAATAACATCTTACTTTGGAGTCATCAAACACATATACATTATTATGACTGTTGATTGCTTTTCCCACCATCTTTCCATTTTCTTTATTTCAAATCTCACAGTACTTGGATCGAAAGGTCACATTATATCCATTATGAAATATATGACTTACACTAAACAAGGTGTGCTTGAGACCTTGTACATACAACACATTTTGGGCCTTAGTCGTTTCATCAAGAATGACTATGCCCTTACCCATAATTCTTGTTGGGGCATTGTTTTCGAAAGTGACATTGTTTCCTATGTCCTTTTGTTTTAACAACAAAAAATTTATCTTATCCCCATTCATATTCTTGGAACAACCACTATCCACATACCATTTGTTTTCTTGACTATGTGCTGATAGAGCAAGTCCACATTCCATGCTCTTTCCCGATTTTTGCTTCCAATTCTCCTTATCTTTTCAAAAATATGGCTGCCAAGTGTTCTAAGACTTAGATGGGTACTCAAACCTTCTTCTGCACTCACTTACCTTTTGCCCAAAATTATTACATTTGAAACATTCAACATCACTCATTAGGGGAGAATGCATTTCGTTTTTTGAGAGAAGATTTTTGAGATCTATTCGAATACTTATTGTATCCAAAATTTTCATCTCTTTCAAATTTAATCCTTTTATAATCAACAACCTTATTTCCAAATATGTCACATTTATGAAAATGGACATAAAATAAGTGAGAATACCTGAAGTTGGAAAGTTAATGACTTTGTGCGTGAAGGTACCTCTATTGTTTGGCTGATTGATTCATTCTCCATTGGTGTGGTTCCTTAGGGTAGATGGAGTTATTATTCCAATGATGGGCTCCTCTCTGGCTTGCTACCTTTTTGTCTTCATTGATTCTTTCTTGATACACCTTTGCATAGCTCTGAGGTTCCTCAAATCCTGCAGACCTAAAGTTCATCTTTCCCATAGAAGATTCCTGTGGTCTGGAGTATCCTAGGCCTATTTTGTTTCCTGAAGACCTTTGGTTGTTTAGAATCTGATCTAGCTTTCTTGTTCCTTCTACAAATTTTTCATTTATACCTTTCTCAGTCTTCATTTTCTCAAGATCCGTTCTCAGAGAGATGACCTCTACCTCGAGACTCTGACAGTTCTCTTCCCATTCATGGATCAAATCTTGAAGAACTTCTTCCTTTCATTTAGCTTCTTCTAATTTAACTTTCAAGGAACAATGTAAACTTTGGAACGGGAACTGATGTTGTTACTCGTTTCGTAGAGATAGCAAAAAAGAGACCCAATTTTGGAAAGGGGCGATACAGAACCCACATATTTATTTTAGAGCATAGTTTTTGGCACTTTAATTTTTTTATGTACATTACATTTTAGAATGTTAGTGATTTGCATGTTGATTTAAAAAAGTGGTGACCTGCATCATGCCCTTTTTTTAAAAGACCTATTTTTTGACTTTAAATTTTCTAATGTATGAAATGTAAATAATTATTTTCTAATTTAATAGTTTTTGACACTTTAAATTTGTTAATGTATTAAGTATGGATTTTTTTTTTAAAGTTGCATTTTTTTACAATTTAAAATTTTTTATGTCAATTTTTTTTTGACATAAAAAAAACAAATATAAAAATATATATAGAAAAGACAAAAAAAATATATATATATATATATACAAACAAAAAAAATATCTCGTAAACAAAAAAAGAAATTAGAAAAAAAAACCAAATTAAAAAAAAAAAAAAACAATGAAAAAACTAATTAAAAAAAATATTAAAAAGAGACTAGATTTAAAAAATAAAAAAAAACAAACATATACTCAAACTCAAAAGAAAAAAAAAAAAAAAACAAACAAACAATTAAAATTTAAAAAATATATCTATTTTTGATGTAGAAAAAAAAAACATTTAAATTTTTTATAAAACCACATATATCTATATATATATATATATATATATATATATATATATATATATATATATATAGATATATATAGATATATATATATATATATATATATATAGAAACATACATTTAATTTTTTTTTAAATATAAATTTCATATTTAAAACAATAAAAAAATTATAAATAAATATTTTTTGTTTATGAAAAATATAGTTGTTTTTTTAAACAAATTTTTATTTAAAAAAAGCGTCAGTCAAGTCGCCACCCAGTTGCTCGTGGGGGTGCGGCCCTGGGTGTCGTGGCTGCGTGCAGCTCCGATGCCCAAGACCGCGCCCCCACAGACGGCCGACAGCGACTAAATTGAGCCCTTTTTTTTAAATAAAAATTTCATTTTAAGAGTTCTTATATATATATATATATATATATATATATATATATATATATATATATATATATATATATATATATATATATATATATATATATATATATATATATATATCTATAGATAGATAGATATAATATATATTTTTGATATATTTTAAAGATATTTTTTTTAAATCAAAATTATATTTCCTTTTTTATTTTAAATGTTTTTTTGTTTTAAATAAAAAATATATTGTTTTTCTTAAATGTTATTTTATTTTAATTTGAAAATATGTATTTTTTTTAAATTTTAAATGGTTTTTTTTTTTAATTTCAATATTTTTTTTATTTTTTTTATTTTTTTATTTTTTTAATGTTAATTTTAGAAGTTTTTTATTTTTTTTTTTGCTAATTTTCTATTTTTTTTAATCTAATTTGTTCATTTTTTTTCCTTAGTTTTTGTATATGCCTTTTAAAATTTTTCTATTTTTACTTTCTTAATTTTATAGTTTTTTAAAATTTTGCTTTTGTTCTTTTTCACCCAATTTTCTTATGGTTTACAAGATAAAAAATTAAAAAATAAATAAAAAATAAAAAAATATGTTATTTTTTTTAAATATGTTTTTCTTATTATATATATATATATTAGTTTTTCAATTCTTATACTTAATTAATTTTATTTTTTTATGATTGATTTTTTTTTTGTTAATTTTTTTTTTTTGTTTTTTAATGTTTGCTTCTTTCTTTGTCTTTTTTTGTATATATTTTTTTTTATTTTTTATTTTTAATTTTATGTTTTGTTTTTAATATATATTTTTATTTACGTTTTGCTATTTTTTTCAATTTTCAATTTTTATTGTTTTTCATTGTTTTAATTTTTGTTTTAATTTTTAATTTTATGTTTTCTTTATTCTTTTGAAATTTTAATGTTTTTCGGAGTCATGATAAAATCTTTTACACTATTATTTCAAAATGTTGTAAATTTACCCTAGAAAAAAATGTTATTCCAACATCAACACTTTTTGTTTTGAGGGTGTTTTTTGCAAAAATTTTGCACATAAAAATTTGATATTACTGGCATTTTTTTAAAATGTAGAAAATTGACCCTAAAAAAAAGGTTATCATTCCAATATCAACACTTCTTCATTTTCGGGGTGTTGTTTGCACAATTTTTGCACAAAAAAATTATTTTCACTGCCATTTTTAAAACATGTTCAAAATTGACTCTAAAAAAAAAAGCATTGTTCTAGTATACACACTTTTCGTTTTTAGCACTGTTTTTCATGTTTTTTCGGGATTTTTTGGCCAGAGTTCTTGTTCCGATTTTATAGTTCCCATTTCAAAGTTTACATTGTTAAGGACATAATTTCATCTTTATATGTTTTTTATATTGTTTCCTTCTTTACCTTGAACAACTCTTGTTTTAAATGCTTGTTATCTTCTTCTATTTTCTCACATGTTCTTTTTTTCTTCTAGTAGAAAGGATAAACTATTTTTTATTTTAATGCATTCTTAAAGTTTTTCTTTCTGATAAACAAACTCCTCATTTTCGAATTTGTAAATACCTTCTTCAATACATTGTAACTATTCTTTTAGTTTCTTGTTCTTTCTCCTTGCCTTCTTTAAATCATCAAGAGCACTGATGAGTTCCCCTTCATAGTCCACTACTCCTACTTCTTCTTCTTCCTCTTCAGAGTTAGTAATATTTTGTTTCTTGGAGTCTACTCCAAAGGCCATAAGTAAATACTTATCTGAATCATCTTCTGAATATTTTTTGTTTTCTGACTCTAGTGTTAAACTATCTTCTTTGGAGTAGAGCCCCTTTTTTTTATAAAACTTTTTCTTCTGATGTTTTTGGGATTTGTTTCAAAACTTTTTATCATCTTCCCTTTTTTTCCTTTCTTTGTAAGGTCACTTAGACTAATAATGTCCGACTCTTCCATAGTCAAATCATTTAAAGGGAAAATTCCCTTTATATTTTCCTAAGCCACGCTTTAGTTTCTAGAAAATTGAGCCAGCTCCTGATCAGATTCATAGTTGGATCAATATTTATGATCTTTGTGCTCCTTGACCTTCTTGGACACTTTGAATGTTTCCTCCTTCGGTTCAGAGTTATCTATTGCTACTCTCATCTCAGAGATTGTGAGAGTACCAAGCAATTGACCCATCTTGAGATTCTTTAAATCAACCATTTCTTCAATAGCAGAGACTTAAGATCTTAAGACCTTTTTAACAATCATATCTTCCTTGACTTCTTCACCAAGTCCTCTAATCATATTGGTTACTTCATCAACTCTGAGGAAGTATTCTTCTATCATTTCTTCTACACTCATGTTTAAGCTTTCAAACCTCATTTTGAAGGTTTGAAGTTTGGCCTGCTTGACTTTTTCATCTCCTTCATGACATTGATTGAGCTTCACCAACCCTTCCTTGGCATAATTAAAATGCATAACCTTTATGAGTTCAAATTGATTAAGGCCAAAGAGAATGGCATTCCTAGCTTTAGCATTATTTCTATACAAGTTTTTACCATTTGCATCAGTGAGAGGGACATCAGGGACATCATAATCTACTAGTACAATGCTCCAAACATCTACTCCTAGAGACATAAGATAGGCTTCCATCTACATTTTGTAGAAGGAAAGTTTGTCCCATCAAAGGCTAATATCTTGCTTAAGCATCTTGACTCTCTTTCCTAGACATAATTCCTTATGGATGTACCTTCCAATGGTTAGACTATTTTCACCATATGACTAAGTGTTGTGACTGAGAACATAACACTTAGGTGATAAGGCCTTCAGTATCTTATCGAGGGCCTATCTCCTTGTGTATTTTCTCTCTGCCCTTGGTTCTTTTAAATTCCACGAAGAAACACTAATCAACAACAGAGCCCTTCGAATCATAACTTTTTCAAATTTCAATTAGAACAGAGTTACGAAATCTGGACCTCCAATATTCTGACCTCTGAGATGACATCATTCTCTCTTCATGATCTCCACGTGGCTTCTCCATAGTGGTGACATGTGTCACCATGATTTTCCCCATTAGGCCACCCAAAAGTGATGAATCTCACTACCTCGTGTCCTTCGTACTGCCACATCATGCTGACATCATCTAGCATTGCCAGCACCTAAGCGCCAATCACATGTTTCCATGTGTCTTATCCGAGGAGATAAAAAGGGCCTCTCAATCCTTTAGTTTTGTAACTAATTCCTTTGTAATATCTTCTCCTCACACTCCTCGGTGCTTTAAAAAGAATTCAATTAACAAGAAGTTAAGAAATCCTGAAAATCTAAAATCTCTTAGCTCTGATATTCCTACCTTCCCTGGTTACAAAATTCAAGGTTTGGGGTCTAAAATTTGGCTTGTTTCCTATATTTAGCCTTGTCTGATTGACTGAGAATCTGAAATTCTAACCTTTTGATGTCTCAAGATCGTAGGGTCCTAAAATTCAGCCTGCTTCCCTGGTTCCGAAATTTGGCCTCCTTGTGAGGAATTAAAGACCCTTACTTTGAATATTAATAATTTTTTGATCCTGAGATCCATTATTTGACTTCGACATACCATTTGAAATCTCTTTCCGAGCACTAACCAACAGTGTTATCTCCAAGAGTATCTAATCTAATCTCTTGAGGAGGAATACCCACCAAATTTTGGGACTCCCAACATCATAGCCATCTTTTTATGGTTTTTCCAATAGGCCTTCTACTATGGTGATTCTCTACTTGAGACTTCAGAAACCATAGTACTCCCCCTGGGACAAACATGCTCACATCAATGCTAACATCAGTTGTTTCTTCCCCATTGCTAGTCTAGTTGACATCAATGCCAACATACCAAGTTCCACAGATCAATCAAACAATGTAAATTGTCCAATAGTGCTATAGCTATTTTATTATTTCCTCTCAGTTATGATTTCTATATGATTATTGTTATTGTTGTTTTTAATCTTGTTGTTACTTTAATGATTGTATAATTCTAACCTTTGTATTGTGTAACAATATAAGTCATAAACCACCCAGATGCGGGTGTCATTGAGGTCCATTAAAGACGGAGTTACTCCCCGCCGGTAGTTGTCCCTGCACCTGGCACTCTGGCACAGATCCCATAAACCAACCACAATCGAAATGAATGTTAAGGGGTACAGAATAATGGTCAGGCATTCGACATTGAATGCGCGCTCAGCTCGAGAGCCCGCACAGGTTGATTTATCCATGGCTCGGCTTCTGGTTTATGCCATCACCCTCCTCGGCTCCTTCTATATCCGTCTGCTTTTTTTCCCGCACCCCTGCTTCGTTCTGGCCGCTTGGGAGCTCATCTGGTATATGGTTTCGGCCTGGTCCGCCTACTCTCGGCCCTATCCCATCTGGTCCTGCTTAATTCCCTTCCCAGGTCTCTCTGTTAGTTCGAAAATGGTCTGACGTCGTGGAGTTTCTCGCCGTGGAGGCACCACTGGCAATCGTGGCCGCGCTTCTCAATCTGCCCCCCAGAATATAGTTCCACTGGCCTCAGCCTCCCCGTCCTCTCTACCTTCTGATCATGGCATGCCCTTCCCACACAATTCCTTCCAAACCACCTATTTCAAATTCCACAGTAGGCTCAATAAACCCGTTCTGTCAGCCATTATTACAGTGATCCTAGCTGAGGAGGAGGATAAGCCTAGCAGCTTTGTCCATACCACTACGTCTTAGTCTCAGGGCGATAGCATTCTTCAGGGAGATGTGGCTGGCGTCGTGTTCAATGGTGACAATATGCAGGAAGAGGGGAATGTGCCTAAAGCTCCTCAGCCTCCAGTGGACTCTACACAGCACAATTTGCATGCAGGTGAGCCGGAGCATCCTCTCGGTGGAATTCTGAATTTGGAAACTCTTCCAGGTGGCGGCGACATGGGAGATGAAGACAACGCAGTTGTCACGTGGATGGGCTCTCCTAGCCAGGTGGAAAGGGATGCTCTAGACTCTCATAAACATGTTTGATGAATTTGGGACAATGCCCACTGATGGCAGTCTCTCTTCTGGTCTTTTTCATCTTTCTATTATGCTTCTCTGGATAATGGTAATTCTATTTTGCTTCAGCTCCTGGTTTAGTAATGATACTCGCCATTATAGTCATATGAATTGTATCAGATCATGGCTCAGGAAGCTATTGTTTTTGACAAATTTTGTATATGGCTATCAAGGCAGAATGATTATCAGTAAAGTCATAGTCGTCGATAGTACTGCAGTGATAATCACAGCTCTGGTTCACACTTTTGTCTATAAGGGATTTGAAAAATATGTCTTAAGTATTCTCAATCCCGGGATGGCTGTCAAAGGGGTTTATGTGTATCAGGATATCTGGTTGAGGGATGGCTTCAGTCCCCTCTGAGGTCTTGACCTCTTTGTACATATATTTTTCTCTTTTTTAATAGAAGTAGCCTTTACGCTAAAAAAAATAAATAAATAAATAAATAAAATAAAATAAAATAAAATAAAATAAAATAAAATAAATAAATAAATAAAACAATATAAGTCATAAACCGATCCCTTTTTTAGTGCAATAGTTATTTAATTCTTGTTATAGTTTGATGGTTTTTTTATTTATTTGAATGTTTGATTCAGCATTGGTTTGAATTAGCGGTTTCTAGGAGTGTTTATTTCCTTTGAATAAAAGTGACTGTGTGACAAAGAGGTTTCATTCTGTATTGCGTGCTTATTTTTTGAAGGTGTGAGAAAGGTTTGAGAGTATAATAACATCTAGAGTGATTGGATTGCTGAGAGTGTTATTACAATGATTGAGTTTGAGATTTATTAACAATAATCATGATTTGTCCTTGCATATACTTTTCATGATTTCCTTGCGATAACAAGACCTACCCAGATTGACAATTAATGTGAGAGTTAGAACCATTGTTCTAAATTGGAAAGACATTTGTTCTACCTAGGAAGGGCCATGAGTCTCACTCCTTTATACTTGCCTCCATTTCCATGTAGATAAGGAGAGAGAGAGAGAGAGAAACCTCACCTTCTAGTTGGGTTTTCTATTAAAAGGGTTTCCTAGGTCATATCTTGTGTCATTGTAGTTTTATGAGTGCTTTTTCTATTTTTTCTCTATTTCTACATATTTATATTTTGCATGAGACATAGTAAATAGTAACTTAATAATTCCCTAATGTTGTAGAGGTAAATCCTCTCTGCGGACAGAGACGATCCCTACTAGCCCAGACCGGGTCTAGCAACAATCACACAATGCTATCACGCAAGTTCCTAATTGCAAATACAAAGTAGATGGTGAGAACCTACTTGGATTCCAACGCTAGTGTTCGTAGAAGAGATGTCACCCTCATTCCTTTGCCTTGGCTGGTCACGATCCCCACGATCCCCATGATTGGACACCTGTACATGCAAAGAACAACACGAAAACAATCATATAATCTAGTAGATGCAATTATATATCAGTCAGAAAAGATATAACTCAACATCAAACATAAGACAGTGAGAGTGGAACCATAATGATAGTCATCTATTATTAATAAGTAACAAAGAAGAATAAAACCATTGTTCTGACGTCAAATCCTCCTTTGGCTGGGTAGACAGCTACACAAGTCTTGCAAAGCTTGTTGGGATGAGGAACAAGCCTCCCTCTCTTTGGGTGACAAGAATCTCCTTACTTAGATTTGGCCTTATGGGTGCAAAGAAGGCTCTTGCAGCTTCAAACTCTCTATCACTATGCTGGGACCAGAACTACTGTAACTAGCTTGCTCAAGGCATAGAGGCAAGCTTTTATAGATAGAGGAGAAAGAGATAGGATCAACCACATTATTCATGGGATTGGCTTTATCACTTGGAAACTTCCATGAAATGTGGCAAACCACTTTCCCTTCTATGGAGATTCGAAGCCAAACCATCCTAGCTCAACATAGATTCAGTTGGTGAATGGGTTGAAGAGAACCTTCGGGAGTTTGGTGGTTGAAAACTTTACTCAATTCGGTTGGCGCGAGTGCGACTCTGAGACAGAGCACCAATAGCGCGCCCTTTTTAGAGGATTTCCCTCATTGGCGCGGGCAGTGAACTGAGGACCCGCGCTGATGCAAAAAGAGTTGTTTTCATGGAGATTTTGTAGGAGATGTCTTCAGGGCAAATGAAGCTCATACTTAGAGGAATATGATGCAAGTGGTTTCAGGTCATGTCACTTCTCACAGGTCCCAGAATGAGTCCTCCAGTGTACAGGCGAGGGGTAACAGGGACGGTGACAAATGGTGACAAATTGTTGTGTAACACCTAAATCTAAGGAAAAATTAACCCTCATTTTATAAATTTCAAATTTCAATAAACTTATTTATCCAGTTTATTGTAATGAACTATCTAGCAGAATATACATGATAGTTTACAGATCATTTTTTGAATTTTTTTTAAATTCCACATGGTGCACTTCATCAGTTTGGCTCACACCAAACCCTTCAATGATGCTTCCTATGAATACATAGGTAGAACTACTAGTGGTGCGTCGTTGGGCACACCCCTTTAATGGTGCATTATAAAACACAATGCATTCAAATTCTTTGGAAAGCATTAAGCATGTGCTTGTATTAAAATATGTATGGACATGTATCACTGCCTTCATGACTACATCAACACTACTACTTTTCGAGGACGCCACCTTAATGGTATGTTCTAGAAAAAAATGCATTAAAATGGTCATATTACATTCAAAATACGTCTCGTCATAGAAGAGGAAAAAATGTGCACATTACTATGTTTTGTGACAATGAGCACATTGTTTCATTATAAATTACAACACACCAAATGGACAATGTGTATATTTTTATCATATGCATTGGTGTGCATATTTGTGTGCGTGTGTGTGTGTTTCTATGTATTGATTGAACCTTATCTGTTGTCTTTACATATTTGTAATTATACAAATGAGTAGTTATGCTTATCACTTGTCATGAGTGAGGCTATGAGGGTTTATGCAACAGGATGCATGAAAATATTATAGTTCACTGCAACCTATAAAGTTTTGTTTTGCTCAAATAATTTGAGCTCCCTACATTTTTCCCAAATGAGGGATTACTAACTAATATTGTTTAGATGTGGAGGCCATAGGAGGATAGATTTAAACCCTAGGGCTAGCTAGTATTCTTAAGCTCCTTGACTTATTTCTTGGTATGATTCTTGATTCAATGGGAGAGGTATGATCTTCATCCAAGGTGGTATACATGTAGATCAGTGGATAGACTAGTTAACCAGAACTACATAGGTCCAAATGCTTGAGAGGGATGCTCACTATATATCACAGCCATTTGCAACCTATTGACTCAAGCATCGGTTACCATTGTGACACATACTTGTGTCTCATTAATAGATCATCAAATCATAAGGGGTCATATTTAGACTATTGAATAGGTTCTTTGTGGTCATTTATTTGCATGGGAATTTTTTATGAGAGTGGTTATAACATTACATTTTACCTACCTCTTTTATTGAGATGGATGGGATTTCACATTTGGGTTTATCTTGTGTTGTTTATCCTATGAGTGAGGGGGATCCCTGTAGCCTTTCCTAGATATTTTTTTGGGGGAATTACAAGAGCTAAAGATGCAATACTTGTGGAGATGCCTATGCCACTTAGCCCATGATCTATTTTTTACTTAATATTTCTTCTAGCATTAGTGCTCCATTGTCCATATGCTAGAATGGATTTATGGGGAGATCCTACTATGACCCTCTTGGTAACTAGCCGAGTTCACCTGGAGAATAATTTAACTTACTTTTTAGTTGATTTATTCATTATAAAATGGTTCTTCAATGATGTGGTCATTGTGTTGATGTGAAGATATGGGGCCTGGGGAGTAGGACTTGGTTGGGAGCATGCTTGTGATAGTGTTGTGGCCTTTAACAATGTCATAGTTGATGCTTGTAAAGATTGATTTGTTTGGTTAGTTCATCGGGGATTATGACTAAGAGGTAGGTCCTTCTATAGTGATATTTTTAGAGGACCTTTTTGTGGAGGTGAGACAAGAGATTACAGAACTTCAGATGTAGATGGGGGATTTATGGTAATGGTTTGATGTGACCTTGGTGGGAGTAATTGACATGGGAGAGATAGGTACTTTAGAAATTGAGATGAATAGGATTGTATCAGTTTTCACTATTGAATGATGACCAATTTTGTAGTGTGTAATCTCAATAGGAGTGGTGGTGAGTTTTTAGTCAACCCAAGTAGTAGAGTAGGGAGTGGGGCCTATTTTCTAGAGGGGGATCTTGACCTTCTACCATTCTATATGTGGATATATTCTATATGGGCTAGGATCACCTTTTGTATATGGGTGAGGCCCTACAAGATTCATCAATTTTCTAATGAAGTTGTAGTGAGGGGTGACTAGATTTACCATTGATGTTGATTAAATGTATACTTAATAGGGATGTTGATATGTATATTCAATCATGTACATGACATATTTTCATATCATGTTATTTTTGTTGTTGTTTGATTTATGTAATATATTATGAGTGTCATAATTATTATAAACATTATTAATGTTTTTTTTTAATTAAATTTGAGATCTATCACTCATTCAAATTTAGAGTTGTCATATAATGTATAACTTTATCTTTTCGAAATCATTTAATTTGGATTGTGATTGCAAAATCTTATAACCATTAATACCATTCATGTTTAAGTTTTTATTATGGTGGATTATTTATTGTCTAGCAAGATACAATACGTTGATTAAACATGTGTTATAAACTTGATTAAATTATCCAATCAATGATTGCACAAGTTGATTAAGTTTTAAATCATTTTTTTTATTAAATGATAGTTCAATAATTCAATCCTATATTTTTATTAAACTTTTTGCTAATATTGATAGAATTAAATTGTATGATAGTTAAATATAAGAACAAAATTTGTTCCTCCAAATTTATATAATGATAACATATTGCATATTAAAGCATGAAAACAATCCTAAAACATTATGAATTTATAAAGAAAAATAACATGTAGTGGAGAATTATGGGCACAATTGGCCATGTAGAAGAAACCAATAAAAAATCAATTATTTTGCTAGTATCACTAAAGCATGGAGAAAAATATGATGATGAGAGAAAAGAAAAAGTTAACCATAACAACATTCTTCCATGTGGAATAAGTGGCTCGGTAAAACTATTTTCCAAATGAAGTGCATATCCAAAGATAGATAATGTAATGTTTTCATAGTATTAGTAGCATGGAGAACATGGTAGATTTGTAAATAGGGAAAAGCTAGGCTTGATACAACCAAAAAAAATTAGGTATGCAATACAAACATCAAAAACAATGGTTCAAGAGGCGTTGTGACATAAAATCAATGTTTGGTAATTTTTAACATGTGCAATATGAGGATGGGGTTCTGTGTAATATCATTGTAATGGATTTCTTCCATGTCTTATCGGGTAATTCATGGAATTTTTATACACATGCAATGCATCATGGAAATAAAAATCGAATTGCTACCCCTCATCGAAGAAGAGCCCAAATAAGCTTATATTTATATTTATATAAGTTAGCTTGCATATTGGTGAAGGGTTTGTGCTTCAATTTTATATAGTTTAGCTATGTTTGATGTTATAACAATGTAAACTTTCTAATGTATTAAGTGTGGATAATTTTTTTAAATGTTTGTGCTTTTCATGCAAATTTCGAAAAGCAACAACATTTTTTTAAGGAATATTTTGGACACTTCAAATTTTCTTATGTCCTAAGTATGCAGATTGTTTTTTAAATGTTGATAATTTAATGATTTTTCAAGTTGTATTATTCCTCTTTTTATTTTTCTTCCCAAGATGTTCATTTTTTAAAGGATTTCCAGACATGCGCTTTTTGTTTTTCTTTGCAATGTTATTTTATAATGAAATTTTTAATATTTTTTGCAAACTTTAAAAAAAAATAACATTAATATTTTTGAGGTTAGGATTTTTTATATATTTATATATTGTTAATTCATACTTCAATACAGATAAAATAGTTGTCACTAAAAAATACATATTTAAGGACCTTTTCATTAAAAATGACATGTTAAATAAAATAATTTTATGAAAACATTTAATAAACAAAAGTTCGAAAATAGAAAATTTAATTAAACTTTTATGAATATTATAACCAAAGATGATAATATTTGGAGTTTTTTTTTTTTTTTTTTCCAAAAAGATGATTTTCATAAAAGTTTAATTAAAAATAACAAAAATAAAAAATTGTTAAAAAAAATAAAACATACAATTAAAAAAAATAATCCTTAACAAACAAAATAGAATTAAATTAGAAAAATAAAAACATTAAAAATGAGTCAAGTCCCGCTAGCACAACCAATCGAGGATGGGCCTCGTTAGCAAGGTGACCTAGGATCAAACCTCATGGGGGTGGTTGTTCCCTGTGCTAGGGGGAGGATACATGCTAAAAAATCTAGTCAGCTAAGGGCTGATGTGGCCAAGGCCGGGTGTGATCCCTGGGTGACTTTAACGGCTTAGATGCCCTTGGGTCGTGATTCCTAAAGCCATGGGTCAAGCCTAGAGGATCACAAACAACTTGACAAACAAACAAAAAAGAACATAAAAAAAGATAAACATGTTACCTATAAAAAAAACATTAAAACGATTTAAAAAAAAACATTAAGAAAAAACCATTAAATTAAAAATAAAAAACATTAAAAAAGAACGTAAAAAATAATTAAAAAATAATAGTTAAAAAAAAATTAAAATAAATAACATTTAAGAAAATTAAAATAAAAAATAAAATAAAAATGCATCCCTATGGGCCTAGGTAGGGAAAATCTGATTCTAGTCGCGGGACTCAACTTGCCCTTGCCTTGGCTCATGGCCTACGAGCCCTATCTAGGAAAAATCTGATCCCCGAAATCATATTTTCTCTACCTACGGCCCGTGGGGCCACAGGCCTAGGTGGGGGCAAGCCGAGGCCCAAGGCCTAGGTAGGGGCAACCCAATGCCTAGGGCCCATGGGGATGCGTGCCTTGTCTTGCCCCCTCCCATGTCCACAGCCCCATGGGAGCTGAGCCTTGCAGTCATAATCATATTTGTCCCACCAAGGGCTCGTGAGTCGTGGGCCTGGGCATGCGAGCTGCATGCATGCATCTTGCCCTAGCTAAGGCTTGCGAGCCACAGACCCCCCTAGGGTCCGTAACCCACAAGCTCACCAATTGCTCGTGGGTCGCGGTCCTAGGCTGGAAAATCTAATTCCCAGTATAGAATTTGCTCGAGGGCAATGATTTTTAATTTTTTTACTTTTTTTTTTAATTTATTTTAATTTTAATTTTAATGTTTATTTTAATTATTTTTTTATGTATTTTATCTTTTTTATTTTTTTTAATATATAATTGATTTATTTTTGTGTTTTTTATTTTATGTTTTTTTAATTATCTAATTAGGTATTATGTATTTGTTTAATATTTTATTTAATTTTTTGTTTATTTTTTTAATTTTTATATATTTTTTTATTTTTATATTTATAAGTCAATTTCATTTTTTTTACATTATTTTATGTTCGATTTTTTATTTTTGTCTTTCTATATATTTTTTGTATTTTTTAGTCTATGTTTTTAAATTTTTTATGGTTTAATATATAGTTCTTTTTGGATGTTTTAATTTTTGTTTTTTTGTCATGTTTTTTAATTTTCTTATGTTTTAATATATATTTTTATTTATTTCTTATTATTTTTTTGAACTTTTTGTGTTTCTTTTATTTTTGTTTTCTATTTTTTTTCAATGTCTTAATTGTTGTTTTTTTTTGTCATGTTTTTTTTTTATGATTTAATATATATTTTTATTTACTTGTTATTATTTATTTAACCTTTTTTTTAATGTTTTAATTTTTGTCTTCTTTTGTATTTTATTTATTTATTTATTTATTTATATAATTATATATTATTTTGTTTTTTTTTTTTTTTGCATGGTCCGTGTCAATCCTAGACTAGCAACCTGATTCCATTATGTGTCAATTGGATAGTTGATTTTAAAGTTTTTGTTATGATGGATTGAGTATGCCCCCACAATGTGTCGATTTCATGGTTGGTCTTTAAGTTTTCATTACAATGGGTTGAGTTTGTCTATGTTACGTCTCAATTTGATAGTTCATTTTAAAAATTTTATTGCAATGCATCAAGTTACCTTAGGGTAAGATTTTAAAAACGTTATAATTTTAGCATTTAAAAAGAAATTATTCTTGGTATAATGACTCTTTCATTCAGATCTTAATTTTTAAAGTTTTTTTTAGTCGTAAAATTTTTCCATAATGCCATGGCTAAAATATGTTGAAAACTTAATGTTTTTTGTAGTCGTGATCTTTGTCTTTAATTCCATGGTTGAAAATTTGTCAAAATTTTAACGTTTTGTTTAGTCATGATATTTTATCCTTAATGTTATGGTTGAAAGCAGTTATAAGTATTTTATCTTTAACACCATGAATGGAAATTGTTGGAATTTTAAGGCCTTTCGGAGACGTGATATTTTACCTTTAATGCCATGCCTGAAAATGGTTAAAATTTTAAGGTTTTTCAAAGTCATGATATTTTACCCTTAACGCCATTGCTAAAAAATGTTGAAATTTTACTTGAAAAAAAAAATTTGTTATTTCAGCATCAACACTTTTCATTTTCAGCATATTTTTTGCAAAAAAAATGGCTTTTATTGGATTTTACTGCCGATTTTTTAAAACGTTGAAAAATTACCCTGAAAAAAATGTTATTCCAACATCTACACTTTTCGTTTCTGGGTTGTTTTTTCACTTTTTTTGGGGGTTTTTTTGGCTAGAGTTCTTGTTTTGATTTTACAGTTCCCATTTGATAGTTTATTACTTGGCAAGAATATATTATTACTTGGTGTAATATTGTGGGTATAATATTACATTGTAATTATAACAAATATATTCATCAAACAACTTTGAATTCATACAAAATACCAACTAGGTTCATTATACATGATTCAATTATACTAATACCATTTACAAAATATCACAATTTACAAAATATCACAATGGTAAATATTAAATATGTATACTTTGTATTCATTCTCTTATTATCAATAATTATTATTTGTCTTTGTTAACTATGCAAATCCTCTTACGAAGATTCTATATATAAAAATTAATAAAAGAATAAATAAATTAAATTAAAAAAGTTCCATAATCATAAATTTCATAGAAAATAATATCACCCATAGTAAATTTTTAAAAGCATCACAATAATTTTTTATTGATTAAAACATGCAGCCAACTAATTTATAAAACAAATATCAAATTAAGCAATACATTTACATTAGTTCCATTGAAAATCCAAAATACAATTACTCAATCATAATTTTCTTACACCCCAAGGGGACATCTAGAGGTATACCAAATGCAAGGCACTTTGCCAAGTGGTTGGTCGTCTACAAAAGTTATAGTTTATTTAGAACTATTCACAAGGAGACAAACAATTTATTGCATGCACAACAAGAAGTTTGGATGTATTTCTTTGAAAAATAACTCTTTGTCATAGGAGTGTTTCTCAAAGGAATTATTTGCGCTAAACGATGAGGACCTACAACGATATATGAACCATGCAATGTTCCCTTGACTTCATGGACGACCATTGATATATAACAAGTTTTTCATGTTAAAGTTTCTAGAACCATAAGTATATCTGAACATTTTATACATGGAAATTTTATATTTTTGTTTAGAAATATTCAAGGAATTAGATTGACTATAAGGAGGATGATAAAATGGCACAAGTGCTATTGATTTCTTGGAAGGAATGAATACATGTGAATGGATAAACAACCTAATATTTGCAACATCTATTTTAGACTTGGAAACCATATAATTATTATCAAAAAAGGATAATTGGTCGTAACATTGGGCACATGCATGGAAGATATCCAATCACCATAAAAGTGTGGTTGTAATAGGTTTGGTATTTACTTTGTAGAGATTTAGGAAGAGGTAGGTTATCTCTATTTTCCAACAATTTAACCAACTTACGTGTGTACTTAGACATTTTTCTATCAATAATAACATTTTTGATCTCCTAGTATAGATTTTTTTTGTAATATTGATATCAAACTTTGGTCCACTAGAGCCATCTATTAACTGAACAAAAGGAGATGGGTCTCTCAATTTAGGATGAAACATAGTTAATCAAGCTTCCAACTTTTCAAAATAGGATCATGTGGAAATTTCCCTACATGTTTTTCCTATATCACTTATTGGATTCTTGACGACAATAGGAATTATTAGATAATCAACTTTGGGTATTTGAATATTAATATAATGGTACAATGTGACATGTCAAGGGTTCTCCTTCAAACCTTTACATTTGGACAACCACATACTATTGGGTTGTCATAAAAGATATACAATTCACAATGTAGTCCATCGACCTAGGTTGGTTGCTATAAGGTGGCATGTTATAATTGGTAGGGTAAAGTAGCTTTCCACTTTCGTTAAACATATATCTATGATATATTTCTCCTCATAAGAGCTCGTGGTATTTTTGGACCGGTGGAATATCTTGTGCATCCAAACTCGATTATGAATCATAATGTTACAAAATTCAATGAACAATTATTCAAATGCATGTGCATAAATAACATAAACTCAAACAAATAAATGAATCATAATTGAAATTTTCAAGGGGGGACTTGCAATTATATTGAATGAGCTAGAATTTGAACAATTGGCCTCGATATTATTATTTTTTTGTATATTTGGACCAAAAGCATCATCAATACATTAACGTATTTAAAAAAAAATATTGAGAAGCATAGAACAATTTAACTTAAAAAAAGCTATCAGTGTTATCTATTATTTTTTGATGCTCCAGTGCATTTAAAAGCTATCTTAATTATATTGGTCTCTGACATGTTTTAATCACTTGATTTCACATTTTTTTTATATTGTCTATATATGATTAGCAAGGGAACAAAATTCCATCCTAAGAAAAGAATATGAAGGATGTAAATGATTGTCTCTTGGTCCTTAGTTCATCTAGAGTGGTGTTGGAAGTTAATAAAAGGGGGAAATAATTTTACAAAACTATGAGAGGTATAGTAGAATGTATAGACATGATTTCCATTTATAGTACAAAAATCAGTACAGTGACTCCAAGAATTAAGTTATATATAAAGTGCAGAAAGTGTTTCTGGAGCAATGGGAAATGAGACTTGTGAGACTTGCAATAGAAAAATAATCCTCTTACATTAATGCCTTCTAATAAGTGCTAACATATAAAAAATAACCAATTGAAGAATTGATTAATATTGGGTTATATATATATATATATATATATATATATATATATATATATATATATATTATTACTACATGTTGAAATATCATTGTTTAATTGAACAATTTGCAGGTAGCTATGTTGTTTAACTTCTCTCATTTATTAATCGAACAACATGAAATCTTTATATATGCTTTGTCAAGATATAGTAAACATGTAGGAAACAAAGTATGGAGTGGAGCTAGTGGAAGAGATTTTGAGAAATAATATGGACCATGGCTTCAAAAGAATGTGTATTTTTTATGAAACATTTGTTGCCATGGTATTATTTTTAATTTACACAATCATATATATTCTACTCTATAAATGTAAATATACATTTTAAACTTTATTTTTATGTTTGTATTATGGAACATAAGAGGTGGAATGTTGAAAACAAGTCAATCAAGAAAACAATAGGTTAAATAACTGGTTGTAACATTGTTCTATATTTTTAGATTTATATGTCAAAAAATATATGTAAAGAAAAAGAAAAGAAGAAAATGAAAAGGGATAAAAATGAAATTGAAAAAATGAAAATATTGAGAACAATTAAAAAAAAGGAAATCAAATCCCTAGGAAAAATAATTTTAGTGATCCACATTTAAATGTCGCCATCAGATTCAAAAATATTAAATATGTTCCTAAGTTAAAACTTAGGATAATTGATTTTGATGTTTTTGTGGCATTTTATAAAGTTAGGATACGACAAAATAATATTGTTGCATGCAAACAAAGTCTGCACTGGAAGCAACGACTCTGATTCACTCCACCAAGATCAACGGTAGATGAACCTCCCCCCCCCGTGCTCCCAACGGTTAACATATAGGGGGGGAGGGGTGAAAAGCGGTCTCCGCCCAAATTACCGAAGCATATGTGGCGAATACTAAAGGGGGCGGCACCTCCCAATACCATAAACAACCGACACCCTCCCTGCACCCCCAAAAACCACTTCCGCTCCTGCCAATGATTATATCCTCCACCAACCATCTCTTACCAAGTATCATTCCCTCTACCACATATCTTTCACCGCATAACCGTTACCTACTACCAGTCGAATCTCACCACTCATCCTACCACATCATTGTCCTACCATGTCACCTATTTTTTAGCGCTAGAAATCTCTCCTGAGATCTTATGAACATTACAGTATTTATTCCCACCATATACCTATTTTCATTAAGTAAGCCCCCACTCCAAACAGGTTTGATTGGACGTTATGCATTTGATTCGACTGATTATATAAAAACCTGTGACACCAATTATTCAGTTCCTTTGCTAGCTATCTAATTAAACAGAATGAAGAACTCTTTGCCGCCAATTATCAGTGTTCAAAATCAACTCTCCTAGCATACAGTCGACAAATATTGCCGGTAACCCTGTGCTTAAAAGTTTCTTCTATTTGAAGCTTCCTTGCATTAGTGTTTTCCGTCCAATTCTTCTTATAATTTTCCCTCTGTACCTGATTCTCATCTTCAAAAATGTCAAATTGAAAGGGAAGGGGAAAGGAGATAGAGAAAAATCCCCTTATTCCCCCAGTCCCAGATTTCAACAAAGCCCCTTTCGCAGACACCCAACATAAAATCGCAGAAACCATTTCAGAATTTGACCTTTATGAGCTACACAATTGGGCCAAGTAAAATTATCTAGAAATGAGTGATGAATTAAACATTTGAGAATCATTTCTCCCACGGTTTGTCTTCCCTTAGATTCATTTCTTCTCATAATTCTCTGTCTAGTGTCATTTTAGGTATTTACCTAATTGGAGGGTCGTCATTTCCCAAAGCATATGCCAGGCCCTAGAAATTAAATATGAACAGTCCCATCACCATTTTTCTACTAAAATATTATTGGAATTTTATAGCAAATTCACTTTCCCTCAGAGAGCCCAGATATTTGAAAATTTTCTTCCTGAAAATGTTGAGCTGCCTAGGACTAGTACACCATATCCAGCTTCTATCTTTCCTGAAATGTCCAAGCAATTCATTTCCATGGTAACTCGATTTCTTGGATACTATACTGATTAGTGGGTAGATGAGATAGTATTAGGATTTCTATCCACTTTTGCAGTTAGTAAACAACCCTCTCTACTTTTCAACTACATTCAATTTTAGCCAATGAAATCCATGAGCAGTTGATTAATTACAAATCAGAATGTTTTTTCAAATACCAGTCACTCCTAGTTTATCTTATGTATATTATTAAGAAGATAAATTCAAATTCCCTTTATAGAAAACTGATGGTGAAGGTAATCCTTGGTCAGTCATTCACTGGACTTCTCTGGTTAGAAATAACTCAAAGGAGTATTCCTATATTGACTTTGTTGACAAATTCTTTTATACTTCACTATGTTTGTTAAGAAGCGATGTAATACCAAGGATCTCTCTTGAGATTAAGCAATTTGTACACTTATTAAAGTAGGCCAAAGTGGGATACTGGTATTTATACCATAACTACACTGAAATCAGAGTTTATGGATCAAAATTTCCTCCATACAGATTGCCAATTTTTGTACCTATCAGGATTTCTGCATTCGAGTACAATAGGCAAATGTTAAACATGGATGAAGTGAACTTTGTTTCCTACAAGAAGAAGGCACATTTTAAGCTCAAAACACATATAGGACCATATATTATCAATACTAGAGCTGCTGCAAAAGAAATAGAAGCAATATTGAGCCAAATGAAGTTCAAGATCATCTTCTCTTGGTCATATGATCCTCAGGTATTATTTCTAAGATTAGGCTAGAGCATAAAAGCACCCCTCATGCACACACATCGAGGCATGAAATTGAGCAATATGACAATCAGGAAGAATGCATAGAAGGTACTTTACAGGAAGCTAAAGAATAACTGGTCTCTCAATCATCCATGCAAACACCTATTTCTAAAGAGAAGGAACAGGTAAGAGAAAAAGAACCAATGTCTCCTACAAATTCTGACAATCCAGATGCATATTTCATAGTTTTTAAAATGAAGAAGAAGGAGCCTAAGGCTACTCAAAAATCAGATTATATCTCAAATAATAACTATTCAGGATGAAACTACAGATCAAGGAAACACAAAGCATCTAGCCACAATGATCTTATCAAGGACATCTATGACTCCTTCTACTTGAGTAGAAGAAACAATACAATCAACCACTGTTGAAGAAAATATCCAATCTCTAGTACCCACCAGTTCACAAGTTTCTACTCAACAAAGTATCTTTTCCAGATATAGAGAAATAAAGTTGAAGAATGAAGCTCTGAAGGATTCTACTTATTCTGTGTTTTGGAAGAAAACAACCAATACCTAGCATAGACTACTTTCTACATTTGATGTAGAGAAACGACAGTTCCATATGGCTTTCATGGAACCACTAGTACCAGCTCCTAGGAGTGCTAAAGATTATAAAGCCTCCACCTTTTCCATTGACACTAAGAAAATACATGAAATAGATCATATTGATCTACATAAGCAGACAGGGGAGCTCATATTTTCATCACTCACTAGCTCAGCCATGATTATTTCTAAGTTACAGTCATCTTTAAATAATATGAACTCTCAATTAAAGATTGAAAAAATGTCCTCATTTGCAAAGGATAATAGAATCAAATCTCTGGAGGATTTGGTCATAAAGCTAGGACATGATCCTAAAGATGTTAAAGCAGCAAAAGAGTTAATCAAAAATAAGGAAGCAGATATCTAAGCATTAAGGAAGCAATTGAAGTTGCCCTCCATAGAGCATCCTCAAGCTAAAGAGGTGAAAATATAGAGTTGGAAAAAGAAGATATTTTTACTATAGTAGTGGAGCAAAATGCACAGATATAGAAGACGGATTAGGCTATGGAAGAATTGCTAAAATAGGAGCAATAGTGGGAAGTAGCAGGAGTGTCTACATCAAGAACAGGTACAGAGGCAGAAACTTCAGCAAGAACTACAGTTTCAAAGCCCATAGAAGAGCTTATAGAGCTCTAGATGAATTGCCAATTATTTAGTCAAAAAAGGATAAATTTTCAGTAAAATTGGCCAAGATGGAGGAGAGTAAACTCAAAACTCACAATGCATATTTGTCAGAATTGCAGAAAAATTATAAACTCATGCAGTAGGTGCAGAAATATGAAAATCAATCCTTTGTAGCCCAAATGTTACCTGAGGCTAAAAATACTATTTGGAAGAATATAAATGCCAGTATAACAAATATGTGGCCTTCCATACAAATTATTTTTTAATAGGAGGAACTTGTACATAGATTCAAGGCATCCATGGAAAACACAAAGGTGTATTTGGAACACAGGCTGAAGGAAGCAAAAAATATCATCAAGCTACTGAATTCGAAAACAATGGAGGAACATGAAGACCTCAAATTCCATACAGAATAGCAACATTCATGGAGGTCAAGAGGGTCTTGATAAAGAATAATCTGATGATACAATTAGAAAACAAATGGAAGGATCTTGAATTGCAGATCAAGAGATTCAACAGGAAATCAAGAAAATTTTAAGGATGGAAAAAATTCTTAATGTTTAAAAACATTGGCGAATCTGACTAATCCCTAATATGAAAACTATAAAATGTTTATTGATATATTTGTAAAATTATTCAAACTTTTAAAGATTTTATATATAGTCTCTATATAATGTTGGCGATTTTTAAGGTAAAATAATTTTATATTCTAAAATTTGGGCGAATCATCTTTTATAAAAAATGGAAATTAGCGAATCTTTTTTGTGGAAAAATCATGGAAAATTAGCCCACTGGGCGAACATTAGCCCCTAAAGTTTTCCATGCAAGAAATTCACTGTGTTGTAGGAAAAGGGCTTGCCTACACTCAAGAATTATAATGGAAAATTGATCCCATAACAAAACTATCAAGAGCAATTGTGTAACATAGGTGTTGATGCCTCCAAATATGCAAAGGCCAAAGGTGTTATCAGTGGTCAATATTTCATACAAGGAATACAATTTGATTTGAATATCCAGCATGAAGTCCACCACCTTTTTTAAATAAACCTACTTTTGACACTTACACTGAGGTGGATGAAAGATTCAGGAATATGATTGGATTTTCTATCCCAAGTGAAGAAAGGTGGGACTAGCTACTAGAATTTGTTGAATGAAGTGTAAATGTAGTTTAGGATTTTCAGTATGAAACGAACAATATTTCCAGCAAAGCAGCAACAATCATCACTAGATTCCTACATAGCCTCAACAACGCAACATTTTTCAGCAGATTTTCCTATTTTTTTCTCTATATTTAGAAATATTTGTGTTTGTTAAAACAAATATTATTTTGTAAATGTATTTTAGTTTGGAATCCAATCTTAGATGTAATATTTTCTATAAGTACTTAGAAATAAGAGATAGAAATGCTTGAACCATTGTGATAGAATTTTGAGCAGACTTGTATCCTTTAAGGACATTTCTAAAGTAATAAAAGGATTCTGGATTCATTTCAAGACAGATTTTGTTCTTGTTAGTTTTTCTTTGTTATTATTTTCACTCTGTTTTCTGCATATGTTTGAAGTTTATGGGAGTACTGGGTAAGATAATATTGAGTTTCAATTTGTCTGAAATACCCTACGACATTATAATCTATTACAGAGATTAGTTTATTAAACTCTTTGTTTAATTTAACTACTCTATATCAATAAATTTCCCTTTTCCCTTAAGTTTCTTAAACATATATTATTTGTATGTAAAAGTATTTTACATGCATCCACTATATATGATGGTTAGATAATTTGTTTGATGTTTAACAAATCATATAGTTTATAGAGTTTCAACCTTACACATCTAATTCAAAGCTCAATTGTTGTTTAGAGGTGAAGAATCAACCCTTCTAATTAATCATAAGTAATTAAGAATTGCACCTATTCAAACAGTTTAGAGCTTTGGTCATCCAAAAAACTTTAAAAACCAACAAAATATTTTAGATGCTCTGGCATAATTCCTAACCTAGAATTATCTTCGGAGGTACAACATCATACTGGCGCCATTACTAGGGAACGAAATTCTTGAATTATTTTCCCTGGGACAACGATTAAAGCTTACCTTTTAATGGTGAATAAAAGGTTCGTAGGTTAAAATCATTCACCTGGTGATTCAAAAAAAAAATGGCTTCACGTAGACACACTAGGTCTCTCTCAGATCCAAAATTTTATTCTCCATTATCAAATCCTAAGAGACTGGTAATAATTGCTTCTGGAAGACAAAGACTAGAAGACTCTACTTCTGCTTCTGTAATTCATCCATCTAAAATTGTTTCTGAAACTGATCCTTTTAGACATGTTCCAATTCCTCCTGAACTATCATATTTACCACCAAAAGTGTTAGAAATGTTATCTAAAGGAGTTCATTTTCTGTCAGCTCTCCTTGTTTATCAGTTAGAATCTTATCAGATTCCTAACCTCTTTCACAATATCCTAAATCAGAAAAAGAATTAGGTCTAGAATTACCATAATTAAAACCTAGTGACTTTATTTCTTCATTAATTCACACTTATCCATCTACTTATGTTATCTTTGAGGACAAATTTTATGTTTACACAAATCCTTTGTTTAATGATGAAGGAAATTTTGGTCCTCAAGAACAGATATTAGTCATACAAACACCAAGAAAAATAAAAGCTTCCATAAATTCTTCTAGCATATATTCAACCCTACAACTCCCAAAAGGTCAACCTCATCCCCTTCATCATCTTCATCTTTTCAAATATCACCCTCATCTTCCTCAACTTCATCTAATAAAATGGCTAGTATTATGCAGCCTTAGTTCTTCCCAATCATGTAAATAATCTCCCAGATGGATATCTGAAGCACCTACCTAGATTGAATGGTGAAACTGGTTTTTCTGTTGAAGACTATCTGGCAGCGTTCTTAGACTTTGTTGATAACATGAATATATAACATGAAGATGTCTACATGAGATTGTTTGTTCAATCTCTTGAAGACAACATTAGGATTTGGTTTAGACAACTATGGGCTAATTCTATCCCTATTTGAAATGAATTAGTTACTATTTTTAAAAACCAGTGGGGTGTTAAAAAGGATCCAGTTTACTGTTTGACTAAAGTTGATGGCCTAAAAAGAAACCCCAGTGAACTTTCAGCTGATTATATAATACGATTTAACAAAATTTACAATAAAATGCCACCAAACTGTAAACCACCAGTAGTCGCTTCCAAAGTCAGGTTCTCTAAAGGATTTGGTGATGATTTTGTAGTTATGCTCAGAGAAAGAACTTATGTAACCCTAGAAAACATCCAGACCAATTATATTGAGGCTGAGACAAATAGATCAGCCTCTATCAAAATCAAAGCAAAGGTTGAAAAATTTGAAAGCTAGGGAAGAAGTAAGTTCTTCATCTAAAAGAAAAAATGAGGATCACAAAATTAAGGAAATTACTTCCTTACTTAGAAATATTTCAAATAGGATTTCAAATATTGAAACATGGCCTTGGGTTGTTCAAAAAACATCAAATATACCTTAGGCTCCATATAAAAGACCTTTTCAACCCCGAATCTTACAAACACCTAACCTTAATCAACAAATTCAATCATTATTAATGATTGATGATCAAGAACCTGAAGAAGTTGGACCATTAGTTACTAATGACATAAATTATTTCAATGATTAATCACAACAAATTGTTATAATTCTAGTTTCCAATGATCAAGCTTTAAGTCAAAACCAAGAAACTTCACAGGTTTCTAAATATCAAGCCTTCTCAGAGTTTCTAATAGCTGAATTAAATAGAAGGTATGATTTGAGGCCTAGACTAGGCCCTGGTAGGCCAACCAAGAATGTTACAATCAATGAGCCTCCAGTAAAAATTGTTGAAACCCAAACAACTGTAATTCAGCCATTAACTCAACCCAATGAACATAATGCTTTTGAAAAAAATGTTCCGACAATTTTCAAAGTTGAAAAAGAGTTAGAGAGAGTAAAAATCCCTGTTCCGCTGTCTGAACTTTCCAAAAACCCAGGATACAAAAACCAAGTATCAAAGTGGATCCAATCCTTGAGTATAGATGTTAAGGGGGACGTAATCAGTTTACAGGATGAAAAACCATCAGTGGTTTTTGGTCCTAGTTCTGACATGATTGATGAGAATGTTCCTCCCTTTTATGTTACTCTCAAAGTTCATGATTTTCTTATATACAACTGTATGTTAGACTTGGGGGCCTCTCATAACTTGATCCCAAAAGTAATCATGGATCAATTACAATTACAAATTACCAGACCTTGCCATGATTTATACACTTTTGACTCCAAGAAAGTTCCTTGTCTCGGACTGATAAAAGACCTAGTTGTAACTTTAGCACAAATCCCTGTAAAATGTGTAGTACTAGACATTGTAGTCATATATATCCCTCCCAAATTTGGAATGTTGTTATCAAGATCATGATGTGCCAAATTAGGGGGAAATCTACAGATGGATATGTCCTATGCTACTATTCTTGTATATGGGGGTGAACACCTTAGGTTATACAGAGAGGTAAGATTCATTAACACTGTTTGTAGGACTACTCAAGCAATAAATGATCCGATTATTTATGTTGTTGATCAGGATTTTGGATGCTTCACATTGTCATCTAATGATCTCCAAAATTCCCAACTTAGCATTAAAAAGATTGTGAACAAACCTAAATGTATAAAAACTGATGTGTGGAAGTTATACTTCGATGGGGATTTTTCTAAAGATGGGGTTGGAGCAGGAATTGTGTTAATTTCTCCAAATAAAGAAAACATAACCCAATCCTTTAAGTTAGACTTTGATGTTACTAATAACGTAGCAGAATATGAAGCCCTGCTTCTAGGCCTTGAGTTAGCTAAAAGTCTAAAAGTTCAAAATTTAAGTGTTTTAAGTGACTTAGAATTAATTGTCAAACAACTAAGAAATATATGCCAAAAAAAACATCCTAGGCTTAGATATTACCAAAATGAGGTATGGAATTCCATAGAAAACTATTTCTAATCTTTTAATATCACAATGATCCCGAGAGATGAAAACATTTATGTAGACTCTTTAGAAGTTTCTGCAAGCTCCTTCAAAAATCTTGAGCCAATGCAACTTCAATATAAAATTCAAGTAAAATATAGGCCTTTAATCCCTGACAATCTTAAACATTAGCAAGTGTTTGAATATGATGGACAATTGAAGAGTTTCCTACAGGCAATTGATGATTTCTCAGTTTTGCAAATTGAGGAAGAACAAATTATTGATCATAAATGAACTCAGGAAAATGAATCCTCACAATTAAATAGCAATATAGTTGATCATGATATCCTTCAATTACCAAATAATTTAATTCACAAGGTTCTGATCCCTCTTGAAAGGTTTTTTTATCATAATGATGTTTTAAAAAATTCATTATTAAATGCACCACAAGAGGATGTAGAAGACTATAACATTGGAACTGATGAAGAAACGAAGAATGTGAAAATTTCAGCATCCTTACCTAAGGATATAAAAGACAAGTATATAAATCTCTTAAAGCATTATAAAGATGTATTTTCCTGGTCCTATGATGAGCTCAAAACTTATGATACAAATCTTATTGAGCATAAAATCCCTTTAAAACTAGAAGCCAAACCATTCCAACAGAAATTAAGAAGAGTTAATCCAATTTTACTTCCAACCATAGAGAAAGAACTAAAGAAGTTGTTGGATGCCAATATTATTGTTCCTCTTAAATATTTTGAGTGGATTGCAAATTTATTTGATGTAAGGAAAAAGAATGGTGAAATTAGACTGTGTGTGGATTTTAGGAATCTGAACAAATCATTCTTAAAAGACAATTATACATTGCCTAAAATGGATCCATTACTGCAAAGATTTTCAGGTTCTAATAGAATTTCCATGCTAGATGGTTTCTATGGGTACAACCAGATTTTGGTAGCTCCAGAAGTCAGAGAAAAAGCAACATTGACAACTCCCTCGGGCACATTCATGTATGTTAGGATGCCATTTGGCTTAACCAATACTGGAGCAAAATTTCAAAGAGATATGGATTTAAGTTTTGTTCGTAAAATCAATAAGTTTATTGTTATTTATATGGATTATCTAACTGTGTTTTCAAACTCTGATGAAAAACATTTAAAGCACTTGTGAAAGGTTTTTGGCAGATGCAAAAATTTTGGAATCTCACTCAACCCAAAGAAATCTTTGTTTGCTATAAAAGAAGGAATGTTACTAGGCCACATCATCTCAAAAGAAGGAGTGGTAGTTGATCTAGAATGAGTCTCAACTATTAAGGTAATTGGTCTCCCTAGAAATAAAAAGGAAATTCAAGTTTTTTAGGAAAGATTAATTTTCTAAGGAGATTTATACCAAACTATGTTGAAATTGTTAAAGATATTACTAATATGTTGAAGAAATATCATGAGTTTAAATGGACAGTGCAGGCTATATATGCATTTACACAAATCAAAAAGGCTATTTTTGAAGCCCCAGTACTAGCCATCCCTGATTATACAAAACCTTTCAACATTTTCTCTTTTGCCTCTGACACCACTTTAGTTGTTGTTTTACTGCAAAAGAATGATAACCAAGATGAATAACCAATTGCCTTCTTTAGTAAAGTTATGGGAGATGTAGATCTAAAGTACAACATTATTGAAAAACAAGATTATGCCCTTGTACAAGCTCTAAAATATTTCACAACATATGTCCTTCATTCCCCCGTTACTACCTATGTTCTAAGCAATGTTGTCAAAATTGTTTTGACCCAACCTGATATAGATGGTAGGAGAGGGAGATGGATAGCTAAAATTCTTGAATTTGATCTAGACATCAAATCCACTAAGTTGGTAAAAGGATAGGGTTTAGCCAAGCTCTTGGCTTAATATATCTGCAAAGTTATGGGAATAAACACTATCATGCAAGTATCAGGAGAGAAGAATCCACAAGAACGTTCTCCAGGTTCAGGAGAGAAGAATCCACAAGAACCTTCTCTAGGTTCATGAGAGAAGAATCCAAAAGAAACTTCCTCTAGTTCACTAGACAAGAATGCACAAGAAACTTTTTCTTCTACAGATTATGCTCCTCTTCCACTTCACATTGAGGAAAAGTTATTGTTATCTGAATGGTATGCTAATATTGTAAACTTTCTTCATGATTTTGAATATCCTCCTGATTTCACAAAAAAAAAAAATCAAAACTCTTAGATTAAAGGCTATGAATTATTGTATTATCAATTCTAACTTGTATTGGAAATATCCTTCAAATATCTTACTTCTATGTCTGACTAAGAGTGAAAGAGAAGGAGTTATAAATCATTTTCATGAAGGAATATGTGGGGGTCATTATGCTTGGAGAGCAATAGCACACAATATTTTAAGAGTAGGTTTCTATTGGCCAAAGTTGTTTTCACAGGTTGGAGCAAAGGTCAAAAATTGCATTCCATGTCATATTTTTGTTGGTAAACAAAGATTAGCAGCACTCCCCCTTGTTCTAGTTTTGATTCAGGCACCTTTCTTAAAATGGGGACTAGATTTCATTGGAGAGATACATCCAACATCCAATGATCAGCATAGATGGATCTTAACTGCCACAGATTATTTTACAAAGTGGGTAGAAGCTATCCCCATCAAAAATTCTACAGATATTTTTGGCATTAAATTTATTGAGGAAAATATATTATTTAGATTTGGGTGTCCTCAGCAGATAGTCATAGATAATGCACAGGCATTTAGTAGTGTTAAAATGATAGAATTTTTCTAGAAATATCAGATCCTATTGCATCATTCTACTCCATACTATCCTCAAGGAAATGGATTGGTAGATTCATCCAATAAGAGTTTAGTAAAGGTGATCAAAAAGGTACTTGCAGATCATAAGAGAAATTGGGACAGTCATCTTAAGTATGCAGTTTGGGCCAACAGAATTTCACCCAAAATATCAATAGGTAAATCCCCTTTTCAGCTTGTCTATGGCACTGAGGCTATTCTTCCTACACAGTTAGGTTTCCCTATCATGAAATTTTTACAAGAGACAAATGAAGAACCTGATGATTTTTCTAGAAGAATTAATCAGATTATAGAATTGAATGAAGATAGAGATGAAGTTCAGTACAAACTTCATCAATATCAAAACAAGATGAAAACTTTGTTTGATAGGAAATCCATAGAAAGAGATTTTAGAGAAGGAGATTTAGTTTTGAAATGGGATGCCCAAAGAGAAGAAAATGGAAACATGGTAAATCTGATAATATTGCGCTGGGGCCATTCAACATTGCAGAGGTTAAAGGAAATAATACTTTCATTCTGCAGAACCTGGAAGGAGCATACTCTACATTCAATGTGAATGGATAGTATCTAAAGCACTATATTCAATACTAAAGTTGATTGCAGCCATAATTCATTGTACATTTCCAGTTTTATTTACATTTTCATGGAAAGTGTGATTTTCACAGCAAAGACTCCATAGCCCGAGGAGAAGGCACATGGATCTACATGTTCTCTACATCTCACAGGGAAATGTAGTCCCTAGATGGAGCCAATGTTGTAACATTGTTCTGTATCTTTACATTTATATGTCAAAAAATATATATAAAGAAAAAAGAAAAGAAGAAAAATGAAAAGGCATAAAAAATGAAATTGAACAAAATGAAAATATTGAGAAAAAAAAGGAAATGAAATCCCTAGGAAAAATAATTTTAGTGATGCACATTTAAATGTCACTATCAGATTCAGAAATATTAAATTTGTTGCTAAGTTAAAACTTAGGATAATTGATTTTGATGTTTTGGTCACATTTTTTCACATGCAAATAAAGTCCGTGCTGGAAGCAACAGTTATGATTCCCTCTGCCGATATCAACGGTAGATGAACCTTTTCACCCCACCCCCCCCTCCATGCTCCCGGCGGTTAACATGAGTGGGGGGGTGAAACACGGTCTCTACCCAAACTAGCAAAGCATACGTGGTGAATGTTGAAGGATTTCGGGGGGTCACCTCCCAATACCATAAACCACTGACACCACCCCACCCCCCTGAAAAACCACTTCCTCTCCCACCAACGATTATATCCTCCACCAACCATCTCTCGCCAAGTGTCATTCCCTCCACCACATATCTTCCACCACATAACTATTACCTCTTACCACTCAACTCTTGCCACCCATCCTGCCACATCATCATCCTACCACGTCACCTATCCATTAGCATTTGAAACCTCCCTCGAGATCTTAAGAATGTTACAATATTTATTCCCGCCATATACTCATTTTTGTCAATTAAGCCCCACTCCAAAGACGTTTTATTGGACGTTATGCATCTGGTTCACCTGATTATATAAACCCCTATAATGTTAATTATTTAGTTCCTTTGCTAGCTATCTAATTCTACATAACGAAGAACTCTTTACCGCCAACTGTCAGCATTCAAAATCAACTCTCCCAGCGTACAGTTGAAAACTTTCACGAGTAACCGTGTGCTTAAAAGTTTCTTCTATTTGAATCTTTCTTTTGTTAGATTTTTCCATCCAAATCTTCTTAGAATTTTCCTTCTATACTTGATTATCATCTTCAACAATGTTGAATCAAAATGGAAAGGGAAAGGCCACAGAGAACAATCCCCTTATTCCCCTAGTCCTGGATTTCGACAAAGCCCCTTTAGTAGACACCCAGCATAAAATTGCATAAACCATTTCAAAATTTGAACTTTATGAGATACACAATTGGTATAAGCAAAATTATCTGGACAAGAGTGATGAATTAAACATCGTGGAATCCTTTCTCCCACAATTCGTCTTCCCCGGGACTCATTTATTCCCAAAATTCTCTATCTGTTGTCATTTTGGGTATTTAACTAGTTAGAAGGTTGTCATTTCCCAAAGTAATGAAGTTACCTTCTCTGTTTCTCCTGAAAGCATCTGCCAAACCCCACAAATTAAATATCAACCTTCCCATCACCCTTTTTCTGCTGAAATCTTAATGGAATTATATAGCAAACTCACTTTCCCTTAAAGAGCCCAGATATTTGAAAATTTCCTTCCTGACAACGTTGAGCTGCCTATGACTAGTCCCCATATCCATCTTCTATATTTGCTAAAATGTCTAAGCAAGTCATTTCCATGGTAACTCGATTTCTTGGATACTACATTGATTAGTGGGTAGATGAGAAAGTATTAGGATTTCTGTTCACTTTTACAGTTGGTAAACAACCCTCTCTACTTTTCAACTACAACAAATTTTTAGCCAATGAAATCCATGAGAAGTTGGTTAATTATAAAGCAGAAGGTATTTTCAAATACCAGTTGGTCCTATTTTAGATTATGTTATATTATGAAGTAGATAAATTCAAATTCCCTTTACAGAAAACTGATAGTGAAGGTAATCCTTGGTTAGTCGTTCACTGGACTTCTCTAGTTAGAAATAACTCAGAGGATTATTCCTATATTGATTTTTTTGACAAATTCTTGTATACTTCACTATGCTTATTAAGCAGTGATGTAATCCCAAGGATCTCTCCTGAAATTAAGAAATTTTTACACTTACCAAAGGAGGCCAAAGTGGGGGACTAGTATTTATACCAGAACTAAACCGAAATCAGAGTTCATGGATCAGAATTACCTCCATACAGATTGCCAATTTTGGTACCTATTAGGATTTTTGCATTGGAGTATAGCAGGCAGATGTTAAACATGAATGAAGTGTACTTTGTTTCCTACAAGAAGAAGGCATGGTCTAAGCTCAAAGCACACATAGTACCATACGTTATCAATACCAGAGTTGTTGCAAAAGAAATAGATGTAATCTTCAGCCAAATGGATTTCAATCTCAGCTTCTCCTGGTCATATGATCCTCAAGTTATTATCTCTAAGATTAGGCTGGAGCAAAAAAGAACCCCTTATGCACACACACCGAGGGCTAAAATTGAGTAATATGACAATCAGGAAGAATGGATAGAAGGTACTTTATAAGAAGTCGAATAATGACTGGTCACTCGATCATCTATGCAGACACGTATTTCTAATGAGGAGTAGAAAAGAGAAAGAGAACCATTGTCTCCTACAAACTCTAACAATCTAGATGCAGAGTTCATAGCTTTTAAAAGGAAGAAGAAGGACCTTGAGACTAATCAAAAATCAGATTCTCTAATTAATCCTTTGTTTAGATCTCTAATAATAACTATTCAGGATCAAACTTCAGATGAAGGAAACACAGAGCATCCAGCCCCAGTTATCCTATCAGGGATACCTATTACTCCTTCTACTCAAGTAGAAGAAACAATACAATAAACTATTGTTGAATAAAATGTCCAATATCCAATATCCACCAGTTCATAGGTTTCTACTCAGTAGATTATCTTTTCTAGATACAGAGAAATAAAGTTGAAGAATGAAGCTTTGAAGGCTTCTACTTATTCTATGTTTTGGAAGAAAACAACCAAGACCCATCATAGACTACTTTATGCATTTGATGTAGAGAAAGGAAAGTTCCAAATGGCTTTCATGGAACCACTACTACCATCTCCCAGGAGTGCTGAAGATTATAAAGCCTCCATCTTTTCCATTGACACTAAGAAAATACATGAAATAGATCACATTTTTCTACATAATCAAATAGGGGAGATCATATTTTCATCACTAACCATCTCAGCCATGATCATTTCTAAGTTACAGTCATCTTTAAATAATATGAACTCTCAATTAAAGATTGAAAAAATGTCCTCATTTGAAAATGATGATAGAATCAAGTCTCTTGAGGATTTGGTCACAAAGCTAGGACATGATCCTAAAGATTTTAAAGGAGCAAATATAGATCTATAAAAAGAAAAAAAAATTACTATAGTAGTGGAGCAGAATGAACAGATACAGAAGACGGAGCAAGCTATGGAAGCACTGTTGAAATAAAAACAATAGTGGGAAGTAGCAAGAGTATCTACGTTGGGCGCAAGTACAGAGGTAGAAATTTTAGAAAGAACTATAGTTTTAGAGCCCATATAACAACTGACTAGAGATCTGGATGAATTTTCAGTACAATTGGCCAAGATGGAGGAGAGTAAACTCAAAATTGACAATGCATATTTGTCAGAATTGCAGAAAAATTATAAACTCATGCAACAGGTGCAAAAATATGAAAATCAATCCTTTGCAGTTCAAATGTTCGCTGAGGCTAAAAATAGTATTGGGCTGAATATAAATGCCAATATAACAGATATGTGGAATTCCATACAAATTATTTTTTAAAAGGAGGATCTTGTACATAGAGTCAAGGCAACCATAGAAAACACAAAGGTGGATTTGGAACATAGGCCGGAGGAAGCACAAAAGATCATCAAGCTAATGAATTCTAAAACCAAGGAGGAACTTGAAGACCTCAATATTCCAGATAGAAAATCAACATTTATGGAGATCAAGAGGGTCTTGACAAAGAAGAATTTGATGATATAATTAGAAAACAAATGCAAGGATCTTGAATTACAGATCAAGATATTCAATAGGAAATTCATTGTGTTGCGAGAAAAGGGATTGCCTACACTCAAAAATTCTAATGGAAAATTGATCCCATTATAAAACTATCAAGAACATTTGTGTAACATAGGTGTTGATGCCTCCAAATTTTCAAAATCCAAAGGTGTTATCAGTGGTGAAGCTTTCATACGAGGAATACAATTTCATTTAACTGTCCAACACGAAGTCCACCAACTTTTCGTAAATAAACCTACTTTTGACACTTACACTGAGGTGGATGAAATATTCAGGAATATGATTGGATTTTCTATCCAAAGTGAAGAAATGTGGGAATGGCTACTAGAATTGATCGAATGAAGTGTAAATTTAGTTCAATATTTTCAGTATGAAAGGAACAACATTTCTAGCAAAGCAACAACATTCATCACCAGATTCCTACATAGCCTCAATAATGTAACATTTTCAGTGGATTTTCCTATTTTTCCTCTATATTTAGAAATATTCCTGTTTGGTAAAACATATATTATTTTGTAAATGTATTTTAGTTTGGAATCTAATCTCAGATGTAATATTTTCTATAATTACTTAGAAATAAGACTTAGAAATGGTTGAAACATTGTGATAGACTTTTGAGCAGACTTTTATCCTCAAGGTTATTTCTAAAGTAATAAAATGATTCTAGATTCATTCAAGACATATTTTGTTCTTGTGAGTTTTTCTTTGTTATTATTTTCACTATGTTTTCTACATATGTTTTGAAGTTTAAGGGAGTACTAGGTAAGATAATATTGAGTTTCAATTTGTCTGAAATCCCCTAAGACGTTATAATCTGTTAGAAATATTAGTTGATTAAATTTTTTATTTAATTTAAATCTATATCAATAAATTATCCTTTTCTCTTAAGTTTCTTAAACATATATTGTTTGGTTGTATAAGTATTTTACACACATCCACTGTATATGATGGTAAGATAATCTGTTTGATGTTTAACAAATCATATAGTTTCTAAAGTTTCAACCTTAAACATCTAAATCAAAGCTAAATTGTTTTTTAGAGGTGAAGAATCAGCCCTTCTAATTAATCACAAGTAATTAAGAATTGCACCTATTCAAATAGTTTAGAGCTTTAGTCATCCAAAAAACTTTAAAAACCAACAAAATATTTTAGATGCTCTGGCATAATTCCTAACCTAGAATTATCTTCGGAGGTACAACATAACCCAAGTACAATATCTCCTACAAGTGATGAAGAAATAGGCCATGCACATAGCTCTAATGATGACAACAATTTAAGTGATGAATGATAATCCATATAATTGAAGGTTACCACAAATTGTATGATTTTGAATATTTGTCTATAAAAATTGAGAGTTTTGTTTAATGTATTCAACATATTGTCCCCAATTCCATGAGAACATGTTACAAATAAGTGTAAGAATTTCATATTGACATTTGTTTAATGTATTGGACATATTGTCCAAAATAAATGTCAATAGATTACCAATAAGTGTAACAACTACATATTGGCCACATTTTGATGATTGTGGACCTTGACACTATCCCATTTTGTATGATGATGGGTCTCTTATTCATACATAATAAAAATGGATTTCTTATTGATGAGCACCACTATTGCAGAAAGAATGTTGCAACTCCTAGAGCTACTAGCTTTACTTTATCAACCCGGGGTTCGTACAAACTTGGAGGTGATAGTGTTGTATACACAAGTAAAAATGATAGTTCTGCCTTTTGTCATTGTTTATATGGCGAGAGACCACTAGGGTTTCAAGCCAAACTTCTATGGATTCAGAATAAGCTTGATAATTAATGAAAGAAAGAGGAATCTACTCTATGAGAAAGCTTATCTACTGCAATAATGAAAGAGACTGAAACTCCACACTAAAACACACCATTTCCTAACTAACTGCTAAGAAACTATACTATATAATAATTCCAAGCTAACATGTATGAAATGATATTGTCCTAAATATGGAAGTTCAAAACATCAACCATTATTGTTATGCATGTAAAGGACTTAAATAAATCTGTTTTGTTCTTTTTATTCTTTTTATGGAAAATCAAGTGTAAACCCTAATCTCTTTTGATGATGTGGCAGGTGGCTTAGTGATGCTGGTGGATGGTTGGGAGGTTTAGGAGATGGTTGGAAGGTTTGGGAGACCCTTGGGTGATCTATCATAGCTTCCTATAGGTTTTCCCTCAATTCGGCCTCAAAACAGGCCACTACAAGAAAACCTACAAGATGTACTAGAAACCTACAGGATTCCATGTATTTCTACAGGATACAACCGAGAGAAAAACGATGGTTGCTGGAGGTGATGGAAGGCTTAGGGAAGGTGGTGGATGGGTGGAATGGAGTGATAAAATTCCTAGGATCACTCAGAACTCAAAACCAAGGTTAGGAGATGGTTGGATTCGCTCAACATGCTTGGAGGAATTTCTATGTAAAATGATGAAATTGGTGAAGATCTTGGTGAAAGCAAGGAATGATTATGGATGGATGAAGTTGGAAGGTGGTTTCCTACTATGAGATCTCTTTATATTTCTAAAGCACTTGCTCTGCATCAAACATTTATAATTTCCAAAAAGTCATGTAAACAAGAAGAATTCTAATGAGCTAGAAAAGGAGAATTTAATGAACTAGCTATTTATTTCATGCATGATGAAAATTGCTAAATAAAATGGAATCATGGATGAGATCTACTATAATATTGAATATGGAAGAGTTGGTAATTAAATCCTACATTTGCAAAACTGATCAAATGCCAGTTCCAGTACAGTAAACTCTAAATCTTATGAGAAAACGAAAATTTTTCTTTTTGGGGCTGCATAAGGCTCTTTTCCTCAAATCATGATCCCTGAGGGAAGAGGCTAGGCCAAGACACATACTGATAGCTTTGTGGTGCTCCTTTTATCCCTTCTAACCTGATACTGATGTAAAGCACAAGTGGAAGCAAACTAATAAACAACTAATCAAATCTACATTACTTGCAATGAAATACTTCTAAAGACAATCTAACCATGAACCTTATGAAACTAAGCCAAGCATACAGATACAAGAAGAGGAGCCTTTGCTGCTAGGGTTTGGCCCTAACCCAAGAGCTTTAGCCCTCTGAGTTAACTCAGTGTTGGATCAAGAAAAATCTCTTTTTCATTATCAAAATAGGAAATTACATCAATGTCTTCCACAAGTCTGGAGCTCGAAAATAACTAGTGCTTTTACAACAAAATTTTGAATCCTAATGAGGCTCTAGGCCTCTCTACTTATAAAACTGAAGTCCCCAATGACTTCCTTAAATCTAGGGAGGCCCAACTCCCAAACTCGAGATGAACTAACTCTTTATCTATCACTTGCTCGGCTGCCTTTTGATCTTCATGACTTGGCTGATTGCACTCTGAGCTGGTGTGATGAATGGAGGAATATTTGAATTGGGGGGGAGTAAATGAGGAGGATTTACCTCCTACAATCTCTCAACCTTGTCCCATTCGAGTTTCAAAGCTTAGTCTTTCCAAAATTCCTTGATTTTCTCTTCCAAACCTGCATTCAATGCATATTAGTCCACTAGGAATAATATCTCACTTTAACTCATCTCATGAAACAAAATATAATCAAAACATGTAATAAATTATGAGAAGAGATGATTTGACTAGCTAGAAGGTGAATTAAGGCCCATATAATTACCCAATGATTAGGCTCATCATCACCCCCCTACTGAAATTGTTGCTCATACTCTGAGCAACTTAATCAATATCCACGTCTTTCATAGCTCTAGTGGCCTTCATGACATCCCATGCTTCTGTTGTGGTTTCCTCTTCTTGTGCATAGAATCCTACCTTCTTTTCTACCTCCTCCCACTTCTTTCTTTCTTCTTCTTCTTCCTTCCTTCCTTCTAACATCCCCAAGAGAAGTGGTGGACTGAGTCTCAAGCCAATCCAATTGACTTTGAGCCTTTGGATGGATTGCTTGTACATGGGTGTCCTGTTCAGTGCTTCTCTCATCCTTTGAGGAGAGTGGTACTCTCTGATCTTCAAACTGTATGGAAAAGTATTCCATCTCCTTAGGAAAGCTTGCATGTTGTCATCCCCTAAAAATCTGAACATGTCCTCAAAATGTGTAATGGCTTGCTCTTGGGCAGCAAGATACCTGGGTGCAAGTTGAGGATCATTTGCAATTAAATTATGTGTGCTAATGACAACCATTGGATTGGACTACTCAGCTTTGATCATAAGAGGCTTTGTTTGTTCCCTTGCTAATATCCTCTTCATTTCTTCAGCCCTTTCTTCCTCATGGTTCATCCATGATGTGAAAGCCATCAAATGTAAATCCTCTAGCTTTGCATTAGGGTCCCATACATTCATATCTGTCAAAGCCATGTTATGCAAGTAGAACTCAGACATCTTAGTGATATCCTCTAATGTTCTTTGATCACAGAGATCAATGAACTATGTATAATCCTAGAATGGCATGGTGCTTCTGTGTGCTAGGGTCTTGATTTGGAACTGCAACCACTATTCCTTAAGGTATAGGCATAGGACTTAATTGGCATCCTGCACTGGATTGCTTCAAAATATAGACTAGCCATGGATGCCAATTGATTCTCTCTTTCTTACGATTGTCCTTTCAACCATGAATTTTTCACCTCCAACTGCTTTTTCATTATGGCCTCTCTATCCCTCAAGCTACTTAGTTCCCTTCCCATCTCTTTGAGCTTCTCCTCCATGTGACCAATGTCCTCCACTCCCTTGGACTTGGCAATATGCATCCATCTATGAGTTTTGGCTCTTTCTTTCTCAAGCTCAAAGAATAATGGAGTGGAATTTTTTTGTGGAATGAACCTGCCCCACTCAATAAATCTGTAGTATGAGTCAAGGTTAGGTTGAGGACTAGGTTTCCTTAGCTCTTGGTCCTCTCTCTTTGTTTCTGGATACTTACGTCTTTCCTCATCCAATTTTTTAGTTTCCTGTAGGTTTAGTAGAGTTTCCTGTAGGACTGCCTCTGCTTCCTGTAGGTCCTATTGTGTATCATGTAGGATGCCTTTTCCTTTGGATGACGTAGACCTGGTTACAGGCCTTTTCACATAGGTGATAGGAGACCTAGAGGAGGTTTGTGATGAGGATCCTTCTTCTTGAGTTTTTATAGGAGGAGCCATCTTCTCCTACTGGTTGGATGAGTCCTCAATAACAATGGGAAACTTGGTTGGAGTTTTGGGTTTTCCCTACCTTATCCTTGTGCTTTTTCTTATTCTGAAGTATAAGGGGGTTTGCCTCTATCTTTTGCCTTTTTGTTGATAGGGGTGCTAGGGGTAGTGAGGGAACCTATTGCCTCTCTCTCAGTGGGTTCTTGAGACACCCTAGGTGACTCCTCCTTGTCTTCTTCCTCCTCTTTTCCATTTCCCTTTTGACCTATGCATTTCCCTTCTTCTTCTCCCTCTATATCCTCATCTTGTTTATCAGTTTCCTCCTTGAAATCTTCCTCTGTTTCTTCATCACCTTCTTTCTCTTTCTCTTCTTCTTCAGCGTTATCTATATCCTTTTCATCCCTCTCTACTCCTCCTCCACCTCTTCCTGTCTCTTCTTCATCCTTTCCACTGACAGTAGGGCTAATATCATATGTGAGGGCTTGGATATCCTCGTTTGTCTGCATGTCTCTAAAAATTTCCCATTGGATAGGTATTCTGAGGTTTTGGAGGGCATCTTCTATGATGATTTTAATTATCCCATGGTGGGCTAACTATTGGTGGTTTCCTTCCTACACCTTTATGCTTGTATCTATCAGTGATTGTAGAAGGAAGTATGGTATGCTGAGCCTGTGGTGAGGGGGTGTTTCTACTCCAAATCTCAATTATTCAAGGAGCCTAAAGTGATAACCATAAACCACACTATACCTGCCTTCACATGATATGTATTTTATAAGGTGGTAGCTTACCTCATTCCATGGGTATGGTAGTTTTGTTCTCCTTACTCCATTCTTGTCCTCAATGGGCTCCTCTCCCTCTAAAAGGAATTTCTTCTTGGAAGTCTGGCTATCTCCCTTGTCTTCCTTCTTCCAAGGCACTCCTAGGTGAAGTGTGGTAATTCTTCTTATGAGTTCATGGGTGAGCTCTATGGAGATGCCTCTCACTACAACAGTGGAATGGGTTCTAGTTAGTGGGATGAGAGAGAGAGAAAAATCTTGGGCCACCTCATCATCATACCCCCTCAATTTCTCAAAATACCCCATCCAATTATGCCTCATGAAGATTTATAACACAGGAGGGTGTTGATGAATCCTCACGGTGTTAATGGGCTCCCTTCTATTAAACCCCCCTGTCATTTTGTCTGGTGAATTTGGATAAGCAGAGATGGTTGATACAAATTTTAATATAGGAGGAAATGTCACTGAAATACTTGAGGAGACAATTCCCTTACACAGCTATCAAATTCACTCAAACTAGGAGATTTTTTTGTTCTATTCATTTGGAAAAATGGAAGGAAATGTAGAGCCTACCTCCTCATGGTGTTTTTTGTATCCAACCCCTATGTTTTCCCTTCTGAAACTGCTCTCGGCCTATCCTGTAGACTATTTGACTGCATCCTGTAGAATTCCTGTGTAATCCTATAGGAAGTCTTGTGTGATCCTGTAGGAAGTCCTATGCAGGAGGAAGATGGAATTTTTCTCTTCTACAGGTTGCTTGGGTACGAGAGTGATTTTGCTAGAGTGAGCCTCGAGGAGATGAATGCATGGGTTCATGGGGATCAACGATTATTTCCTCTTATGGTCAAGTTGAGTGAGGTGGTGTGTTGGGAGTCGAGGTATGATTTTTTCTATTTTTGGACAATTGGTCCCCACTTCCACCTCATCATTCCTCTCTCCTCGTAATCAACTCCCACTTCGAGCATCCGTAACCTTAACTACTTTCGTCCTCCTCCTCTTTTTTCTTACTTGACCGCTGCCACGTGTGGGAGGACCAACTGTTTTGTATTTTCGACTGAACAAAGGTGGCCAAGTTAAATGGCCACCTTTTGCTCATAAACCAACTCACTCACAACCTTTACATATTTTTACTACATTATGAAAATGAGAGAGTGAAGTGAGATACTTATCTGTGGTGTTAATACCTTGTTGCAGTTTGTTGAAGACATGAGGTGCTTGTTGTGTGTTGGCTGCATGTTATTTTTCCTTCCTTTCTTATTTCCCTCTGATGATTCCCTTGATGTGTAGGTACTTGGTGTTGAATATTATGGTGTTGTTGTTGCTCTGGAGCCTCTTCTACCCTTGGATATTCATGCTAGAATCTTGATGCTACTCATGATTTTTATTCTGTGGGATAAGTCGCTATAGGATGTCCTGTAGCTACTTCTCGCTCAGAATTTTTAATCATTTCTTCTGTTGGGACTTTTAGGATGATGAAATCGATAGAGAGGAGGTCTAGGAGTGTGAGCAATGACAAGTACACTCAGGTGATGTTCTCTTCTGCTCTCTGTTTCATTTTCCTCTATGTTTTCTCTTGAAGACTGAATTTCTTTTTTGAAAACTAATTTTTTTTATGATGGATGTAGGGGTCATCATGGTGGAGAGAGGTATGGTAATGAATTTGTGATGTAGGTTTTTTATTTTTTGACATGGACAAGTCATTTTCTTGACCTACGGTTACTCATTTTAGGATTCCAAAGCCACTATAATTTCTACAGGATCATCCTGTAGGTTTTCGGGGGATCCTGTAAGTTTACAGGGAATCCTGTAGAAAACACAGTACCCTTGCAAATTAAGGCAAATGAGTGAATATGATGAAAGGAATGGTGGAATGATGAATTATAATGGATGGGGAACAAAAACATGAGTGGAATAGGTCCCTCTTTTATTCCCCTCTGCTCTCTAATCGTCCTCTTGCCGACCTGCAAACAAATTTTCATGATTTTTTTCTTTTCTCTTTTTTTTCATTTTTTTTTTAAACAACTAGCCTGCCTCCAAGAGGTTTTCATTCTAGCTACTTTCCTTAGGCACCTCAAGAGAGGTTTTCACCCAAAGATCTTTTTTATTTCTCTTTTTTCATTTATTTCTATTTTTTTTTGACACCATTGGGCCACCCTAAGAGGTTTTCAGTCCAATAGTGGGACTCGGGTGCCTCATGGAGTTTTTCACCTGAGCCCTTATTTTTTATTTTATTTTTCTTAGTGATTTGATGAGGCAGGAGCTAGAACTTTCTCCACCACCATCATTGTTTTATTGATACCATCAATGAACTCTTGCTTTGACAATGGCCTCTTGTAATCTTTCAGTTTGTGCCCATTAACAAGTAAAGGAATGGCCTCTGCATCTATGGTTCTGATCTGCACTGAACCATTATCATGACATCTCTCTATAACATAAGGCCCTAACCATCTTGTCATTAACTTGCCCTTAATGTCTTTATATCTAGAATCATATAACAAAGCCCAATCACCTACTTGAAATTGCTTGTCCTTAATGTTCTTATCATGCTAAATCTTCCTCTAAAGTTGAGTTACCTATGTGTGTAGGATGGTATGCATTCTAAACTCATCTAAACCAATGAACTGGAGAAGCCTCTCTTTCTGTGCAGTGCTGAGATCTAGATCTAGTTTGGCTGCCATCCTCAATGTGTTATACTCAAATTCAATGGACAGTAGGGCCTTTTTCCAGTAGACCAACTCATAGGGTGTGAATCCACTGGTGGTCTTCCAGGTGGTATTATAGGCCCAGTGGCCTCAACTAGTCTATCTTCCCAATCTTTCTTGCTGCTACTAACCACTTTGGTCAAGAGGTCCTCTAGTGCTATGTTGGTTACCTCCACTTGCCCATAAGCTTGTGGGTGATAGGGAGTGGAGGTCCTATGCTTGATATTGTGTTGGCTGAGCAAGTCTTCCATCATGTTGGAGGTAAACTGGTTTCCTTGATCAGTGACCAGTTCTTTAGGGTAACCAAATTTGTAAAATACATTCTCCCTTAAGAACTCACCCACCTTCTCCTCTGTTGCTGCCTTAATTTCCTTGGTTTCAGCCCACTTAGTCAGATCATGAGTGCACACAATGATATACTACTTTTTCTTGGAAGGAGGGTCAATAGGCCCAATGAAGTCCATGCCCCACTTATCAAATGGCTCAAAAGTCACTTGAGGTTACAGAGGCATTTCATCTCTTGGAGTAGGCTTTCCCATCCTTTGGCACTGACCACACTGACTAGTATATATTTTCACATCTTGATGAAGAGTGGGCCAATAATACCTAGCTTGTAACATGTTAAATGTTGTCATCTTTGTTGCAAAGTGACCTCCACAAGGCCTACCATTACAGGTCAGAAAAATGTCTAAGATTTCCTCCTCCCTAACACATCTTCTCAGAATTTGATCTGTCCCAAGTTTGAAGAGGTTTCCCCCAATCTAGGTGAAGGGGGATCTCTTCCTCATAATCTTGCTTTTCTCTTTGGAGGACAAATTCGGTGGGAACTGTGAAAATACCAAATAGTTTTCTATGTCAGCAAACCATGGAGAGAGAACCAAGATGGCAAATAAGTGCTCGTCTAGTAACTAATCATCAACCTTTCCCTGCTCACCTGCAGGCAAAGTTAATCTGGACAAAAAGTCTACAACAACATTTTCCTTGCCAGGCTTATCAGCAATAGTTAGATCAAACTACTGTAATAAACGTAACCATCTAATAATCCAGACATTCACATCAGGTTTATCCATTAAATATTTGATTACAGCATGGTCAGTATGTACACATGTTTAATAGCCTGTAATATAATGCCTAAATTTGTTCAATGAATGCATAACAGCCAGGAGCTCCTTTCTAATCACTATGTAGTTAAGTTCAGCCTTTGACATATTCTTACTGATAAAGTAAATTTCATAAGGCAATTTCTCATCTATCTGGCCTATGGTTTCTCCTATGGCTTTGTGTGAGGCATTAGCATGAATATGAAAAGGAAGGGCCCAATTTGGGCCTCGGAGAATCGGTGCAGTGCTTAACTTGTCCTTTAGGTTGTCTAGGGCCTCTTGGCATCTTTTTGACCATCCAAACTCGGAGTCTGTGGCCAATAACCCAAATAAAGGAGAAGCCAACTTGCTGAAGTCTTTTATAAACCTTCAGTAGTATCCAACTAACCCTAGGAAACTTTTGACATCTCTCTGCTTTTTTGGATATGGGACCCTTTGGATGATAGCTATTTTGTTTGGGTCCACCTGCAGTCCTTGCTGAGATATTGAATGACCTAGCACAGTCCCTGCAGTCATCAAGAATTCACATTTCTCAGGACTGAGAGATAGGTTCATTTCAATGCACTTGTGCAGAAATTCGCCTAAGTTAGATAGAGCCTCCTTGAAATCACCTCCATAAGGTGTGAAATCATCCACATAGATTTCTACCGCATCATGGACTAACTCGGCAAAGATACTCAAGACTTCCCTCTAAAAAGTGGTAGGAGCATTACATAGGCCAAACGGAAGGACCCTATAGGTGAAATTACCCCAAGGACAAGTTGAGGTTGTTTTATCCTGGTCTTCCAAGTTAATCTGGATTTGTTTGTACCCACTGAATCCATCTAGGAGAGAGAAAAGCTTTTTCCAGGCAAGGCCATCTAGCACTTGGTCGATGAAAGGTAGAGGGAAATGGTCCTTGTTTGTGCCTTTGTTTAACTCCCTGTAATCGACACAAATCCTTCACTTACCATTTTTCTTTGGAACCAACACCAAAGGAGAGACCTGCTCACTATCTGAGATAGGGTAAATGAATCCTGCATCTAGTAGTTTTTTTAGTTCTTCTTTGACTATATCTTTAAGAGCTAGATTCATCCTCTTTTGGGGTTGTCGGACTAGCTTGCAAACTTCCTTGATATAAATATGCTGAGTACACACTGAGGGGTGCACTCCCTTCATTTCTTGGTAACTCCAAGCAAAGGCATCCAGATGTTCCTTTAGCATGTTGCACAACTTTTCTTCTTGGAGAACAGAAAGAGATGGATTAATTTTCAAGGTTCTCTCGGGGACAAATTCTATGGTTTTGACACGGATAGGGTTGGAATCGGCTAAGCATAGATCAATTTGATGGTTGTTTTGGGTTTCCTTTACTACTTATTCTAATAAAAATGTACTGGGATTTGGACTTTGGGGTATGTGTTCGATCAAATCATCTTCATCCTACTACCCCCCTCCCATGGTTGTTTCTAAAGTATAGATTTGGGTGGAATAAACTGCATCTTCCTCCTCCTCTTCTAGCCACAAAGGTAAGTCATGTTCTAGAGATGGATGAGCAGGAGGGTATAGGACTAAATGCTTGGACATATGACCATTCTTGATGGTCATATTTCTAGCTCTGCAACTAATGTAAGCATCAGTATTGGCTAACCAGGGCCTCCCAAGAATGAGAGGGTAACCAACAAACTTAGCCTTAGGCTGGAGAACTATGAAATCTGCAAGGTATTCCCAAGAATCAATGGAGACCATCACATCCTCCACAATCCCCCTAGGGGTCACTGTGGAGTGGTCTGCAAGTTGTCGAATTGTTGTGGTCTTCCTCAATGAAACTTGGAGGTTGAGCTTTAGCATGGTGTCCTTGGTCATCACATTAATGGCAGCCCCAAGATTGATCAAAGTGTGTGGGACAATGGTGCCATTGATGTGCACATCTACTACAGGGCTTCCAGGGTCCAAATACTTTGGACAGATTACCTGCCCCAACATTAAGTCGGACAGTTGTCCAATGACATTAATGGTAGGGGCATCTCTTCTTCACCTCCCTGGATGCTTGAAGCACTTCTCCTTAATCAACTTGTTATAAATATGTACATCTTTAATAGCTTGAAGAAGTAGAATTTTGACACATAGGTTTTTAAATTCTCCTAGACGTTCAGTTTCTTTTGGGGTAGGCTGGAGTGGTTGGGTTAATCTCTCAGGAAAGGGTGGTGGATTTACTTTATGCACGCTTTCCTCTCGTTCTTCCTCAACCTCCCTAGGTGGAGGTAGAGGTTGGTTGTTCAGGAGTACTCTCCAAGATCTCAAGTTGATTTCTTGAATCTCCACAACATAAGCTGGATATGATGTCTCTCCATTGTATAATTGTTGTGTTTGTCTATTGTTCGGGTTCAGATTTGGCTGGGTAGGAATCTGGGGTTGTTAGGTGGACCAAAGTGTAAAAGTTGTGGTCGGGAAGGTGGTGAAGGCAATAAAGCTGGAACATTGTTGTATGTGGGCCTCCACCCCTAGGGCAATGCATTCCACTGAGGTTGTGGCAGAGCATTGTTGGGTTGTGTTATATTATTTCCACTACTAGCCCATGTAGTTAACCGGGGGGTTAGAAGGGGGGGCAGAGGCCCCCATTCATTGTGTTGATTGCATAGTGGGGGGGGTCACAGGGGGTTTCAAGGGTGCAGGTAACCCCACTCTATGGGGTCTAGGGCAGCGCCCTAGAAAATTTTGTTTTTGGACCCTATATTAGGTTGGGCGGACCTACCTATGGTTTTGTGCATGATTTTCGCACATGGTTTTAGACGTGATGGTTTTCGGCCCATGGTTTTGGACGCAATGGTTTTTTGGTCCATGGTATTAGATGCTTTTGCATGTATAAATATGTATTGTAACATTGAAAGGAAAATAATGAAAAATCAAGCCGGTAGTCCCGTTTTTGGATCCAGGGGAAAATCTCTGTGTATATGTGTTTTATGTGTTATTCTCTCGCATTGTTTATTTTCTATGTTTTTAAAATTCGTGTGTAGGAAATTTTCATACAGGGTTAAGACCTACAATCATATGGTTGAAATGACTGGCTGGCTGGCTGGGAATGATACTGAGGTGCAAAGGACCAAGGAGGAGGTGTAGACCATGAAGGATGAGTAGGGGATCCCCAAGAAGGTATGGATGTGGTCTCGTTGGGGTTGTAATATGCATGGGATGACCCTTGCATGCCATGCTAGTATGGCTTAGGCCCATGAGGTCTCTTTTTCTTTATGTAGTAGAGCTATTCAATGACCCCTTTAGCTCCTTCATATATAGTTTTGAGTCCAGGTAAAGAGGGGCACTTGTCTGTGGAGTGGTTTTCTTCACCGACTGAGCAAATTTCAATAGAATTCAATGGACGTTCGTTCCTAGGGTGCCTCCTTGTGCATCTAGGGAAGAAAATGGCCAAGGCTCTCTGTGCTTCCTCCTGTTTTATCTTAATGTGCATAAATTCCATATGTAGGACATGAGTTTGAAACATCTCACTTTTTAAATCCTCTAGCATATTTCAAATTTCACCCTTGATGGATGAATTGGAAGAGGATGGACTGACCAGAGGTTGACTACCTTACTACCCCTACCCATTTCCCTGGCTACCCTAGATTGGTTTCTAAAGGCAGTCTTGATATCCTCATAGGTTAACTGGTAGATATCGCCTCCTGCTAACAAGTGTAGGGCATCCAGAAGATCTTCTCTTACTCCTCTAAGAAGGACTAGCTTCAGTGACTTAGGGTCAAGTGTGCACCTGGCCCTTTTGTAGCTAAGTTGGAATCTTTCTTCATAATCCTCTACGGATTCATCATTGCCTAAGGTCATCCTAAAAATTTCCTCTTTAGTGTCTTTAGACCTACAGTAGTCCCGATACTTGTTGTTGAAGGCTTGCTGCATATGAGCCCAAGTTGTGATGTTATCTCCAGGTAAACCCATGGACCAGCGCAAACCTACATCCTTGAGAGTGGATCGAAACATTTTCAACTTCTGCTCATCATTTGTATAGTCATAGGTTCAACATATGACAACAAACTCAAATAAGAAAGTGTCCAGGTCTTCTGTGGTTAGGCCATGGAAATGAGGAAGGGCAGAAGGGCTTATATTTTTCATCTTAGTATCCCTATTTGTTTCCCTGATGGGGAAGGCACCCTCAACTCTTTCTCCATTTCCTCTGTCATTTGTTTTTTCAGCCATAGGCTCAGTAGGAATCAGTTCTCCTTCTTCTTCTTCCCCTATCGGTTCTTCAAATATGTCTGGTTTCTCACCTAAGGGTTCCTCCAGTTCACAGCCACCGAAGAAGAGGGAAGGTTGGTTGTTTGAAGTAGTGGGGGTATTTGGCAAAAATTTCCCTAAGTTATCCCTATTCCTATGAGGCATGAAAATAAAATGTTTTTTTTTCAAACTTGGAAAGTATTTGCAGAATTGAAATTGCAGACTGAATGAAAATGACTAACTGAACGAAAAACTAATTTCTTGATTGAAACCTTACTTGCAGAATGGAAAGGAAAGCAAAGAATGCAGAATGAAAAAGGAAGCAAACTAAATTACTTTTATAGAAATGAAACTAAGAGCATAATATTAAAAACAAGAAATAGAAGAAAGAAAGTAGTAATCACATATTACTTAGACACCTCCCTGGCAATGACGTCAAAAAGTGATGAGCACCAGTATTGCAGCAAGAATGATACAACTCCTAGAGCTACCAGCTTTACTTATCAACCCGAGCTTCGTACAAACTTGGAGGTGACAGTGTTGTATACACAAGTAAAAGTGATGGTTCTGCCTTTTGTCAATGTTCAGCTGGCGAGAGACCACTAAGGTTTCAAGCCAGACTTGTATGGATTTAGAAGAAGCTTGATAACTAATGAAAGAAAGAGAAATCTACTCTATGAGAAAGCTTATCTACTGCAATAATGAAAGAGACCGAAACTCAATGCTAAAACGCACCATTTCCTAACTAACTGTTAAGAAACTATGCTTTACAATAATGTCAAGCTAACATGTATGAAATGCTACTATCCTAAGCTTGGAAGTTCAAAACATCAACCATTACTTCTATGCATGTAAACGATTGAAATAAATATGTTTTGTTCTTTTTATTATTTTTATGGAAAATCAAGTGTATACCCTAATCTCTTTTGGTGATGTGGCAGGTGGCTTAGAGATGTTGGTGGATGGTTTGGAGGTTTAGGAGATGGTTGGAAGGTTTGGGATGCCCTTGGGTGACCTGGTGTGGCTTCCTAGACGTTTTCCCTCAATTCGGCCTCAAAACAGGCCACTACAGGAAAACCTATAGGATGTACTAGAAACCTACAGGATTCCCTGTATTTCTACAAGATACGGCCGAGAGAAAAACAATGGTTGCTGAAGGTGATGGAAGTCTTAGGGAAGGTGGTGGATGGGTGGAATGGAGTGAAAAAATTCCTAGGATCACTCAGAACTCAAAACCAAGGTTAGGAGATGGTTGGATTCACTCAACATGCTTGGAGGAATTTCTATGTAAAATGATGAGATTGGTGAAGATCTTGGTGAAAGAAAGGAATGATTATGGATGGATGAATTTGGAAGGTGGTTGCCTACTATTAGATATCTTTATATTTCTAAAGCACTTGCTTTGCATCAAACATTTATAATTTCCAAAAAGTCATGTAAACAAGAAGAATTCTAACAAGCTAGAAAAGAAGAATTTATTGAACTAGTTTTCTACTTTATGCATGAGGAAAATTGCTGAATAAAATGGAATCATGGATGAGATCTACTGTAATACTGAAGATGGAAGAGATGGTAATTAAATCCTACACTTGAAAAACTGATCAAATGCTAGTTCAAGTACAGTAAACTCTAAACCTTATGAGAAAATGGGAATCTATCTTTTCGAGACTGGAGAAAGGTCTTTTCCTCAAATCATGATCCCTGAGGGAAGAGGTGAGGCCAAGACACCTACTGACATCTTTTTGGTGCTACATTTATCCCTTCTAACCTGCTACTGAAGTAAAGCACAAATTGAATAAAACTAATAAACAACTAATCCAATCTACAATACTTGCAATGAAATACTTCTAAAGACAATTTAACCATGAATCTTATGAAACTAAGCCAAGCATACATATACAAAAAGAGGAGCCTTTGCTACTAGGGTTGGGCCCTAACCCAAGAGCTTCAGCCCTCTGAGTTAACTCAGTGTTGTATCAAGAAAAAGCTCATTTTCATTATCAAAACAGGGAATTACATCAATGTCTTCCACAAGTCTGGAGCTCGAAAATAACTAGTGTTTTTACAACAAAAATTTGAATCCTAATGAATCTCTAGGCCTCTCTACTTATACAATTGAAGTCCCCAACAACTTCCTTAAACATAGGGAGGCTCAGCTCCTAAACTCAAGATGAACTAACTTTGTTTATCACTTGCTCGGCTGCCTTTTGATCTTCTTGACTTGGCTGATTGCACTCCAAGCTAGTGTGATGAATGGAGGAATATTCGAATGGGGGATGAGTAAATGAGGAGGATTTACCTCCTACAATCTCTCTTCCTTGTCCCATTCAAGTTTCACACCTTAGTCTTGCCAAAATTCCTTGATTTTTTCTTCCAAACCTACATACAATGCATATTAGTCCACTAGGCATAATATCTCACATTACCTCATCTCATTAAACAAAATATAATCAAAACATGTAATAAACTATGAGAAGAGTTGATTTGACTAGGTAGGAGGTGAATTAAGGCCCATATAATTACCCAATGAGGAGGCTCATCACTTATTTTATTACATTCTCCAATCTTGTAAAATGTTGCATTAATGATTAAATCATGCATGGATCATTTACATTGTTATAGATAACAAAGGTGTAATTGATTGGATAATGTATTAATGCAAGCATTGTATTGAATCACAATAATTAAAATATAAAAAACAATATGAATATAAAAATATTTGACTTAAATAATTTGATTTTGAGATTATTATTTGAACTTTTGTTAAAAAAAAAAGTAATTAAAATATATGCATATTGATTCATTGTATTATTTTGAACTCCTCAACAGCACATACCATAGAAACAGAAATTGGTGCATTTTCATGGGACATATAAATGCACAAGATCTTAGTAGCAAATAATGATGCTAACATATCACATCAAATAATTGAAATTTCATGTTCCTCCAATGCACATGGTAACATAGGCGTTGGCATTATTATATGTACAATACAATGCACCATAATGGTGTATTTAGGTGTATGGCCACTAGAAATAAAATAATAAAAAACAAAAAAAAGAGTAATGCATAAAAATCATATGAGCACAAGTGTGCCATAAAATGAAAATAACAACTTGGTTCATAACAACTATACTAACGACAACGCATCATTAAAAAATATGATAGTGAAGGTGAGTAATAATTATATGAGCACTTGTGCTTTTAATTTTTCTTCTACATCAAAATGTGCTAATTGAAATGTATTAGAGCATATGTTTAGAATCAACACTAAAAAAAAAAAAAACTCAATAAAACTTCCTCTCACCCATTTTTTTAATTATAGGAAGCACACATTAAAATGTATGTTAAGACCTGTGTGAATGGAGGATTTTTTTACTGAAGGTCTTGTTGAAAAAATTTCCAAGTCTTGTAACACTAGAAACCTCAGTTATACGGTTTTTTCCTCATAGTGCATGATGTTGATATAGGGTTCATTATACCATCTCCTACCACTACCATGACATCAACTGGTAATGTAAATTATAACACCCTCATCTTTCCTTATGATGAAGAAATTTTAGAATCCTTTTCAACTATATATTATCCTTGGGATGATCTCCATCATGGTTCCTACCTTTTACCCCAACAACCCAGTCCCTCCAATCAATACATTATAGGATTGAAAGAATTTATCCCTAATGGAAAAGTTTGTTAGTTAAGAATACAAACCCTACGTCAAACACATTTGAAGAGAGGGGAATATGGCCAACATTTCACCTACCATTAAGCTGGATATTTTTGTAATCTAAATTGGATAGTTATATTGTATTTCATCCATATTGATGCTTTCAAAGGGGAGAAAGTGGAGGAATCAATTCTCAGGACCATTTTTATTGATGGGACCTAGTTTGGCAAATTGGGGTTTGAAACATTTTAGGAGTGTTTTGAGGAATCAAATGATTTTTTCTGGGGGTAAAACTTTGCCGCTTTTGCACCGCACCTTTTTTTCCTATTCTACACCCAGAGACCTTTCTAACAACACAAGGATCATGTCAATTGGAGTATGTATGTGAAAGTTATTCCTCAGAAGTTGACCATTGGCCCCCATTATTCATGGAAAAGGGGCTATCCTTGTGATTATGATGTAAAATACTCTAAACTATTCTATATTGTAACTTTGGTTAAGAGTTGAGGTATTTAAACCGAACCACTAGTAGGTTATTGGGTTTTGTTATAATTGGGCCACTAGGAGGAAAAGGGGTTCCATTCTTTCAAGTGCATTTGTTCAATAATTGAGGAAAAATAGCTAATAGGGATAAGATATAGAGTAGATAGAGAGGATTTATGCACTGTAGTATTTTGCAGGCCACTGACCATACTTCTTTGTTCTCACAACTGGCATATTTCCATTCAGTAGAAAGAGAGCACAACGACCTCACATTCTAGCTGGGTTTCTCTCCTGAAAGGATTTCGTAGGTCATACCTTGTGTCGAATGTGTGTGTGAGATTTTATTTCATTGTTCTCTATTTTCTTCATAATTTTAATTCGTGTGCATACTTTATTAACAATAACCTACATATCTATAAATCTAAAGAGAAATAAAATTTTTGAGAGATTCTTCAGCGTAAATCACATGAAATTTCATCTGTCGACGTGTTTCGAACCAACCAGTGTGGTTCATCATTAGGACAAGTTGTAATAATGTAGATTTTGGATTTTTCAGTATAACTTTATCATATGTATTGTGACAAACTATCCAATGGAATATCCATGGAATTTTATGGATCATAATGGAATTAGATCATGTTTATTTGGGTATATTGAGGATATTTACAAGGGATCTAGATCGGTTGGGACAAAAGTCCTGAAATCCTAATCATGGCTGATGAATTTGTGAATAACCCTCGTGATCCTGCAGAAGAGAGGTTTCCGTGGCTAGAACAACAAGTCATGGATATCAATCGTAATGAAAATCTCCTCATGATGGCCCCGAGCATTAAGCTAAGAATATTCAAAGAAGATGGGGGCTCAAATGCAGAGGAAAAATTAGAAGGGGATTAGGAGATTAGGAAGAAACAAAGAACCAACCAAAGAAAGAACCTATAAAACATCAACCCAGTTTGAGTGTCATGAATCAATCATAGCTTGTGTTTAAAATAGAAGCAAAATTTGATATCAAGTTTTACCATGGAAAGATCGACTCTTTGAAGTTAAATCATTGGTTCCAGCAACTGGAAGTGTATTTCAATGTCCATCAATTTGAGGAAAAACAAAATATTTCATTTATGTGACTAAAATTAGAGGTCCATGCCCTAACTTGGTGGGAAAGTCACACAGATACCTTGAGTTTGGAGGGAGAACCTCTAGTGACTAAGTGGGTGGACTTCAAAACCATCATAAATTCACAGTTTTTCCCTATTGGGTATGTAGAGGACCAATGGATCTAGTGGCACTACATCAAGAAAAAGTCAGGGAAAAGTGTGGAGGGGTATACCACAAAGTTTAGAAAGATGGCCATAATGTTGGGTATCTCCCCAAAGAACCCATATTTTATCCTAAAGTATTTTGGGGGTCTACACCTCCATATGTGGGAGAAAGTGATGTTGTTCAAGCCAAAATTAGTGGATGAGGCTTGTGTATAGGAAAACTACCTAGAGAACATAGGCTTGAAGAAAGCATAATCAAGTTGATCGAAGAAGAAGGAGCAAGAAGACACTCTAAGGAGGGAAAGAAGAAGCAGAAAGGGAGAAAGATAAAAAGATAGCAGCCACAGCACATTAGTCCAAAGATCCCAGCAACCACTGCAACATTGATGGCCATACAAATGAGAAGTTTGGAAGTTGCATCTAGAGTTGAACCCAGAGAAAAAAAATAAAGATAATAAGAAGAGGAATCTCATAGCCACTGATTTGAGCAACCAATTTGGAAGAAACTCGAATGTGGATGAGAAGATCATTTGTAGATCAATTTTGAAGGAGGTGAATCTAAATAGCCTTCAGTAACAGGAAGAGAAACAAATGAACAAACTCTTCCATATAATGATATAGGTCAAGAAGACCAGGATTGTTGCTCTATTTGACTCAGGATCACAAGTGAATCTCATTGCAACAAAGCTAGTCAATAAGTTGGGGTTGGAAGTTTGTGATAATCCAAGCCCATATCCATTGGGATGGGTAAATAAGGAAGCAAAGTTGAAGCTAACAAAATAGTGCAAAATTAGATTTTCTATTAGTGTTGATTTTATTGATAAAGTAGAACTAGATGTGATTCCTCTTGATGTATGTAGAGTCTTGTTTGGGAGTCCCTACATGTACATGTGAGATGCAATATTCATGTGGAGAGACAACCAGTGTTGACTCGTTAAGGATGAAAAATCATTCACCATCAACGCACATCAAGTCAAAAATTCTATTGGTGAGTGCCAACCAAGCCAAGAAATTGATCAGTTCTAACAAGAATTATGTTTTATTATTTTTAAGAGAAAATCAGTTTGTAGAAGAGTCAATAAGAAGCAAGTCATCCCTAGAGGGGTGTACTAATAAACATAAAGAACTATAATAATTGTTATAGGCATACATGGATGTGTTTTGGGAGCCTAAACGGTTAACACCTAACAGGGAAGTGGAGTATGAGATCTAGCTATTGCCTGGATCCCCTTCGCCAAACATTGGGTTGTACAGGTGTTCTATTATAGAAGTAAGTGAGGTGAAGATACAGTTATTGAAACTATTGGAAAATGGTGGCATTCAACCAAGTACATCCCCTTGTGGGTCACCCATCATTTTTGTGCCAAAGAATGATGGGACTTAGTAGATGTGTATAGATTACAGGGTCTTGAACAAAATCAGGCTCAAGAATAGGTACCCCCTACCTAGGATACATGATCTACTGGAATAGTTGCAGCAAGAAAAACACTTCGCTAAGTTGGAATTAAATTCTATATATCATCATGTTCAAGTCAGATAAGAATACACCTAAAATACCACCTTCAAAACTAGGAAAGTTTGTACGAGTGGTTAGTCATGTCATTTGGCCTATGTAATGCATTAGCTACATTTATGACATGTTGAATGATGTACTGCACCCTTTTATAGATTCATTTTTTATTTTCTATTCGGATGATATACTGGTATATAGTTCTACCTAGGAGGAGCACATCTCACATTTGACGCATGTGCTAGAGACATTAAACAAGCACCAGCTACTTGCAAATCTCAAGAAGTGTGGGTCTGCAAAATGGTACTTTGCGTATATGTGGTATGTGATAGGTGGAGGAGAGTTGAAGATAGATCCTACCAATGTGGATGACATCATGGAATGGTGGTCACCTGCTAATGTTTTTTAGATCAAGATTTTCATTGCGGCATCACAGTACCTGAGGAAATTCATAGCCTCATTTTTAGGAGTAGCAACATCACTCCAAGCTATAACAACACGTGACAAGAGGTTCTAGTGAGGAAAGGGTCAGCAAAGGGATTTCAAGGAGATAAAGAAGAATATCATTCAAGAACCAATTCTAGAATTACCAAATTTGTAGCATCCCTTTGAAGTGGAGACAGATTTGATTGTGTATGTTATGGGATCATTCTTGATGCAGGGAGGGAGGCTTGTATGCTACCATTCTGAATTATTTCGTGGGGAAGTTCTTAACTACCCTAACTATGACAAGGAGATTTATGCCCTAGTAAAAGATATGAATAAGTGGAAGAACTATCTAATGGGAAAGGAGATAGTAATCCACACATATCACTAGCCACCACAGTACTAGCAGGTGTAGAGTAAGCTACAACAAACCAGGCATTACAAGTGGATGGGGTTTCTACAATAGTTTTATTTAGTGATTAAGTACAAGAAGGGTAGGACAAAAAATTTGTCTAGAATTATTTCAAGGCCACCCACACCAAATATCATAGCTTTGGGAACTCTTATGCACATGGAGTCATTTACTCATGATGCATACAAAGAGGCATATTCATAGGATGAGGACTTCAAGGAGGTATTTCAATAGTTGTAGAGTCAGCGTCATGTGCACGATGGTGACAACACCATTAACTACCATCTCTAGAACGGGTTACTCTATAGACTAGATAAGCTATGTGTTCTAGACAAGGACACAAGATTTCTCATTGCATTCTAGATTACATTTTGGGAGATGATGAACAAAAAGTTGAAGAGATCTACAAAATTCCATCCACAGACACATGGGCAGACAAAAGTAGTCAACAAGACTTTGGTGCGACTTCTGAGGGGATAAAACCAGAAGCATCCAAAGACATGGAATGAAAATTTGGTATATATACAACATTGTTACAATAGAGCAGTCCACACTTCTACAAAAATTCCCCACTTGAAACTTGTTTTGGATATTGTTTTCCTTCACCTTTGTACATTGCATATGGGCAGCAAGGAGAAGTAAGGGAATACCTTATAGGAGATGCCTTGAGCGCTGAAATTTTTATAGAGAAGATCAGGAAAATCCATATATAGGTACAAGAGAAACTGTAGAAGTCACAAGAGAAATATAAGGCTAGGCATGATCAACATAGAACATAAAAATCGTTCAAGGTGGAAGATAAAGTATGGCTATACTTGGATAAGGGGAGGCTATAGCGGCCTAGTAAGAAAATCAAGGCTCTGAGGTATGGCCCCTTCAAGATACTAGAAAAAGGTGGTGAAAATGGCTATCGACTAAACATACCACCATATATGTGCATTTACTCGGTTGTGAATGCAGAGAATTTGAAACTCTATGAGCCTTCCATGGTAGATCAGGAAGAGGAACATGTCATACCTTATGTGGAGGATCTGGCACCAAATGATTAGGAAGAGTTGATAGAAGATATAGTTTTTTAGAAGAGGTCCAAAACTACAATATATTAGAAGCATGACCTATAGTAGATTGGGTTGAAAGGACAACTTCTAGGTAAAGCTAAATGGTACACTAGAGAAAAGGTGGAGGAAAAATTTCCTCACCTCATTTAGTAGAATATTTTGGGGACCAAAAGCCTTCAAAAATGGGAGGTATGATTCAGATTGGATCACTATATTTTTTTTCATCTATCTTGATGCTTTCAAAGTGGAAAAAGTGGAGGAATTATTTCACATGACCCTTTTTACTGATAGGACCTAGTTTGGCAAATTGGGGTTTGAAACCTTTCAAGAGAGTTTTGAGGCAAGAAACAATGTTTTTTGGGGGGTAAGACTTTTTTTCTTTAGCATTTCACCCCTTTTTCCTATTCTACACATAAATACCTTTCCAATGGTTCAAGAAGTGTGTCAATCATTGTCTATATGCGAAGGTTATGCCACTTACAAGTTGACCTTCTTATTTTCACGAAAATGATTCAAGAGGATGCCACGTCAACCCCCATTATTCATGGAAAAGGGTCTAGCCATGTGATTATGATGTATAAGACTCTAGAATATTCTATATTTTAACTTTGGTTAAGAGTTGAAGTATTCAAAACTGGCCACTAGTTGGTTATTGGGTTGTGTTATAACCAAGCCACTAGGAGGAGAAGGGGTTCCATTGTTTCAAGTGCATTTGTTCCGTAGTTGAGAAAAAATAGCCAAGATGGATAGGAGATAGAGCACACTAATATTGTTTATGCATTGTAGTAGCCCATGGTCCATAGGCCATATTTCTTTATACTCACATCCTTATTTCAATTTAGTAGAAAGAGAGCACATGGCCTCACCTTCCAGTTGGGTTTTTCTCCCGAAAGGATTTCCTAGGTCATCTCTTCTGTCAAATGTGTGTGCGAGCTTTTATTTCAATGTTATCTATTTTCCACATAAATTTAATTCACATCCACATGCTATTAACATTAATCTATATATCTATAAATCTAAAGAGAAATAAAACTGTGATAGTGTACATTTTGGATTTTTAAGTATAATTTTATTAGATCTATTGTGACGAAATGTCTAATGGAATATTCGTGGTAGTTTATGGGTCTTTTTGTTACACTCGAAATCTTTTAAAACATCCTTATTTGTGAAAACTATGTTTTTTCTTGGTTGAATTAAATGATGATTGGACTTGATCCTTCTAATTTTGAAAATCATATTGATACATGGTCAAATTCCATTCACATATGTTGAAAACAAAAACCTATTCATCTCAACAAACTCACGACCATTAAATATGGATTAGATCAATAATAGCCAATATTCATTTACCTTATTGTTTATACTTTGTGAGTCTCTAAACTAGTCCCTATTTTAAAGAAACAAGACACCATTTGTGTTTGTGTTAATTTATGTGATCTAAATTAGACATGTATGATATACAATTACACTACCCCATTCATCAACCAAATTATCAATGCAACTTCTAGCCACAAGCCTCTTTCCTTCGTTGAATGATTCTTGGGATATAGTCAGATCTAGGTTCAACCCTAAGATCAATACAAAATTCCCATCACTACCTCGTAGGGAAATTATACATATAATATTATGCCTTTCATATTAAAAATTCATGGATTCATTTTTCAATGAGCCATGTCAAACCTTTTTCATGAATTTGTTCATATTATATTTTCCTATCTTAGTGACCTCACTGCTCAATTAAAAAAGTAGTCGCAACACTTAAAATACTTGCATAATATCTTCCTTAGGTGTTGCAAGTACATATACACTTAAACTCTTTTTAGTGCATCTTATGTGTGCTAGTTGGCCATTTATCATTATTCATTGTTTCGTAGGATAGCATTATTTTTTACCCTCTCAAGTTTCAATCCATGATTGAATTACCAGCCCCCTACAATTGCCAAGTGTAAATCCTACAAGGGAAAACCAATCTATTGTGTTGGTTTGTTCCTGACTATTCCACCATCTCTCATGGTTTTCTTCTTTGTTACTATTCCACCATCTGTCATGGTTTTCTTATTTTTTATGATCTAACATTTACATTTTATGGGATAATGAATCCCAACAATCATTTGATGCATTAAGGCGTGTTGTCACTCCTATACATTTAATTAGTTCTCCCAAACTTGACAAGGATCTCATCTTTTACATTTCTTCTTCACCCTGTATAATCACCAAAGTGTTGGTTTAGGATGGGATTAATGGATGTCATCACGTCATCTATTTTGTGAGTACGAACCTATGTAGACCCTCCTTTTCCTATACCCATGAAGGTAATTTGGCCTTGGTGATCCTTTTTCCATTCAAATTTGCATCACTATGTTTTGATGCATGAAACCAAAGTTGTGACAAATTCCAACCCTATGTCTTATTTAGTAAACTAATGGGTTATCAATTGGAAGTATACTCATTGGATCATTATCCTTCAAGAGATTTACTTGGACTTTGTCCAACCCCAGAGCAAGAAAACTTTAGCATTCGTGGATTTCATTTTTCACCTACCAACTAATGCATTAGACTTTCCATTGAATGATGGCCTTCTATATAAGAATTGTTTCACTATATACATGGATAACCCATGGTATGGTGTTATTTTAGTCTATCCATGAACTGATAATGTTGGGCCTCACCTATCTCGTGATTAATGACAATGTATTCATCTAGCAATCTCCTCATTACCTCCTCATATGAGATGACCTTTATGATCAAGGAGTTTATACCTTATTGCAATCATTGTCTTGGTTATTATGAGGAAAAGGAAGTCTTGAATGTTAGTTATCGAGATGTTTGTGGTTGATACCTTTATAGGATGGCTTGTCCTACTATTTTCATTAAATGTATCAAGATAGTTAAGCATTATACTAACTACCAATTTTACGTCCCAAGACATAGGCTCCTCTTGTCTTGTTGCACATTGTCATTATCGACAACCCTTTTTGAAAATTGGCCATTGATTTGATGGATTGTAACCTCCCTATTTTGGTTGTCATAAATACATCATTATGGATATAAATTATTTTCACGAAATGGGTTGAATCCATGCCAATGTTAAAAACCACTATGACCATTGTAGATTGTTTATTTTTCAAACATGCCATCACTAATTTGGTGTCCCAAAACATTTGGCTTCCAACATGGATTCCAGTTTGAATATGAAACCTAAAGTGATCTAGCATCAATGTTAGGTTTTGAGCACCAATATACATCCTTGTGCTATCCCTAGGGGAATGGCCAAGTTAAGGCTACTAATAAAATCCTTAAAACCATGTTCTCATGGATAGTGAATAAGCACAAAATTAACTAGCATCACATGTTCTTCCCAACATTATGAATCTGTAGGACATATACTAATACTACCACTAGTTTCACACCCTTTCATATCATCCATGATAAGTAGGTTGTTTTAACAATTAAGTTAGAAATCCATCCTCTCGAAGTAGAAAATCCACAAAATTTTGATCTGCTAATATGAACAATCTGAAAACAATTTTGTTTTCATATAATCATATAATTTCTCTACTAGATGCAGTGGAATAGGAACAAAAATTAAAATCACAAATCACACGATGGACAACACAAATTTTCTAGGGAACCTAACTAGGAAAACCCTCACTTGATTCAGAATTTTATTGAAGAAGAATAAAATACACATATCTTACAACGAGCTTGTCTCAATTAGAAAAATAATATTCTTCCTACCTTAAACTAGGCCCAAATCACCTACTAGAATGTTGATCTACTTCCCTTAACCAACCCACAATCATCCCAAAATCCTTGTGTATTCCTTAGGAAATAGGCCCCTATTTCCTAGCACATTCCCACCTCCTAAAATTTAGGAATTTCCTCCTAATTTTGTGTGCACTTCCAAGGGAAACATTCTCCAACAATTCACAAGAGAGAAAAATTCTTGGCTCATTCCTCCACAAGCTCCACACAAGTTCACAAAGTCATGCTCAATTATGAATATAATGTGTTCCTTCGATCTCTTTATAAGCACTTTGATTTGGCTATTGTTAGTAAGATTTATGTTTGGGAAGTCTAACTGGTGATTTTCTAGTTAACAAAAGTCAACACAAGTTGTTAACTAGTTCCTCCTAATATTTAGGAGGCTAACTCCACTTGTTCTTTTAGTTCCCAAACTATCTCACACTAGAGAATAGATAACTCAGTCTTCCACAATATCACACTAGTCAAACTCCTTCTTGAACTTTTCCACATCATTGGAACTCATACATGGCTAAGAAGATCACAAAATTTGATTCCTTGAATTAAGGAAAAAATCAAGGAATCCTTTCCTTCGCTACTTTTCAACACCCCCTCTCAGTGAGGAAGGGATTCTATAAAACTCCCAACTTATCTCTATGATGAATAAAATTTATTCTTTCCAATGCCTTGGTCAATATTTCTATTGTTTTGTCCCCTATTGGAATGTACAATAGCTTCACTATCCCCGTATGCATGCAATCACTAAGATGGTGATACCAGATCTCGATATGCTTTGAGCGACCATGAAACACTGTTAGGTCCCCATAATACTAGTGATTACCCCATTAATATTGTAGTTGTATCCCTTATTAATATTTTTGTGCCCCTATTGCCCCCATATTGTTATTATTGTGCCCCATAGAATCCCTCTATTGTTATTTTTGTGCCTTTATATTATTATTGTTAGGTCGGCTAGGTTATATTGTGACTCCTTAGACTCCTATATATAGAAAGGAGGTTTTGTCATTTGAATCATCAAAGAATCATTCATTTGTGTAATGTAAAAGAGGTTGCCCCCTCAAAGAGGCTGAATTCTAAGGCGTTGATCTATCTTTTCTATCTTTTTGTGAGCTGGTTTCATAACATTTGGTATCAGAGCTTTGAATTCTAGGGTTTCACTGCTCCAAACAGGTCATCGTGGAATTTGTGCTATAACTTTTTTTCTGCGACGTTTCAGATGCTTAAAAAAAAAAACCCATTTGGGCTGAAATCTTTCTGAACCATAGGTCCAAATTTTAGAGCTTTTTGCACTATATTTGTGAAGATATGATCTGAGGAAGTTGGCATTTTCGCGGACTCCCAAACTACATTCCAAACACGTGACCTGGGGAAAATAGTCATAACTTTTGTTTTGAGCATCATATTGAAATTTCGTAAGAATTTACAGAAAGAGGACAGACTGTAGTTTCCTGTGTATATTTTTTAGATCCTAAGGTCAAAACAGTGACACGTGGTACTTCCTACAAGTTCACTCTTCTGAAAAGGTCTATAATCAGGTCATCTTGGGAGATTGTGCATAACTCTGCCTTGGAGAATCTAAATTCGATGAGACTCGTGGAATTTTAAAGAGGATAGAGAGGGCTACTGCAGGTCACAATTTCATAACTAGATGATCCAAAATTACAGAGATACATTAGAGGCAATATCGAGCTCCTACAAAGTGAGAAAAGGTGTGTAGATTTTTTAAAATTTTTGCTTAAGCTTGGTTTGAAAAATTATTTTGAAGGAATTCAAAGGGCATAGTAGAGAATTATTATCAACAACTGATGCCCCAAGGAAAGAAAATTCAAACACCTAGTAAGCAACCTGAAAGATCTAGCATGACTTATGAAGAAGAGGAAGAAATGCAACATGATATATCAAAATTACGAGACCAAGTGCAACAAATGTCACTCGCACAAAAAGTAACAAAATATAAGATGGATGGTTTAAAGAAAGATGTAGAAGCTAAGATGAATGATGTGGAAGCTAAGATGGATGATTTGAAGATAGATTTGAAGACAAACATGGCAGATTTGAAGACAGATTTGACAAATTTTCTACAAGAAATACTTACTAATGGTGAAAGGGTAGTAAAGGAACCTCATGATGAGAACAAAAGAAATGTTAATCATGATTTCATAGACTCTAATGTTGGATCGAAGATCCACCATATTCCAAAAATCGATATGAGGAAGTTTGATGGCAAGGATCCCGCAACATGGATATTACAGATGGAGCAATTTTTCAATCTCAATAATGTGCAAAACACACAAAAGGTACGTATTGCAACTTTATATTTGGAACCAAATCAGTTTGTATGGTATCAATGCCTTTGCTATCGTAAACAAATTATCACTTGGGCAATTTTTATAGAAGAATTGACAGCACATTATGAGGATACAAAAAGAAACACTTTTTTTAGCCAATTGATATGGTTCAATAATGGAGCACATTGAGGAGTTCCAAAAATTGAACATAAAGGTAAAAAAATATTCCAGAGGAGAGTAGGATTGATGTGTTCATAGGGACTTTAAAGGATAATATCCAACATGATGTTCACCTTTGGGAACCTGATTCATTAGAGAAGGCATTCAGGTTAGCAAGAAAAATGGAAAGCAAAATTATGGCAACTAATAAAGATGGAAGTGTTGTTTCCCATAGCCTTCCACAACCTATAAGGTTGACACCACAACAATTGGAAGAAAAAAGAGCAAAAGGGCTTTGTTACAGTTGTGATAGCAAATACACTAAAGGTCATAAGTGTGCTGAGAAGAAATTATTCTACATAGATTGTGAAGAGGAAGAAGAAAAGGAGCAAGAAAGGTCAAAAGAAGAGGATATACTCCAGGAACAAAGCCTAAATAAAGAAGAAATGAATCCAACCATATATTGTAATGCATTGGTTGGAATTACCACTCCTTAAACCATCAAGATAGAAGGACAAATCAAGAAGAAAAAGGTAATAGTGTTGATTGATTCAGGAAGTACCCACAATTTTATTCATTGTAAGATAGCAAAAGAATTGAATTGCTTCCTATATCCAGCACCAGAGTGTCAAGTGATGGTTGCAAATGGAGGAATGATAAATTGCTCTGGAAAGTGCCATAATACCAAGATATCCATGGGAGAATATGTATTGACTAGCCCAATGCTTTCCATTCCGATGGGAGGTGTTGATGTTGTACTAGGAGTCCAATGTCTACAACTCTTGGGTACAATAGCTTTTAATTTTCAAGAACTTTTCATGAAATTTTTTGCGGAAGGAAAGGAAGTTGAATTAAGGGGTATTGTAGGGAAACTGGGAAAGATAATCAGCTCTAACGGTATGAAAAAGCTTCTAAAAAAGGAACAAAGAGGTTTAATTGCAAAATTATGTTCACTAGATGTTTCCACATCGAAATCATCTATTTCTCCAGATCTCCAAAAAGTCTTGGACATTCATTCCAAGGTATTTGAGACTCCCAAAGGTCTCCCACCTATTTGTGATCATGATCATGATATTCATCTAATTCCAGGAAGTGTTCCTCCAAACATCAGGCTGTACAGATATCCCTATGCCCAAAAGAGTGAAATTGAACGTATGGTTGCAGAAATGCTAGAGGCGGGTATAATTCAACCTAGTCAAAGTTCTTTCTCTGCTCCAGTAGTATTGGTGCACAAGAAGGATGGATCATGGCGCATGTGTCCGGATTATAGGGAGCTCAACGAGCTCACTATTAAAGATAAGTTTCCCATTCCTGTCATTGATGAATTACTGGATGAATTGCACGGATCAATTTACTTCACCAAGTTGGATCTTTGTTCAGGATATCATCAAATTAGAATGAAGACTGAAGACATTCTGAAAACAGCATTTAGAACTCATGAGGGTCATTATGAATTTTTGGTAATGCCTTTTGGCCTTCCCAATGCACCTTCTACATTTCAAGGTTTGATGAATTCCATTTTCAAACCCTTCCTTAGAAAATTTGTGTTAGTATTTTTTGATGATATGCTAATCTACAACAAGTCTTGGAAGGATCATGTTGAACATGTTGACAGGGTGCTACAACTATTGGAGGAGAAACAATTATATGAAAAAAGATCCAAATGTTTCTTTGGAGTAAAAGAGGTGGAATATCTGGGTCATATTGTATCTCATGAAGTAAGGTAGATCCTAGCAAAATTAAATCCATTAAGGAATGGAAAATCCCCACATCCATAAAGCAACTGCGAGGATTTCTTGGGTTGACAGGGTATTATCGTAAGTTTGTTAAGAATTATGGGAGAATATTAGCACCTCTAACAACATTATTAAAGAAAGATGCATTTTCATGGACTCTAGAAGCAACAAAGGCTTTCGAACATCTTAAAGAGGCAATGTGCCAAGCACCGGTCTTAACTACATCGGACTTCACAAAAACCTTTATTGTGGAATGTGATGCTTCAGGAAATGGAATTGGTGTTGTTTTAATCCAATATGAAAGACCCATTGCTTTTGAAAATCGTCCAATCAAGGGAAAGTTTTTACACAAAGCTATTTATGAGAAGGAAATGTTGGCAATACTACATGCACTTAAGAAATGGCGACCCTACCTAATGGGAAGACACTTCAAGGTAAAAACGTATCATGATAGCCTTAAATACTTTTTAGAACAAAGATTATCCCCTGAAGAGCAACAAAAGTGGGTCACAAAGATGTTGGGTTATGACTTTGAAATCATCTACAAAAAAGGGAAGCAAAATGTGGTGGTAGATGCACTCTCAAGAAAGGATGAGGATGTCAAAGCATTGTTGTGCGCCATTTCTATTATCCAACCAAATTGGATAAATGAAGCAAGGGAGGAATGGAAGAATGATAAAGTGTGGGCACTTATTTGAAAGTTACAACAAGATTCCAGTACATCTGATACATTTAGCTGGCAAAATGATTCGTTATGGTACAAAGATTGCTTATACCTCTGTAAGAATTCCCAACTCAAACAAAAGATTCTTATGGAATTGCACACTTCTCCCTTAGTAGGGCACTCAGGATTTTTAAAAACTTACCACAGAGTTAAGAAGGAATTTTTTTGGGATGGCCTTAAATTAGATATTCAAAAGTTTGTGGCAGAATGTTTGGTTTGCCAAAAAAGTAAAGTTGAAACAATTAAGACCCTAGGTCTATTACAACCTTTATCCATTCCAGGCCAACGTCGGGAGGAGGTTTCAATGGATTTTATCACAGGTTTACCCAAGTATGAGGGAAAGAGTGTCATCATGGTGGTAGTTGACAGACTTACCAAGTATGCACACTTTTGTGCATTATCACATCCATTTAAAGCCAGTACAGTTTCTACTACATTTATGGAAACAATTCAAAAGCTACATGGAAACCCAAAGATTATTGTAAGTGACAGAGATCCCATTTTCACTAGAAATTTTTCGACAGAATTATTTTCTTGTCTTGGTACTCAGTTATCTCATAGCTCATCTTATCATCCTCAATCTAATGGGCAAACTGAGATAGTAAACAAATGTTTGGAAGGATATCTTCGTTGCTTTGTATATGATAAACAGACACAATGGGTCAAATGGTTGCCTCTGGCTGAATGGTGGTATAACACTTCCTTTCATACAACAACAAAAATGACCCCATTTATGGCACTTTATGGATATCAGCCACCATCCATCACATCATATTTAAGAGAAAATCCTAAGGTTCAAGCAGTGGAACATCACATCGAGCATCAACAACAAGTCCTCCAACTCTTAAAGGATAACCTCATGTTGGCGTAGAATAGAATGAAACAACAGGCAGATCAATATCACAGTGAAAGAAGTTTTGATGTAGGTGATTGGGTATTCCTACGGCTACAACCATATAAACAAATGTCCCTCAAGCAAGCTAAGAAGGATAATAAATTATCACCAAAGTATTATGGTCGGTACAAGGTGTTGCAAAAGATTGGTACTATGGCATACAAATTGGAGCTTCCTGCAACTTCTCAAGTGCACCCAGTTTTCCATGTTTCATGTTTAAAGAAGGTTATAGGCGAAAATCTCCCAGTTCAAACAATATTGCCAGAACTTGACGAGGAAAGAAAAATTATATTGGAACCAGAAGTAGTCACAGAAACAATAACTTGATAGCTACAAAATCGATCAATTTCAGAGTATCTCATCAAGTGGAAGAACTTATCCACTAAAGATTCCACATGGGAGGATGATAATTTTATACAGAAGCATCCAGAACTACTCAAGCATTGAGGACAACACTTTTTTGAAGGAAAGGGGCATGTTAGGTCCCTATAATACTAGTGATTACCCCTTTACTATTGTAGTTTTTATCCCTATTAATATTGTTGTGCCCATATTGTCCCATATTGTTATTACTATGCCCCATAGAATCCCTCTATTGTTATTTTTGTGCCTTTATATTATTATTGTTAGGTCGGCTGGGTATATTGTGACTCCTTAGACTCCTATATATAGAAAAGAGGTTTTTTCATTTGAATCATCAAAGAATCATTCATTGTGTAATGTAAAGGAGGTTTCCCCCTCGAAGAGGCTAAATTCTAAGGCGTTGATCTATCTTTTCTATCTTTTTATGAGTTGGTTTCATAACAAACACTAGGTTCTCAGATAGATTAATCATTAGAGAAATTTTGAGGTCTAAAATGGACCTCATAAGGAATATTGTAAAATAATAGTGGAAATAATAAAATAATATTAGAAGACATCATCAAGTTTTAGAGGAAAAAAAAGAAAAAGCTACTTTTCAACTTGTATTTTCAACTTATATCCCTATGGTTTTCCTCAAATTTTGAGCTGGATAACTTGTTGGATGTGGAATTTAATTCCTCATCTAAGGAGTACCCGTGTTGCATACTTTTGATGGACCCTCCTACACAAAAAATGAGAAATACATGAAAAAATATGAATGAAATCGTGTTTTCCATGTATTTCTCAATGTTTTGTAGAAAGGTCCATTGAAAGTATGAAAAATGGGTACTCTTTGGATGAGGAATTAAATTCCACGTCCAATAAATACTCCCACTTGAAATTTGAGTAAAACCATATGGAGATAAGTTGAAAATACAAGTTGAAAAAGTAGTTTTCTTACTTTTTATTTTTTAATCCTTTTACTTTTTTACTCCAAAAATGGTGAATCATCCCCCATGGTTGACATTGTCATCTCAAATCCTATTGGTTCTTATAAAGTTGATTTTGGTTGTACAATTTTGTTTTGAGGCCCATTTTAGACCTAAAAAATTATCTAATGGCAACTCTGGTTATCACAATGTACGTTAGGCTCCATCCTCTGTCTGAAAAGTCCCACAAGGAACTTCCTCATCCAAATAGCCTCACAAGTTTCCTGACTAGCAGCCATGTACTCAACCTCTACTAAACTGAGTGCAATTGATCTCTGCTTCTTGTTGTACCAAGAAACAACAATTGACCTAATGTTGAAGATGCCACCTAAAGTACTCTTCATGTCCATGGAGCTCCCTTCCTAATATGCATCTTTGAAGCCATCAAGCCTCACTCCATCAACCTATCTAGACCATAATCGATAGTCTATTGTGCCTCTAAGACATCTTAACACATGCTTTGGAGTAACCCAATGCACTCTGGTCAATACATCAATGACCCAATGAGATTCTTGTATATTTTAGGATCCACTTACTCTCCTTTGCTGACATCCACCTTCCTCCAATTTGTGACTAGAGGCATGGCCATGGCCTGTAATCTTGCATATGAAATATTCGAAGAATATTTGTAGTGTACTTGCCTTATCCCACAATGGTCTCACCATCACCTTGCCAAAACTCCAAGCCAAGTAAATAGTGCATAAGTCTCATATCCTTCATCTCAAACTCCCTTTCAAGTTTCTCATACAATCCTAGATCAATCTCTCATCTCTAGACAATATAAGTTTTTCGACATAGATAACTAGAATGACCGAAAGCCCTCCAACTGATGTAGTACAAGTTGGAATTTTTCTCACTCTTAGTGAAGGCCAGTCCTTGAAGGTAGTTATCAATTTGAGTGTACCATGCTCTTGAAGCCTAATTGAGCCCACAAAGAGCTCTCTTTAGCCTACACACATGTGTGTCCCTGCTAATATGTTCAAACCCCTCTACTTTCTCCATATAAATCTCCTCCTCAACAACTCCATTGAGAAAGGTTGTCTTCACATCCATCTGGTGGATCTTCCACCCCATCTGTGGTGCAAGTGTTAGAATAATCTTCATGGATGAATACCATGCTACTAGGGAAAAAATATCCTCATAATCTATGCCCTCAATTTGTGAGAAGCCCTTCGCCACAACCATGGCCTTGTACTTCTCCACACTCCCATCTACTCCATGCTTCACCTTGTACACCCATCTCAATTCAAACTATTGATTTCCCCTCAGGTCATGGAATAACCTCCTAGACTTCATTCTTCATGATAGAGGATATTCCTCCACATGGCATCCTGCCAAACCTATTGAGAAGTTACCTCCTTATAAGAAGAAGGCTTAGTGTCCACTAACTCTATCATCAGTGCCATATAACATGTGTACCTCTATGGTTGTTTACATTTCCTAAACATGGTGTTATGAGCCTTGAGCTGCTCCTAAGCCTCCTGAATAAACCTCTCAACCCACTTGGCATTCTTCCTCTTTTTGGTGGGTGGACCTAGCTGATTTATCTACTCTCACCCTAGTTTCTCCTCGTCATCCTGCTACAAATAATGTTGCACTACCTTCTTACCACTAGAGTATGATTGTGGCTAACTTTGAGGTGTTGGTTGTGTTTCATGTTTGAGAGAGAATAGCTCTTCATTAGGTATTGCAAGCTGCTCATGCTCCAAGGAAACTCTCAGAGACAGATCATCCTAGAATCACACATCTCGCTTGATAACTATCTTCTTGAGTCCTAGAAGATACACCCTTTATTCCTAAGATGTTTCACTCTATCCCACAAAAATTCCCTTTTTTGTTGTGGGATCCAGCTTCTTCCTACTATCCTTGACGCATGACAGTAGACCTTTATGCCAAAGATTTGAAAGTGTGAAACATCAAGCTTCTTTCCCATGAAATCCTCCTCTGGTGTGACTTGTCCAAGCACCCTATGTAGACTCCTTTTTTTTAGAGATATTGTAGTGTTACATACCTCTGCCCACATGAACCTAGGAAGTTCCTAATCATGCAACATAGCCCTAGATGTCCCAAAAATGCTCACGTTCTTCCTCTCCACCACCCCATTCTATTGAAGGTTATGAGGTGCTATCAACTCCCTCCTAATACCTTCCTTTCCATAAAACGCCTTGAAGGAATTGGAGATATATTCTCTACCATTGTCATTTCTCATTGCCTTGATATTTTTCTTAGTCTACTTCTCTACCAAGGTCTTAAACTCCATGAACATTTCTAAGACCTCATCTTTATTTTTCTTAAAATAAATCCAAGTTTTCCCTGAAAAAGCATCAATGAAAGTAACATAATACTCGTGTCTCATCAATGATGGAGAAGAGAAGGGTCAACACACATATGAATGCACTAGCTCCAAAATACATTTGGCTTGGTTATCCTTACCATGGAAAGAAGACTTGGCATACTTTCCAAGTGTGCATCCCTTGCACACTCCACTCTTATCAAGGCCTCCTGTTGGTAATCTTGTGAAAAATGTTTCAAGAATATTCAATGCCCCATGATGCAAGTGTCACATGTACCTGTGCCAAATTCCACCAAAATTTTCACATCTTGCCTTGTTGCTCAATATTGCATCTATCTATATCTGCAACTTGTATATATTCTTCACCCTCACACCTATCTGCTTCACTACTCCTGAAGCTAGATGTTTGAGGTAAGCCTTACCTCTGTTGAAGGTGACATCATATCCTTTAACCTCAAGGACAGATACTGAAACCAAGTTCTTCTTCAGCCCTGGAACATAGAGCATATATTTGATATGAATAGAATTATTGGACTCCCTCTCAAAGCTAGCAATGCCCATTTCCCTTGTATCATACTTTCCAATGTCTCCAAGCATAATATTCACCAGCATATCCTTCTCACCTAGCTGGCCAACATACTCCATGTTCCCAATCATATGGAAAGAGGATCTTGACTCAATATACCATGTATTTCTCCCTATTAAGATTTCCATGCAAGCTATCAATGAGAATTCCTTCTCAAATTGACAGGAAAACGCATCTACCTCAGCTGATGCAACTACATGGTCCTTATTCAACCCCTTCTTTTTCTGGTTAGGACACTTAGAAGCATAGTTTCTAAAAACATGGAAATGGAAGCACTTGATCTTGCTTAGATCCTTCTTCTTGTCATTCTTCTAATTTTTTTCACCCTTCACTTTACCTTTCTTTCCTTTGGTTTTACCTGCATGAGCAATATTCTCCTCCTCCTTCTCAACCTTGAAACCCTTGTCACTATTGTTAGAAGTCTCAACTAATTTGATCCTTAGCTCCTCCTGAGTGAAGTCATTACATAGGAATTCCTAATCCAGCAATTCCTCTCATCCATTAATACTTTGAGCGAAGGTATGCCAATCTTTGGTAAACCCATTTAGAGACACACACACCAGCTCTGTGTCCATGGGATTTTCTCCAAAAGTTGCTAGCTCATCATAGACTTACTGAGTTCTGGTGAGATAGGTAGTTACACTCTCACCCTTCTGCATCTTGATTTCCCCCAACTTCTCTTTGAGAACCATCTTTTAGTTCTTGGAACGATTATGGTAGAGTTGGACTAAAGCAGCCCATATTTCCTTAGTTGTATCTTTGGCTACCACATGTGGGATGACATGATCTCAAAGTCCATCCAGGATCATTCTCTTGGTCTTGGCCATCTGCCTTTAGAAAAGCCTCAACTTGTTTGGATCTGAAGGTGTTGCAACACCTTTCTCATTGAATTCCTTCATCCAAAACTCGTCTAGCAAGAACAATATTCATACCTTCCAAATGCTAAATTTGAAGCCACATCCATTCTATCCTACTCTCTTAATCCTAATCCTGTGTGAGTTGTCATCTTTCAAACTTGAAGAGTATGTGTTGGTCGATTTTATTCACTACTCCGATAAAATGTAGAAAATCCACAAAGTTTTGGTATACTACTATGAACAATCTAAAAACAAATTTCCTTCATATAATCACAAAATTTATCTACTAGATGCAGCATAATAGGAACAAAAATTAAAAGCACAAATCACACAATAGACAACACAATTTTTCTAGGGAACCCAACTAAGAAAACCCTTGCTTGATTCATAATTTTATTGAAGAAGAATAAACTACAGATCTCTTACAACCAATTTCTCTCAATCAAAAAATATAATATGTTTCTTGCCTTTAACTAGGCCTGAAACACCTTCTAGAATGTCGATCTTCTTCCCTTAACCATCCCACTCTCAGCTCGAAATCATAGTGCATTCCTTAGGAAATATGCCCTATTTTCTAGCACATTCCCAACTCCTAAAAACTAGGAATTTCCTCCTATTTCCATGCATACTTACAAGGGAAATATTCTCCAACAATTTGAACGAGAAAACTTCTTGGCTTGTTCCTCCACAAGCTCCACATAAGCTCACAAACTTGTGCTCAATTATGAATACAAGGTTTGCCTTCGATCTCCTTATAGGAACTTTTATTTGGAGATTGTTAGTAATTTCTATGTTTTGGAAGTCAAACTGGTGCTTTTCTAGTTAACAAAAGTGAACACAAGTTGCTAACTAGTTCCTCTTAAGATCTAGGACGCTAACTCCACTCATTATTTTAGTTCGCAAACTAACTCACACTAGAGAATAGATAACTTGGTCCTCCACAATCTCACACTAGTCAAATTGCTTCTTGAACTTTTCCACATCACTCAAACTCATACATGACTAAGAAGCTCACAAAATTTGATTCTTTGAATTAAGGAAAAAATCAAGGAATCCATTCCTTCGCTATTTTTCAACACACCATTTATCTATCAAACTTCTCCCTAATACCATTCCCTTAGAGTGAAAGGCAAATGACTTGGAACATGCCAATGAAGACCATTTTATTTCTTTACAAATTATTGAAGCAACTAGGAAGCATTCCAAAGCTTAGCTTAGCTAGAAATTCCACCCCGGTACCTTCAGAAAAGGTGATCTAGTCCTTTTTTATGACCAAGCCCAATAAATGCTAGGTTGAGAAAATTTTGAACTATTATGGAAGGGGCCTTACATTATCAAACAATTCTTAGGAAAGGGGGCCTACCTTTTTACAAAGCTAGATGGGGAGCTTCTCCCTAACCCTCACAAAATGTTCTACCTTAAGAGGTTTTACCTCTAAATGTTTATTTTCAAGTGTATTTTTATCTTTATACATAGCATTATATAGCCTTTTAAATCCATGCTATGAAGTTTGCTTTCATACACAATGTTCTTATGCCTTCTACATGGACCCTTCATCCTGTTTCCCCATCGGTTATTATGATGGTGTGATTTGTTATGCATGGAATCGTTCCTTGGTAAATTGGGCCATATTTACCCCTTTGAATTATCTTTCCCACTCTAGTGGACTTTATCTTAGAATTTCCACCAATAACCAGGTTGAATATGATGCTATAACTGGTTTTTTAGTCAATTCCCTTAAACATCATGTCCATCACCTTTGTGCTTGTCTTGGTTCCTAGATTTTCATCATGTAGTTGAATGAAATTTATCATGTGTTTAACCTTTTCCTCTTTATAAATTATTTATGAGTTAAAATTTGGGTATAATCATTTGAATGAATTTCATTAAGCCATACTCCCAAAAGATAACATAGTTTTGAAAATACCATTGCAAATAACATTCTAGAATGAGATTTAATGCATGCATACATAAGAAGATAATGTTTTTCATTCATACATAATCTAACATGCATAAACATTTATAAATAAATCATACATATTGGTGAGCCACGTGTGCATTTTAAAAACTTCATCCATAGAGTTTGTGTGTGTGTGTGTAAAATTTAAAACATCAAACAAATTTTTAGATGCAGTCTACTACTTTGAATTGATGACATGCTCAGAGCATGCTACATAATAAGAAACAAGGGTTGTAAAGCCTATGAAACTACTCATCTTCCCCTTTTCCGTTAAATGGATGGTCAAGAGCTAAGGGAACTATCTCCCTCTTGGAAATATCTCTAATAATTTGATTGACCATTGTTTCTCTATTCAAAATTAGGGACCAATTGGGTGGTGCCCCTTTGCAATATCTTGCATCAACATCATCCATCTCATGCCATCCTTGCTTGAGAATGCATCTCAACAATTTTTCCAACCTATGTCTCATATCTTCCATTGCTTAATACCTTCTATTAATGGTGTTTACCCTAGACATTGGCCCTAATTGCCCAACATCATTTGGCTCCACTCAAACACAGTGATGGGAATGCCTTACCAACCTCACCAATGTTATATTTGAAAAAAAATATAACTATAGATGATTAGTAACACATATTTAAATAGTTTACTCTATGTAAACAAATCAATTGAAATAAAACATTCCTTTTGGGCCCCATCGTCTCATCATCCCATCATAAGGATAATCCTCAATATGTATCGAAATATTATCCCTTTTTCTGATAAAATTAAGGTGAAATATATTCCTTTAACCCTCACCTCTCGTTCATCTCAACAACTAACTATATCATTGTATCCTCAGCTCTTGAGGACCTTCATATAAGATATGAGCATGTGGTCAAAACATTGTTATCTTCTAGAAGATGAATGCACATAGTACTATCCCAAAGACATAATATCCCCTTAATTCCCAATGATAGGAGGTGATTTGGTAATTTATCACCATCAATAACATCTAGGCCCACCCATAGTAGGTCTCAATAAGGAATTTCTCTATGAGAATAATCAATCCAACACTAACCTTATGGGGGCATGAGTCCTTATAATTTACACCAATGATCATGGATATGGCTCATGTCTCAAGGTAATTGAGGTTTGTAATATAAATAGTTGTTGAGATTGCAACAAGATGATGGAGCTTAGTGAAAAGAGTGGCCTTCACTAAGTGGGCCCGCAGGCTATTTTTGGCACAAGTCTATTTTTAGACTATGTCTATTTTGAGACATATGGATCATGTCTATGGATTGCAGGTTGCTGTTTATGGATGATTGATCAAGTTGGGAAAAAATAGATGGACTTCTATTTTTGATGAAAGTGTGAGTGATCAAAGTCTATTTTTAGACTAGCTGTCAAAAATAGAAAAGTCAAATATTATTATCTCACAATAATATTTGGACTATAAACTTAATCTTATTCTCTTGGAGCACTTCAGTTTGAGCTACAGAGGTGGCACATGCAGCTGTCAGAAGGAAATATGCTTTTCTTATGAGTCAGTTGAGTTGTTGCATGCATGACTTCAGTTAGAACTCAATCAGTTGAGTTTGGTGGAGTTGATTGTGGAGTTGATGGATGTTGTGTTCAGTTTAGCTTTGTTAAACTGGTTGTATTTAGTCTAACTGGAAAATACACTAGAGATGAGTTGGGTGAATTAGTTATTAATTAATTCACAAGTTATTAACTCATAATACAACTAATGAATACATCAGTTAACTCAGTTTCATGTGAGTGCATGTTCAGTTCAACAGGGACAGGTGGTAGAGAATCAGATTACTATCAGTTGTGACTATAGTTGTGCACCAGATCTTGCACAATCAAAGGATTGAGTATGCCAATGAGTTTGCCCACGTATTTTCCCACATTATAGCTTGTGCTCACGTCCAACAAAGAGTGAGTGACTATTTTGCAGGTGAAAAACGAGTTTGGTGAGCCATTCTCATCAGTTCTTGAGCAGGTATTGAGCAGTGGAGGTAGGCAAGCAGTGGAATAGATTTGGAGATCAGATCTAAGTTGTATTGTGTGTAACAGGTGGAGCTGGTACTGGATTGCTTGTGATAAGCATTGTACTTTGTAATGTTACATGATTCAATCAATATAATATACAGATAGTGTGGGGTTTTTAGCGAGATGCTTTCCCCGGGATACATACTATGTTAATGAGTTTGATTGATGCTTCTATGTGTGCCTGTGAATGTTTCTGCTTCTGTAAATTGATGATCAACGTAGAGGAGATTATGTATTATACATGTTCCGCTTATAATTGTATGATCAGGATAATCTCTGTGAATATGTGTTAAATTATTCAAAATTTCTACATGGTATCAGAGCGAGCTAGATAATTGTAGAAAAAGTTTCTACATGGTATCGGAGCTGTTGATCATCAGATCTACTATTCAGGAAGTTTTTACATTCTATTTCTTCAGGCAGAGTCTGCAATCGGGCCAGGTAGCCTCTGGATTCATCCTTCCTTTGGAAGGTGAGATATCCGGTGAATGCCCATACAGTCAATCTTTGTACGAGAAATATTGTGTTCTCACGAATCTTAGATCAGAAGCGGTTGAGTTGGTAGCTGGTGGAATTCGAATTTGCAGCAGTGTTGTTGAAATGTATTTCAACGGATTGCGAATGTTATTCGAAAGCAAGAGCGACCTGGCGCTCAAGGATAAACTCAGTAACAATAAAGGTGAGAATGGATCTTCATCAAAGGTATCTGATGAAGAGAATTGCGCTTTGGCTGCCAAAGCAAAGAAGGGGAAGAACAAGAAAGCTTCTCATTCCGGTGCAAAAGGCAAGAAGCAGGACATGTCCAAGGTGAAGTGTTTTCACTGTCACCAGCACGGACACTATGCCACAAATTGTCCGCAGAAGAAGAAGAACAAGCAAGCTGCTGGATCTGCAGGGGGAGAGGCCTTAGCTTCTCAGTTTGAGCTTGATTTTTCATTGATCGCATGCTTGGTTTCAAGTGTGATGGGATCAGTGTGGTTCTTGGACAGTGGTGCGTATTTTCACATGACGGGAGATAGAGATTTGTTCTCTGATCTGGAGGACAAAGATCTTGGAGTGCACATCGAGATGGGCGATGATGGTAGATACAGTGCGACCGGTATCGGTACCATTTCCTTTGAGAGGGAGTCTGGTAAACCCTTTGTATTGAAGGAAGTCATGCATGTTCCAGGATTGAAGAAGAATCTCATCTCAGTGGCGATGTTAGAAGACAAGGGGTATGATGTTGTTTTCAGCGAGGGAAAGGCCTTCCTGCGCAGCAAGACAACTGGTGAGACCCGGAAGATAGGGGTTTGAGTGAGGAACCTTTATCAGTTGCATGTAGATGGATGCACAGCAATGGCAGGCAAGGCAGAAGGATTGGTGAGCCGGGATGATGGCGAGTTGTGGTACAGGAGATTGGGTCACCTTCACCATGGAGTCTTGAAGATACTGCAGCAGATCACTACAGGGCTTCCTAAAGGCACACTTGCGCAGTCAGATCAGTGCAAGGGGTGTACTTTGGGGAAGTTTGTGAAAGCCACCTTTCACGAGAAGGATAGTTGCGCCACGACGATCCTTGAGAGAATTCACACAGACGTGTGTGGACCTTTCTCAGTTGCTTCGACAGCAAAGCACAGGTATTATGTGATTTTTTTGATGATTTCTCTCGTAAGTGCTGGATCTTCTTCATGCAGAAGAAGAGCGAGACATATTCAAAGTTCTGTGAATTCAAAGCACTGGTCGAGAAGGAGTCGGGGAAGAAGGTGAAGGCTCTTAGGAGCGATAATGGTGGTGAATACATCTCGGACGAGTTCAAGGATTTCTGCAAGACAAAAGGGATTCGTAGAGAGATCATAGCTCCCCATAACCCACAGCAGAATGGGGTAGCTGAGCGGAAGAACAGAACGATTGTGGGTGCTACACGGGCAATGTTGCATGATCAGGGCCTACCCCTTCACTTGTGGGCGGAAGCATGCAATACAGCAGTTTATGTGCAGAACCGTTGTCCTCATAGGATACTTGGCATGAGTACACTTGAGGAGACTTATTCTGGTAAGAAGCCTGATCTTTCTCATTTGAGGATTTTTGGTGCTAACGTTTACATGCATGTGACGAAGGATGCCAGGAAGAAGTTGGAGCTGACCGCAGAGGTTGGGATATTTGTGGGGTACACTGATACGCCCCACAACTATCGTGTGTATTTTCCAGACAGTGGTAAAACTGTTGTGCGACGGGATATAATTTCAGGAGGAGAAAGCCATGAAGTGTTCGCTTGAGAGGGAGCTACACTTGCATGCAGATGAGGAGCTATTAGTTCCTAAGGATGAGCTTCAGGACGTGGATCAGCCACAGGACGAGGTTCATGGAGTGGAAGAGACCACTCATGCAGCGCCAACCATCAGAGGGCGAAAGCGCTTGACAGAAGCTGAGCGACTGGCTCAAGATGCAGAGAAAGTTGTAGGACCACCTACAACCCAACACACGCAGAGACAGTCACCTGATCGGTACACTGGATACATGGCTCTTATGAGCAAGTGTGTTGTGACTGAGCCATCCTCTTTCGAGGAAGCTGTGGAGGATCCCGCATGGGTAGGCGCCATGGTGGAAGAGTATGATTCTATTGTCAAAAACAATGCATGGGAGATTGTTCCTAGACCGGAAGGGAAATCAGTGGTGGGTTCAAGATGGATCTACAAAGTTAAGCAGGCAGCTGACGGGAGTGTGGAGAAGTACAAGGCAAGATTTGTTGCCCGAGGCTTTTCACAGATAGAGGGGATCGATTATGAGGAGACCTTTTCACCTATCGCAAGGTATTCTTCCATACGGACGATTCTTGCTCTCTCAGCGTAGATGGGATGGCACATTCATCAGATGGATGTGAAGACTGCGTTCCTCAACGGAGTCATTGAGGAGGAGGTGTACATTGAGCAACCCAAAGGCTTTGAAGTCTTCAGCAGCGAGTCGCATGTGTGCAGGCTCAAGAGAGCGCTATATGGGTTGAAGCAAGCACCACATGCTTGGTACACATGGATAGACAGCTATTTCACAGGACTTGGATTCTCCAAGAGCGAGGCGGATCTGAACCTATACCAGATTGTGGTGGAGGGTAAGTTGCTTATCATTGTACTGTATGTTGATGATTTTATTCTAACAGGTGATGAGCTGTTGATACTGTCATGCAGGAAGGATCTTGCTACAGAGTTTGAGATGAAGGATTTGGGCCTCCTTCACTATTTCCTGGGATTGGAAATATGGCAGCGCAGTGGTGGACTGTTTGTTTCTCAGGGCAAGTATGCTCGGGAGATACTGGAGAAGTTCAACATGCATGGCTGCAATCCTGTTGATACTCCTCTTCCTGGAGGTTGGAGGAAGGAGGATGCCACTTTGGGAGAAGAAGTGGATGCCACTGTTTATCGATAGTTGGTGGGGTTGCTAATGTATTTGGTCAATACATGACCTGATATATGCTATGCAGTTAACCGGCTTTCACAAGCTATGGTTAAGCCTACCAAGCTCTTCTGGAAGGCGAGCAAGCATGTATTGAGCCACTTGAGAGGCACATCGGGATATGGATCTTGGTATAGACAGGAGGATGCAGATTGGGCAGGGAGCCCAACAGACAGAAAGAGCACATCAGGAGGGGTCTTCAGTATTGGATCGACAGCAGTTTCTTGGTACAATAAGAAACAGAGATCCGTGGCACTCAGTTCAGCAGAGGCCGAGTATATGGCAGCAAGTTTGGCTGCATGTGAGGCTATATGGATGAGGAAGATCCTAGTTGGTTTGTTCGGTTCTCATTTGGATCCTACTGTGATTTACTGTGATAACTAGAGTTGCATTAAACTCTCAGCTAATCCTGTATTTCATGATAGATCTAAACATATTGACATCAGGTACCATCATATCAGAGATTGTGTGCAGTGGAGGATCATGTTACTTTCGTACATTCCAACAGAGGATCAGGATGCTGATATTCTGACGAAGGCTCTCACCAGGAGCAAATTCGAGTACCACCGAGGCAGGATAGGGGTTGCCGATAATCCATATCTTGTCGAGAGGGAGTGTTGAGATTGCAACAAGATGATGGAGCTTAGTGAAAAGAGTCGCCTTCACTAAGTGGGCCCGCAAGCTATTTTTGGCGCAAGTCTATTTTTAGACTATGTCTATTTTTAGACATATGGATCATGTCTATGGATTGCAGGTTGTTGTTTATGGATGATTGATCAAGTTGGGAAAAAATAGATGGACTTCTATTTTTGATGAAAGTGTGAGTGATCACAGTGTGAGTGATCAAAGTCTATTTTTAGACTGGCTGTCAAAAATAGAAAAGTCAAATATTATTATCTCACAATAATATTTGGACTATAAACTTAATCTTATTCTCTTGGAGCACTTCAGTTTGAGCTACAGAGGTGGCACATGCAGCTGTCAGAAGGAAATACGCTTTTCTTATGAGTCAGTTGAGTTTTTGCATGCATGACTTCAGTTAGAACTCAATCAGTTGAGTTTGGTGGAGTTGATTGTGGAGTTGATGGAGTTGTGTTCAGTTTAGCTTTGTTAAACTGGTTGTATTTAGTCTAACTGGCAAATAGACTAGAGATGAGTTGGGTGAATTAGTTATTAATTAATTCACAAGTTATTAACTCATAATACAACTAATGAATACATCAGTTAACTCAGTTGCATGTCAGTGCATGTTTAGTTCAACAGGGACAGGTGGTAGAGAATCAGATTGCTATCAGTTGTGACTATAGTTGTGCACCAGATCTTGCACAATCAAAGGATTGAGTATGCCAATGAGTTTGCCCACGTATTTGCCCACATTATAGCTTGTGCTCACGTCCAACAAAGAGTGAGTGACTATTTTGCAGGTGAAAAACGAGTTTGGTGAGCCATTCTCATCAGTTCTTGAGCAGGTATTGAGCAGTGGAGGTAGGCAAGCAGTGGAATAGATTTGGAGATCAGATCTGAGCTGTATTGTGTGTAACAGGTGGAGCTGGTACTGGATTGCTTGTGATAAGCATTGTACTTTGTAATGTTACATGATTCAATCAATATAATATACAGATAGTGTGGGGTTTTTAGCGAGATACTTTCCCCGGGATACATACTGTGTTAATGAGTTTGATTGATGCTTCTATGTGTGCCTATGAATGTTTCTGCTTCTGTAAATTGATGATCAACGTAGAGGAGATTATGTATTATACATGTTCCGCTTATAATTGTATGATCAGGTTAATCTTTGTGAATATGTGTTAAATTATTCAAAATTTCTACATGGTATCAGAGCGAGCTAGATAATTGTAGAAAAAGTTTCTACAATAGTGTTGTCTTTTACCTCAACATTCTCATTTCCATGGGTCTAGAGGAAGTATTGGTTGAGTATCACCAAAGTTTGCCATCATCAGTATCACTATTAGGAAATAGATATCGTGGGTAGTTATCCTTATAGTCTTTCCTTGTAATACAAAGGACCTTGATTCTACATCTCATTTATATATGGTATGAGAGACGAGAGCCTCACTTACTCTATTAATGGGTTCTCAATATTCTTGAGTAACCCATGTTGAGCTAAATATCCTCACACCACTTGGTTACTACTAACCACATAATGGGCCTAGTTGATTCTCATTCTCATCACAATGATTTGAAACCCATTCATATTTAGTAAAAACCACATTATATTAGAAATTGTGCCTTATACATCATATCTAAGTTCAATACCTCCTTTTTCCCTTCAAAATCGCATTCTCTGGGTAGTTTTTAGGCCAAAACGTCGCATCGAACTAGTGCAAAACACAAGGGTGTTTTTTTGTGTTGAATTAATGTGGAAATTTCTATACATTAGTTTTCTTTTCATAAGTGCCTTTACACTTTGGTATTACTTAACATATGTGCAAGAATTTTCCATGTCACCCATTGTATATATGAAATGTGGTTCTCTTGTGGAAGCCCTTATTAATTGGAATTCCATGTAGCATAGCTCCCTTCAAAATGTTTCATTTTCTTTTCATTCACATTGGAATTTCTTGTAGTACCACCCTTACTTAGGTAGCTACGCTAGCCCATCGACCTTTCGCATTTCTATCTACTCATGATAAAGCCTTCCCTCCATGAATGCCCTAGATAAGTGGCTTTTGTTTAATTTTGGTGCCCATGTCATTAAATCTTCATTAGGATTGGAATTTTGTTTAGACTGCATTCTATAGTTAAGCCTCATGCTTTTTAACTCATCATGTTGACAACCTTACCCATGTACTCATGCACTATGAATTCTTTCCAAGTTAACCCTTAGCCCTATAAGGTAGATTTAATGTGGGCTTCAATATACTTGATATACCTTGTAGATTCTAATTCAGTTTTAACATTTATAGTAAGCTATAACTATTCATTTTCATTACATCACAGTAGCTATCGAATTATGAGGCATAACTCAATTAGGCTTTTGAGTATACCTAATGAATTGATGTTTCGTTGAATTTTAACCAACCTAGATCCATATTAACTTAGGGTCTACCAAGCGTCAAGAGGGATCAAATATCTTTTCACTTTAAAAGATATTTGCATCTTATGATATTTGATCCCTCTCAATCTAGATTCTAATGCTCATCACAATAAGCCTTCCCTCCATGAATGCCCTAGATAAGTGACTTTTGTTTCATTTTGGTGCCCATGTCATTAAATCTTCATTAGGATTGGAATTTTGTTTAGACTGCATTCTATAGTTAAGCCTCATGCTTCTTAACTCATCACATTGAAAACCTTACCTGTGTACTCATGCACTATGAATTATTTGCAAGTTAACCCTTAGCCCTATAAGGCAGATTTAATGTGGGCCTCAATATATTTGATATACCTTGTAGATTCTAATTCATTTTTAACATTTATAGTAAACTATAAACATTTATTTTCATTACATCAGAGTAGCTATCCAATTATGAGGCATAACTGAATTAGGATTTTGAGTATACCTAATGAATTGATGCTTCATTGAATTTTAACCAACCTAGATCCATATTAACTTAGGATCTACCAAGCATTGAGAGGGATCGAATCTCTTTTCACTTTAAAAGATATTTTCATCTTAGGATATTTGATCCCTCTCAATCTAGGTTATTTTAATTCCCCCCTTTAAATAGGCTATATTCCATATGAATATCATGGGTGAATACCATGAAATTATCTTTATTTTAACATTTTTCTTATTAATTTTATTTTATTTTGACCGAGTTAAAATGTTTTCATGTTATTAATTTTATTTTTTATTTTTATGTAATTTAACTGAGTCAAAATGTTTATAGGACAAGACAGTACAAGACAAGCCATTACAATGTCTCTTCCATACTTGGCTGGAGAGCACCTCTTAGCGCAATCAAGTATGTAATTTTTTTTTTAGAAATAATATTGATGTTTAAACATCAATTTATCCTTAACGAATCAAAATTACATCACTATTATAGTAGAAACAATATTACAACATATATTGCTAGAAAAGAGTGGTTGGAGATAGTGGGTTAGAAGTTGGGGATAAGAATCATGAGCCCAAACCTCTCCCAATGTATGTTATGCATATAGATGAGTGATTTATTAATCCATTTTCAAAGAAGAAAGAGAAATATGCTAGTAATTTCTTAAAACCCTAGTTGCATCAGAAGACACTTTATACAACTTGATAATGAGGGAAATGTGTAAATCCTTCCATGCTCATGATGGAGTTGGCACATGGAATTTAAAAAGATATTACTGATAAATAAATTACTTCAATGTTAACCATATATATATGTTTCTAAATTGAAAATAAAATATTTGTATTTCATAAAATTTCATAAATAGGAGCTTTCCACAACCCAATATGAGGGAGTTGTCTAATTTATTTCATGCTTAACATGAAGTTTGAAGAGTGGCATTAAAAAAAATCGATAACAAAAAAATATATTAACATCTATCATAAATATATTATTTAAATGTCCAATTTAAGTTATATAATTTATCTCAACTTTTATACAGAGAGGTGATTAAAAGTAAAAGGTTTCTTATTTCATCCATAATTGATAAGTAGTAAAGGAATCACACATCTCCCATATTGGAAAGGGAGATGTGTGTTTTCTTCCTTCCTTAGTATGGAAATTTGTGATATATTTTTTGAATTAAATTTTAAATATAAAATAATAGTATATTTTTAAAAGGTAAACATAAGTTATATATTTTAAAATTCAAAATTTAATATGTATTATTTTATGTGAATTTGGTAAAATCCATAATAGCTTAATTCTTAATTTAAGATATAGTTCACTAGTGTACATCTATCTTAATTATGGATCTATTTTTTGTTAAAAGGGTAGTTCACTAGAACACATCTATTTTAATTATGGATATATTTTCTGCTAAAAGGGATCATATTCCTTGAAGTCCAAACCTCTTTTTAGATTACAAAAATTTAGGAAAGGTTTTCATTTTTAGGGATTTGGCCTCTCAACTTATGATAGATTGGAACTTAAGATGGATCTATGTTGGTTTAGGTATATTATGATGTTTCCAGTTGGGGTTACCTTGGGTTGTTGGGCGAATTGGCTATTATCTCCCCACCCATGTTCGAATACCTGCTAGTCACATGATGAGGTATAATTCCTTGTAAGTATTGTTGTAATGGCTTCATGCCTATCAATATTGTTGTATTGATTCGAGCCTTGTGAACTCTTAAGTGAGTATACATGAGCTATAATTCATTATAAGTATTGTTGTAATGGGTTCATTCTTATGAATATTGTTGTATTGATTTTCAACATTGTGAACTCTTAAGCGGGTATATACCCATGGGTTGGTCTACAACCTCACTCTAGCCCTCAGGTTGAGAAGGAGGTTGATTTCATTCCTTGGAAAAAAAAGGTATATTATACATGTATATTAGTAATATATTAATCTAATGTTGGAGAAGAAAGAGAATTGCAAATGCATATTTCTTATAAACCCTACTTTGGTGGATTTGAATTTTGTGCCATCATCTCAAACAATTAATGTTGACAGTAGTCTAAGCATTTTACCTTTTTGTATTTTTTGATGAGTTTTGCCCAAAATCTAGCAAAAAATTGTTGGAATGGTAGGTTTGAGTTGTTAAATCTGTAAATACTACGTACCATAGATTTTTCTTTTAGGGCTTTGGATTTCAAAGTGGATGCTTCTTTAAGGAGCAATTTTGTTCTAGCATTTCTCAATTTAAACTCACGTCAAAACTTTGGTGGTCGGCATTTCGATCCACAAAGTGTAGCTCATCCTCAGGGCAAAGATATGAAATTTGATCCATCGTTGAAGGATAAATATGTGAGAGATGTGAGGAGAAGAGATATTAGGTTAGTTGAGCGTTAGAAGTTCAAATGTGAAAAATTTAATCTTGTTTGAATCTTGTTTATTCCCTTTTTAATTTCTAACATAGTTACTGATCAAAAGAAAACTTTATCAATTACCTATTTTTTTGAGGTAGCAAAAAAATCGTCCGATAATGAAAATTGTTGATTCATAATAAAGAATTTTTTTTTAAATATATTTTTGACACTTTAAATTTTCTTATGTATCAAGTATGAACATTTTTTTTTAAATGGTAGTGATTTTCATACTAATTTTTAAAAGTGTTGATGCAACATGAACCCCTTCTTTTAGAGGGATTATTTTTTACACTTTAAATTTTCTAATGTATTAAGCATAGATAAATTTTTTTAAATGTTAGTGATTTTGATGCTCATTTTGAAAAGAATCAACTTTATTTTAAGACATATTTTTGACACTTTAAATTTTTTGATGTCCTAAGTATGCACAAATTTTTTAAAATGTTGATTATTTAATAATTTTTCAAGTTGTCATTCTTCTTCTTATTTTTTGTCCTAACACGTTTTTTTAAGGGTTTTCCAATTATGTTTTCTTGTTTTTTCTTTGCAATGTTTTTCTATAATGAAATTTTTAACCTTTTTGCAAAGTTTAAAAAATAACAATAACATTAATATTTTGAGTTCAAGATTTTTTATAAATTTATATATAGTTGATTAATACTTCAATCTACGTAAAATAATAGTCACAAATAATTAATAATTTTAAACACTTATAAAAAATACATATTTCGCATATAGATATAATTATAAAAAGATGTATTTTGGGACCTTTTCGTTAAAATGACATATAAAATAAAATATTTTTATGAAAAAACTAAATAAAAAAGTTGGAAAATTAACAAATTTTATTTCCAAAGATGATGACATTTGAAGTTTTTTTCCAAAAAAAATCTTCAAAAAAATTTTTAAGTAAAAACGCAAAAAAAACATACAATTTAAAAAATACAATTAAATTAAAAATAAAAAACAAAATCCTTAAAAATAAAAAATAAAAACATTAAAAATTAATAAAAATATTAGAAAAAAAAATCCTCTAGTAAAAAGAAAGAAAAAACAAAAACAAGAAAACAAAACAAAAACATTAAAAAAGACATATTAAAAACAATTGAAAATAAAAAACATTATTTTTTTAATAAAAAAATAAATAAAAATAAAAACAGGAATATATATATATATATATATAGATAACATTATTTTTTTAAATAATTAAAGAAAAAAGTAGTCTAAAAAACAAAATATCAAAAAAATTAATTAAAACTAAAAAAAATAAGAATTAGAAAAAACACACATTAAAAATATAAATAAAATTAAAAATTAAAAAAAAATGGAAAAAAAAATTGTTTTAAGTTTGGGCCTTGACCAAGCGGGGATATAGGGCCGGCATAGCGGCTTCAATAGGGCCGGCATAGCGGCTTCAAGGCTGTCGGCCCTGCCAAACTGAGGGCTGAGGGGCAATTTTTATTTTTAATTTTTAATTTTTAATTTTTGCTTTTTTCAGTGTTTATTTTCTTCTTTATAATGTTTTTTAAATGTTTTTTTAATGTATTTATTCATTTATTATTAACTGTATGATTTAAATATATATATTTTTTAATTTATGTTTTTTTAATGCTTTTAATTTATATTTAATTTTTTGGTGTTTTTATTTGTTTATTTTTTAATTCTCCAAATTGGTTTTATTTATTTGTTTTTTGGTTTTTTTATTGTTATGTTTTTATAATTTTTCTTAAATTATGTTTTTCTCGGAAAAAACAATTGTTTTTTTTTTAAACAATTGTTTTTTTCCTGGTTTTTTTTTTAATCTTTGAGTTATTTTTGTTTTTTTAACCATTTTTATGCTTTATTTTTTTGCGTTTTAGATATATATTTTATTGTGTTTTTTTTTTTGTATATACATTTTTATGTTTTATTTGTTTTTCCCATTTTTTTCCTTTTATTTATGTTTTATATTTCAATATATTTATTTATTTATTAGCTATTATTTTTTTAAATTGTTTGTTTTCTGGTTTTTGTTTATTTTTAATTTTTTTCCATCTCTTAATTATTGTTTTGTTTTTTTTATTGATCCTTGACTAGGAACTTGGCCCTATTATGTGTTAATTTGAGAGTTGATTTTAAAGTTTTCTTTATAATAGATCAAGTCCCTTACAATGTGTAAATTTAATGGTTGATTTTTAAGATTTAATTGCAATAGGTGTGTCAATTTGATGGTTGATTTTTAAATTTTCGTTGCAATGTGTCTAGTTGTCTTAGGCTAAGATTTTAAAATAGCTATACTTTTAACATTTAAAAAAGAGAGTACTCTTCGTATTAATGACTATTTTATTCAAGTGTTCATTTTTAAAGTTTTTTTAGTCATATAATTTTTCCATAATACATGGTTGAAATATATTGAAAAATTAAAGTTTTTTGTAGTCGTGATATTTGGTTTTAATTCTATGGTTGAAAATTTGTTAAAATTTTAATGTTTTTTCTGAGTTGCGATATTTTATCTTTAATGCTATGGTTGAAAATAGTTGTAAGTATTTTATCTTTAACGTCATGGCTGAAAATTGTTGGAATTTTAAGTTTTTTCGAAGTCATGATATTTTATCTTTAATGCCAATACTAAAAAAATTGTTAGAAAATTTACCCTGCAAAAAAAAAAAAAAAAAAAAAGTTATTCCAACATCAACACTTTTCATTTGGAGTGTTTTTTGCACCAAAATATTTGGTTTTTATTAGCTTTTACTATCATTTTTAAAAAATGTTGAAAATTTACTCTGAACAAAAATAAATAAATAAATAAGTAAAAAAATGGTGATGCAACATCAACACTTTTCATTTTCCAGTTGTTTTCTCATGTTTTCTTAAGGTTTTTTTGCTAAAGTTCTCGGGGGTAATAGTTCTTGTTTGGTCGGTAACTATTTTTTTCATATTTGACCTCCTAACGTTCAACTAATTTAACATCTCTTCCCCATGCATCTCTCTTATCTTTGTCGTGACAATGAGTCACACTTGATGGCTTTAAATGTCGACCATAAAAACTTCAAAGTGAGTAATATGGAAATGTTAGAACAAGTTTTGGATTTGTTTATGCATTCAAAAATATATTTCGAGCACCGAAAAATAACAATCTCACAAAAAAATGTATTAATAGATTTTGGTGTAAAAAAACTAAAAAATAACACAATTAGACTTTACCTATAATATGTCTTGGATGACAATCTTGGCATATCTTGCCGGTTTAATCTAATAAGAAAGACTATTTGCCTCTTTGGGAGAAGAATTTCCCATTGTTTTTGCTCAACATACCACAAAAAAAAATAACAAAGATCTAATTTTAAATTGTTGAGTCTAAACAATATGGATGCCCTCAATTTTCAATAGTATAAATCTGCTATTATTTTAAAAACAAATCATCACCAAATTTTCAACCAACGGGATAAACCAAAAAAATTAAAAAATCTCACCACTTTAGAACCTGCCATTCCATATTTTTAACGATTATGTTCTAACTACTATACACCTGATTTTTGAAGTTGTTTACCGACGGAGTAAATTTCTTCAACACCAAAATTCAGTGATTTTTTTTCCTAACAATTTTAACTGTAGAAATAGATTCAGCACCATCAAAAAAGTCAAAGTGCCCAAAATCTTGGCTGTAATAATTGTACTTAAAATTTCCAAAAAAATGTAGAATCTTACCAAAATCTCACTTGCTAATTTATTTATTTTTTTAGACTACGCAGTTTTTTTGAAGAATCCTTTGAATCCATTATGCTTAATACGACTCAAAGTCCAAGGACGCCCATGTTGCAGGCAGCCATAACTAGGCTTCGTGTGACGTTGCTATCTGGGCTCCGCCACCTTGTCGAACGGTTCCGTAAATAAATGGCATAGATGACGGGAGAAGAGTTGCGGAGGGCGACAACGGAAATTACGTTTCCGTGCTAATGATTTGGCTGGTTGGTGAGAGCATTGTAATTAAGTGGGGGGGCGAGAGTTAGTTGTTATTATTAATGTGGGTCTTGTCCCCTCTTTTCTTCCTCTGTAATACTCATTGCATCTAGAAAAATGGCTCTTCGGTGACACTAAAGCCAAGCGATCCATTCCCAATTCTGTCATTTTCCCTTTTTAATGCAAAAATTGTCTCTACTTGAACTACACTCGTACCACGAATCAACGAAAGTGATTTTAGGCAGAGTGCATCATGATTTTTTGGACATTTCATGAGGTTGAAAGTCAATTTTATCAATTTGATTTTAATCATGTTTATCTAAAAACATTAAATTTATTTTAATTTTTTATTTTCCAAATATTAAATTTATTTTGATTTTTTATTTTTAAAATTAGATAAATAAAAATGAAATAATTTAAAAAATAAATTTTACTTTATGTACCAAAATACCAAAATATTTCAATGTACTATTATGTAAAATTGATTAATAAGTGTGGAGACAATAACTAAAAACACTGACAATCAATATTTTCAAAATCTACCATCACTTTTTTTAAAACATACCAAAATATTTCACATGTACTATTATGTAAAATTGATTAATCAGTGTGGAGACAATAACTAAAAACACTGACAATCAACGAAAGTGATTTTAGGTAGAGTGCATCTGACAATCAACGAAAGTGATTTTAGGTAGAGTGCATCCATGATTTTTTGGGCATAGCTTAAGTTTGAAACTCAACTTTATCAATTTGAATCTAATCAACCATCAAAATAAAAATAATTTTCAAAAAACATTATTATTGCACATTTAATAGTAGGTAAACTTGATTAATAAGTGTGTAGACAATCAAGAAAAACACCAAGAAAAGAAGACATGTGTTTTATAACTTTGTTAGTTGTAGAATGTCTTTTACTTTGATTTAAATCTTTGATTTCGACTTACATCTCTCATTTTTGTTTTTTTTGTTCTTTTTTATAATTTAATTAAATAATATAATAGAGTAAAGTATGTAGTGAAGATATATTTTTTTATTTTTTATTATGTTAAAAAGTGTATTTTATACTTTAGTAGGAAGATGTGTAAATTTTTTATGTTTAGTTTTGAGTTGAGAAATGTCTTTTTTAAAATAAAAATAAAATATTTTTTAATAAAAAAGTGATGTTGATTATAATAAAAATGAATGTGCGTTTGGTTTTTAATCAAAAGTATTATAAAACATCAATAATCAGATTTTCAATGTGCTTACTATGTTTGTTATCGACTGCATATTTGGTTATTTTTAATCAAAAGTATTATAAAACATCAGTAACCACATTCTCAATGTCATTGCTTCTTTTGTTATCGATATTACAACCAAGTATTAAATAAAATAGTCCAATATCCATATGAAGGAACATAATTTGATATCAACTTTAGAGAGAGATGAAGTAATTGAAAGTAAACATAATAATATATTTTTATATGTTAAACAAGTATAATTCTTATATTTTTTTAAAAATACTTCAATACAATAGTTAAATAAATTATTTGAATATGAAAGCAAAATCAATTATTTGCATAAATCTTCACAAACCAAGTTTAGCAAAATTGTAATTTTTAGTAGATTCCAATTCAACTAGATGAGCTTTAAATCCAAAAGGACAATTATTAGATCTCTTGGTGGCTTTATATCCCACTGGCTTAGTCATCTTAAACTTCTTAGTGGTTTGGTTAATGGAACTGTCAGTTGATGAAGTATGATTGTTGTTTCTGTTACTTGAAGTTCATCCACCACAATAGATAAACGTTTCTTATTTTCCCTAGTGGTCAAAAACCTCTCCATTGGTCAGTTAATAGAACGTTAGTTGGTGAGGTCAAAATTTCTAGTTCCATTAGTTAAAATCCGTCAACCAAAGTAAAGAAACTTAAAAAATTCATTTCTTATATCTCCCAATGGTTTAATTCCATAGTGGCAAGTTAACAGAAAATTACTTGATATAATTTATATGTGGGTTCCATCAGTTGAAGTCCATCAAGCGAACTAGAGAAAGGTATGATGTAACAAATGCCCCAGTGGTTTGATCTCTTGATGGCCTAATTGACTTATATGTTAAGAGATGAGTTTCTAAGACAAAATTCCTTCCCATTCCTAGAAATTATTGAATTGATATGTGAATTCCACTTCAATAGAGATTCCAAGAACACAACATGAGGACATAGTGGATTATTTCAAGTTAGTGATTTAAAGGCTAAGCTTGGTAGCACCATTTGGTATCAGATCAAGAGTGTTGTTTTAAAAAAAATGGAGAATGGCACATCAGGCGAGAGGATCGTGAATAAAACCAAGAATACCTACAACAAATGAATTTTGCTAGAAGAGATTAAATCTACTTGAAAAAAGATAGAAGCCATGAAAACTACATAGAGGATGGGCAATGACATAGGAGATGATAGCGACAAAGAAGAATCTTCTAAGGAAGAAGAGACAGAGGTAGAAGGAGAAATTGTAGGGAAATATTGCTTATGATCCTTGCAGGAATAAGCGTTAGAATGAAAATGGAGGTGACAATGTATTAAAGAAACCTAAATGTGAAAGAACTGATTGATTGGATCAGTGTAATGGACAACTAATTTGACTACGAAAATATAGTTGAAGAGAAGAAAGTCAAATATCATGTGACTATATTAAAGGGTCATCCATTGTTATGGTGGGATGGTGTGCAAGTAGAGTGGAAGAACAAGGGAAAATAAAAAATTAAAAGTTGGTATAGAATGGCTGCTAAATTCAAAGGTAAGTTCATGCCCAAAGACTATCAACTAAATCTTTTCAAACAAATGCAAAATCTTAAGAATAAAGTTAGTTTCAATCAATAAAATACTAAAGAGTTTGATAAGATAAATATTAGGGTTGGACATATAGAGGAAGATAGAAAAAAGTAGCTAGATACATAAATTAATTAAGATATGAAATTCAAGATGAAATTAACATTTTATCCCCAAGGACAGTTGAATAGGCATACCACTCTACCCTCGAAGACAAGTTGGAAATAAAACACAATCAAAGAGGAAGAGGAAGAAGCTCAGTAAGGAGTAGAAGACATAAAAGTAGTAGGGGAAGATTCGAATCTTAAAGAGAAGAAGGAATTAGTTTAGAAAAACCAAGTCAATCATCAAGAGGAAGTGATTTTAAAGTAATAAGGAATTATTCTGAAAGTAGAGTAAGAGGAAGAGATTATCATCCTAGATGTTACAGACGCAACAAACTTACACATAGGTCATTTGAATGTCCAAAAAATACTACAATAAATAAAAGAAGTGCACACGTAGTACAAGGTGATGAAGAAGGTGTAAATTATCCTCCACAATAAGATACCCCAGATATTGGAGAATCATTGTTGATGAAGAGAGTTCTATTCGAGTTAACCAAGGATATTAATAGACCTTCCCATAGAAAGAATTTGTTTAGGATTGTATGTAAATCAAAGGGTAAGTGTTGTACAATAGTCATTTATAGTGGTAATACTTAAAATCTGGTCTCAACGAATCTCGTGGAAAAATTAGGATTGAAGAAAGTGGTACTCCTTACTCCATACAAGGTATCTTGGATTCAAAAGGGACATTAGAATTTGGTCATTGAGAAGCATCACGTGGAAATCTAGATTAGTAGCTACAAAGATTAGTAATTATGTGATATAATTTCCATGGATGCCTATCATATGTTTTTAGGAAGTCTGTGGTAGTTTGACAAGAGAGTTACACATGATTGAAGAAACAACACCTATACTTTTGAAAAGGATGAAGAAAAGCACACTTTTATACCTCTAAAATATGAAGGTGTAAAAAAGGAATCAAATCCAAAATTATTGTGATCTAGGTGGATATCAATGGCCATCCACCTACTTCAATGGTTCAAAGCACAATTCTTTGTCTTGGCATTTTTCCTATAGTTTTTTGGGTCATCAACTTCCAGAGTCATTTTGAGGCCTTAATTGATGTTTTTCTGATGTGGCAAGGACCTAAGCTATAAGCATAAGTAGAGCCTATGTTAGTTGAAACGTGTAATTCTTGACTAGACCTTTCTAATGGGATACTAAGTGTGGAAAACAGATACTGTATGCAAATGTCATGACCCTGGGAAGTTTATGTACCAACTAATTGTAGTGGAGCCTATAAGCCTATTGGAATTTCATCTCCTAGGGTTAGGTTTCTATATGTTTAGGTTTTTCTCATTGCTTCTAATGTTGAAAAGGGCCTTTCTGCCTCATTGTAATTCACTCTAGTAAAGGCATGTAATCATCACATCTCTTCCTAGAGATAAGCTACCACCATTCAAGCTAGTTTGTTTTCATTTTTCATTTCTAAAAAATTTGCACTTTCCATTTATTAGTAGAAATCAAGTTTCATTGTATCTCTATGTTTTGGTTATAAATTTGTATTTCATTTCATTCCCTTCATAAATTTGGATCAATGGTATCAGAGAGGCCTGTTAATTTTATCTATTTTTTGTGCATGTCCCCAATAAGGTCTAGGTACAAGGAATTGGGACTTGAACTACTTGAGCCATTGCAAGACCATCTTTGCTGACCCTGATGACCTCCCATGGAGGAAGAAGAAAAAAGAGAAGGGAGAAAGATATCTTATTATATTGTTTCTTGAGGAATCCCTTGCATGACAAAGGAAAGAGATGATGGATATTTTTTCCCCGATCCTTCTACGAATGCCAATAGGTGATGCACCTTCCTCAAGTGGAAACTTTGGAGGCATTTCCCCCTTTAAGGTACAAGTTAGTTTTGATATTCCTATATTTGAAGGTTGAATACATGTGTATGCTCCAGACAAATGGTTGAATCTACTAGAAGGGTATTTTTCGGTCCACAATTTTTCTAATAGAGAAAATATTACCTTTTGTGCTCCTTAAGTCTGTCGCCCATTGTCAAGGATTGGTGGAAAACTTACCATGAGAAAAATCCCATGGAGGAATCCACATTTTTTATTGACACACCCAATTGGGATTCTTTTAAGACGTTATTAAGAAAAAATATTACCCTGTTGGAAGCTACGAAGACCAATACATGCGATGGATAACACTATTGCAGGAGAGGGGCCAAACAATGTCAGAGTTCACAAATATCTTCCATACCTTGCACACCAAGTTGGGTATCAAATATTTTGGGTGACATCTGGTTCTCAAGTATTGTGGTTTTCTACAAAGATACATCCATATAGAAATGGAGTTTTTGGACATCTCCTCACTTGGTGCAAGATACTGATATGTTGTCAAAATAGAGAAAAACTTTAAATAGAAGAAGAGAGACTTTGGATCTGTAATTCCCTCATAACAGAACTAGGCTAAGGGTATCCCAAAATCATAGAACAAAGGATAGATTTAGGGTGGAACACCCCAAGACAACCCATATAAGATGGAAACAAAGAATGGAAATGGGAAGATGAATAAAGACAAAATAAAGTGATGGGAGTTCCATAAGATCCCGTTTAATAACATCAATGAATGTCGCACAAGGAAATCATTGGTGGCCGAGCTAAAATTCTTAAAGCGAGATGCAATTTTTGACTCTGAGTCAGACGTAGAAAAGGAGAAGCAGATCATTGATGTAGAACCTAGTGCCATTGTTTTCATCACCAAGGTCTAGTATAGTAAGCCCAAGGATTTAGAGGAAGGCGAGTGCCTCTTTTACTCACAGGTGTGGGTGAAGGGTAGTCCACTTCATTTCATTGTCAATATCAGAAGTAAAAATAATCTCATATCATCAGAGGTCGTCAAGTAGTTAGACCTGCTAACAACACCACACCCAAAACCATACACCATCGGGTGGCTCCATCAAGGGAAAGATATTCGTGTTAGACAACAATGTCTCTTTCCCTATGGCATCAATCCCTTCAAGGATGAGGTATTGTGTGATATTTCTCCCTTGAAGTTTGTGATGTTCTTTTAGGCCAACCATAATTTTGGAAGTGTCATGTTGTATATGAGTCTAGACCTTGTAGTGTTATTATTACTTTGCAAAGACAACTATACATGATACCAAAGGTATCTCCACCTACTGTCATTTCTTTCATCACTCCTAAGGAATGCCATAAGGTCATCTCCCACGCTAGGACATTTTTCTTCTTATTGATTCACTCTCAAAGTAAGGAGAATATTGTGGCCACATCCATTCCTTCCATATAAGGCCCCTCCACACAACAGAAGCAAGTGGAAAAGGTCGTGGAAGAATACAAAGACATCTTATCCTCACCCACTAGGGTACCTTTGCACTATCAGGGAAAGTATTTAATCGATCTGACCCTCAATGCCCCTCTACCCAATTTTCCAATCTACCATTTCTCTCTTCTAGAAAATGAGGAAATAAAGTGCTAGTTCAAAGAGTTGCTCCAAAAAGGTCACATCTAATTGAGTTCCTCTGATCTGGATTTCTTCAACTACCGAAATTAACCAAGATCTTTTACTTATGTGATGTTAGCAAAATTACATATGAAAGAGAATGAAAAGGAACATGTGCATACTATAAAGAAGAAGAAGCATAGTGACAACCATCAAATCAAACAACATAAACACATTGATAATGGATCTCACCCAGTGTGGGTTATATCTCTAAGCCCAATGTCAAGAGTGGGTAGGTCGCTTCTTTAAATGTTGCTAAATGATGATGATGTACATGGTATATTATTTGTCATTACAAGGATAAATACCCTCAACCAGAGTGGCGTGTCTCACCATGAGACATTCTCCATATAGGAAATCTCACTCAAATGGGCCCTCCTTCAGCATGAAAAGATAATAAAATCTCACATGACACAAGCATCCTTTCAACATAAAAATAACAATGATCTCAAAGAAAAAACATCATCTTAGCAAATCAGAAGAAAGACATGGTATCACTGCATCATTTACCTCCACTTTCGGGGATGGTCGAAAAAATTCAAAGATCAACTAACAAAATGGATTGCATCGTTGAATTCGTGGCATGAAATCATGTCAAACGACTATAAACTTGACCCATTTCTGACACCCTCCAATTCTCGACCCTCGAGAATCTTGAAGATTCCCCCAAAGATTCCTCCCTATAGATGGACGAGAAATTCTCTTCTCAAATGAAAATTCTAAGCACACCATTGCCCTCCTTGCTAAATTCTGCAAAAAATGACTATAAATTCGACAACATTCCTCCTCTTTCAAAAATCAACCTCCTATGGAATCTTTCAGATTCTACAAGATTTTGCAAATATTCCTTTTTGCTAGCTGCCTGAATTTTTGTTGCTCAAATGATGAAATAGACCACACCATCACATTCCCTGTGAAATTCTAGTTCTTTTGGGTATAAAGTTGACATGCCTTTGTGACTGTGAAAAATTTCCCTCCAAGGAATCTTTAGATTCCTCTAATATTATCCATAAAAATATGTTATGGAATATTCCTTGGAATATTCTCTCAAAAATCACGCCCAATCACAATTCCGGTGCACGGTTCCTGCATAAGGATCTGCTGTGTCTCCTCCATCAGTGGTCGAATGGGAAAATGTTAAGGTTTATATAAAAATGCGCGAGTGGATATCTCCACTCAGTCATTGGGTGAATTGGTTGGCACATTGAATAGTGTCGATGTGGTCGAGGGTTCCATCCCCACTGACCCCATATATAAACGCCATGTTTGTTTATTTTACGGTAACTATCGGTGGTTAATGTTTGGTGGTGTTTTGAATGTGGCGCGACGGTTTGGTATCACATGCGGTATTAACTCTTTTGGAGTGGCGTATTGTGGTAAGGTTGCCACATTGGACTAGGTCAGTGGACCTGCTGGCCATGGGTTCGATTCCCACTGGTCTTGGCATGTGTAACGGCTCGAAGGCTAGGTTATATATAACGTAGATATGTTAGCGATGTTTGAAGGTTGACGGGGTTTGACCACACGCCAACAATATTTATATCTATCATATATATGCGGTCCTTTGGTGGGGGTGGTGGCCTGCCACCACTTTTTTATTTTATTTTTTTGAATTTTATAAACCCATTTGGCTAAAAGCTTCCAACTAGTTTTGAAGGGTTACTAGATAAATTAAGTAGGTAACAAATTTTCCTTTTCTGACCATTAGATTCCATGCACCAGCCCTTTTTCCAAATTGTTGCCTTGTTAGTGACTACCACTTGGCCTAGTTTGACCCAAACTTTGACCACGAATATCTTGAGCATAAAAATTCAGATTTGAGTGTCGTTTGCATTGTTGGAATCGGGACGATGATCACTACAATCTGGTCCTAATTTGGGTGAAATATAATACCTTTGATTTTTGAGCTTTTCCATAGCCACTTATTGAGTTATGAGCATGTTTGGAGCCACCTCGACCATTCCTCCCCACTGAGTAGCTTTTGTTCCTCCAAAATAATGAACATAATCTACAACTTTTGTGTTACATTGTTTGCACCACAAGTGTCCTGACAGGCCACATTTCCTTCTCCTTCATCCTTGTTCTTCGGAGCCATAAGTGATGAGCGGACACCTACCTCCTCTACAAACTTGTTGTACATCTTTAGAAATTACATGCTAAATTACATGACCAACCATGACCCAAGCATCCCCATAATTGCCAAGAGTTTATAATGCACCCTCCTTAGTCAAGTTTACATCAGAATAGAAAATAATACCCAGTTATCAATAAAAGGCCAAAACATCATCGTTGCTTTAACAAGTGAAGGAAAACACATCATCACTTTTACATTTATATCACAACACATGATTTACAAAATGTGGCCATGACAATCTACTATATCTAGTAAAACCATCTCTTACTCAACAAAGTGAACCACTAGGAATGTGGCAGATTTGCTTGTTGAACATCTTCACCAGTTGGTTTCTACACAAGCGCTTTGTCCTTAATATGCTTCTCTGGATGGAGTCTCCAACATGTGTCTCGTTGATGTCCACCTCTGTTGTAATGATTGAAAAAAGTTTATGTAGAAATTCCTTATAGATTCAAACTATTAATTGTAATTTACTAAAATAATAGACTTGAATCTACTCTACTAATCAGTGGAAACAATAAAAAATCGATTAAATAATGAATCATATAAGAGAAAGAATTCAATGACATATAACACAATGATTTCATGGGGAAATCCATAGCTAAAAATGCTTGTTATATATATATATATATATATATATATATATTATATTGCATTAGTCAAAGAATCTGGATGAATACAATATGCTTTTCTCAACCTTGATCTCAACATGCACAAGTATTTTCTATCCTTTGCTTGACTAATTACCTTTGGCCAATACTTATCCAAATTACTAGCCTTCCAAGCTCCTACTTCCTTGCACTGTTCCCTTGGGTATTAACCCCTATTTAATGGGGAAATTCCACAATTATGAATTGTGCAATCCTCATAGGCCTTCATTTGATTGCATGCACTATCGGTTTAATTTAGATGATTTTACAACTGATAATAGAGTATCCTTGAACTCCAATCTCAACTGGGTATTTCTCTGATCTAACACACATGAGTTAATTATGAGTGATTCTTCAGTTTAATGGTTGATCATTGGAGGAAACACCACATAGTTTGATAGGTTACGCCCCACTATTGTAGGTTATACCCCACTACAGAAGGTTACACCCCATAATTGCAGGTTACACCCCACTACTACAGGTTACACCCCCCTACTACAGGTCACACCCCACTACTGCACATTACTCCCCACTAATTCCTTCATAAGTTGGAACTAGTTTAACTGAGTTTAACTCAGTTGAACTGAATTAAATAATTACAACTCAAAATAAACTTAACTAGTGCTCCTAATTGTAGGAGACACTCCACATGACTTTAGTTAGACCCTCAACTCGAATTAACTAAGCCAAATAAGTTAAATTAACTTAGTTAACTATTACAAATTGTCATGAGATGTGGAATTACAATTTCATTCCTAATTTAATTCAAGGACAAATTAAATCAGGATTTTCTTGATGTTATTTTTAACATTTATTGTTGCAATTTTCAACACTCCCTCTCAACAAGAAAGGAATTCAACTCTATCTCAATCTGGTACCTTTGGAATGTTTTACATGCAACTCTTTCCTTTGTTGATGTTGTTATTACAACATCTCTAACCAAAAAGCATCCAAACAAAATAAACAGAATAAATTGTGTCTGCAACTTTCTACTGGGAAAAAAATTGTGCTACCACTGACTCTGCTACTGAGCCTCCTTATTTGTTGTCAACACTGCTCTACACTCCTCAATATTTGACTAACACTAATCCTCCTGCTACTAAATATTATGGACCCTTGTAGTAAGGTAATTATCCATGAGACAAAAAAACACATCAATGGATCCTGCCCAAATTTCTACACCCTTGGGACTATCGCTTCACATCGCCCCATCTCTCACTTGGAGGTATGGCTGCATGTGCTCCCTCTTCCCACTTGGCTCAAAATTCCCCCCCTACTAGATGTATTTGCTTGAGTGGATGTCTCCATTCAGTCTCCTCTCTACTTCTCCAATTGTGGTTTCTCCACAACTTGCTGAGGTTACTACTTAGGCTGCATGCTGAGAGAATGCTCCCTGTCAATCACCAAATCTCTAGTCTTTGCCTTGATCCTCAAGGAATTGCATTCATGATCTACTCATACTATTGTTGTTACTCCTCGGTTGCTTCTTCCACATTGATGCTGCAACTACCGCAATAATGAGTCTAATATCCCTAGATCCTAAAGTGCTAGCTTCCATAGGGTTGTTCCCTATAGAACTTTTCTCTTCCAATTGCTTTGATGAAGATGTCTGCAATCTACTCATTTGTGGAACAATGATGTAGATGGATTGTCTTGGTCTCAACATGATGTCCAATCAGATGGTTTTTTGTATTGATGTGCTTCGTTCAATCATGGAAATTTGGGTTCTTGGCCAACTTTATTTCAGAAGTATTGGAAATCATGAGTGGAGTTGAACACTCTTGTTTCACTTGCAAATCTTCCAGAATTTTTCAGAGCCACACAATTTCCTTTATTGCTTCAGTCACTGCCACATATTTTGCCTCTATTGTGGAATCTGCTGGAACTGATTGTTTGCGTGATCTCTAGGAGACAATCCTGATCCAAGACTCATAGCATAACATGAAGTAGATACCCCAATTTCTTTATCTACAACGAAATATGAATCAGAGTATCCAATCAAGTTGAAGTCACCCACCTATGTATACTTAATTCCAAAGTCTTGATTTCCCTTTAGGTACTTTAGAACTCTTTTCGCATTAGACCAATGTCCCTCACAATGCTTTTGCATAAACCTGTAGAGGATTCCAACAACAATTGAAATGTCTGGTCTAGTAGTAGTCAGGTAGTTGAGACTTCCTACAAGTTGTCTATACTTTGTTTCATCCTCAAATTCTTTTTCTTCAGTGGATGTGAGCTTTAAGTTATGTCCCATTGGAGTAATCAAAGGATTGCACTCAGCCATACCAAACTTGTTCAACAGATCCCCAATATACTTCTTATGAGAGAGGAATATAAACTTCAGATGTTGAGTTACTTCAATACCAAGATAGTAGGGAACATACCCCAAGTCTGTCATTTCAAAACCTTTCCTCAATTCCTTATTTATGGATTAAATATAACTCTCATTGTTCCCTGTCATCAAAATATCATCTACATACACCACAAGATATACAACTATTTTGCAAACTTTCTTGACAAACAAAGTTGCATCATCATGACCATAATGTTTGAAGTTGAGTTTTAGAAGATTCTTCGTTAACTTCTCGTACCAGGCTCACAGCGCTTTCTTGAGGCTATACAATGATTTTACAAACTTGCATAATTTATGTTTTTGAGCCTTCACAACAAATCCTTTTGGCTCCGACATAAAAACATTTTGTTTCAGATCTCCATTCAAGAAAGAAGTTTTTAAATCCATGTGATGGACTTTCCAACTGTTCTGAGATGCCAAGGAAAAGAGTGTTCGGATGGTAGCCCATTTTTCTGCGGGGGAAAATTTCTTCTCATAGTTGACCACTTCCTTCTGTGCAAATTTTTTTTCCACAAGCCTATCTTTGTGCTTGTCAAGTGAGCCATCAACATTATACTTTTTCTTGTAGTCCCACTTGTAGCCTATTAGTTTGGTTCGCAATGGAGGATCAACCAGCTTCCAAGTGCCATTCTTTATCAAGGCATCATACTCTTTCTTCATCACTTCTCTCCATTCATCATGAAAAGAGGCTTCTCTGAAGGATGTTGGTTCCAAATCTGTAGACAAATTCAGTTCACCATCATAAGAAACATCCATATCAATAGGTAAATTAGAATCGTCTACATCACCTCCATTTTTCCTAGTTGAATTTCTTGTTCTTGTCTTTCCAACCTCATCAGGATGAACACTTTTAAGTGCCTTTGTTAGCCATTTTGGAGGACTTTTATGAGATGGCCCAGGATGATCAGTTGACTAAGTTGGGATTGAATCAAGATTGAGTCTCCCAATTCTATCAATCAGATCACTTAAATTATCATCACTGGCTAGAGCTTCATGTGGGGGAGAGAGTGCTTCAGAAGAAGATTCCACAGATTGATCCAATATAGGAATCCCCCCTTCAAGATGTGGAATCTCATTATCAAGTTCTTGGAAGTACTTGTCATGTCTGAATCTATCCAAGCGATCAAGTTGCTACTCAACAACATTGTTAGCTTTGGAAGATTCAATAAAGATCACATCTCTAGACACTAAAAACTTCTTATTAACTTCATCATAGAGATGGTATGCTTTGGAGGTATTTAAATACCCCAATAAGATACACTTATGACTCCTTGCACTAAGTTTGTCTCTTTGTTCCTTAGGTATCAAGGAATAACAGGTGGAACTAAAGACCCTGACATGCTTTATCGAAGGAATGTGGCCATACCACATTTCATAAGGAGTCTTGTTTCTAACAGCATTAGATGGGAACCTATTGTTTACATACACATCACATAGAGCTTAATCATCCCAAAACATCAATTTTACATTCTTGAAAAACATCATGGAACTTACAATATTTGAGATTGTCCTGCTCATTCTTTTAGCTACTCCATTATGTTGGGGATTATAAGGCACAATTGTTTTATGTTTGATCCCATGCTAGTGAATATAGTTTTCAAATTCATTTGAAGTGTATTATTTTCCATTATCAGTGTGAATAGAGCCAATATGAGATTGTGCATCATTTTCAATCCATGCATGAAAGTTCTTGAATGTTTGAAATAATCATATTAGTTCTTCAATTAATAAACCCAACACATTCTGGTGTAGTCATCAATAAATGTCATCATATATTTATTTCCATTTGTAGAAGGAACAAGTATTGAGCCACATAAGTTTGAAAGAAAAAGTTGAAGTTTCCTATGTGCTCTGGAATGTGAATCATGAAAAGACTGTTTGTTGTGTTTTCCTAAGATACAAGCATCACATTGCTTAAGTTTCCTTGGAATTGTAGGCAAACCAGTAACACCACTTTTCTTCAACATACATAGGTTGTCATAATTCAAGTGTCCAAATCTATCATGCCATAAAAGACTTGATGGAAATGAACCTTCATCATAATGAGAATTGTATGCGAATATTTGTGCACAAGCAGAGGTGCCTTGAAGCTTCAGAAGTCTTTCTTCTTCTATTCCCATCATGACAAGTGAGCGACATGATGCTTTTCTAACCTCAACCTTGCCATCAAACATATGAATGTAGTGTCCTTGCTAGCAGATGTGGACCAAATACAAAAAGTTTCTCCTCAACTCCAGGAGATATAGAACATCATGCAAAATAAATTCTGGAAGACCATGCAGTTTGAGCTTGATTATGCCAAGCGTTGATGGCTTGAGTTTTGATTTGTCTACAAATTATACTGCTCCATCAACATTGTCAGTAAATTCTTCAAAAGAATCTCTTCTAAAGTTCATGTGGAAAGTTTCTCCTTAATTAAGCAACCAATCATGTTTCCAAGAAGCAAGTGAAGCATTAAACAAGTCTTCAGTTACTCCAATATTACAATGTGCCACAACATAGTGAGTGGATTCAGGTGCTTTACCTTTCCCTTTGTCATTGGTTTTACCTTTGACTTCATTTCTTTCCTGCTCAATTATGTCCCAAGGTAATTTACATGTGGATTCATAATGTCCATCTCTATTGTAACATATGCAATGAAGATCAAACTTTTCTCCTTCGAGCTGTCTGGCCCCTGTGCCTCTAAAATTCCTTCTCCCTCTACCTCTTTGGACACATGTTCCTCTATAAGAATATTGTGCATGATTCTTCTCTTCATGTGCAAGACACACAACTTCTTCAAACTAAAGAGGAGTTTTCATCTTCCCGAAATCCTTCTCTCTCTCAACAAACTTCTTCTCAAGGGAGTCAAAGGTAATCTCCTTGAGGTTTCCACTTGCTTGCAATGACTTAAGATAATTTGAATAAGTGGGATATAGTGCCTTGACATAAGCTATGAGAGGAATTTTTATCTGAATACCAGTGGTTTTGATATCATGCATAATATATCTTACTTCTGATGCTAAAGAAATAAGGTCATCATTTTTCAATTCAAGACTAAACAACTTAATTATCAATTGGAAAAATTCAAGTTCAAAGTGTGAGTCATAGAGTTCCTTCAACTTATATAAGGCTTCAAAACCATTTGAAAATGGTGAAATATGGTGACTCACCTCTTCATTTATAGATGCTGCAATCAAGGCATAGGCGTTGCTATGCATGTTTTCCCAAATGGAAATCTCCTTATCTGAGGTGGCCTTTGTAGGTTCATTATCTCCTTCTACTACACAAACTCCTTTCCACAACTCATTGAAAATGAGTGTGTTTTATATTCCATAACCATATTAGGATAGTTATATTTTCTTGAGAGAACTACTCCAATAATAGATATCAATGAATGCATTTTAAATATGTGTACTATGTTGCCAATATAAAAAAAATTGCACTTGTGGTTGTAAAAACTACAATTTTGATATATATAGAAGAGGTATATATGGGGGGAGGGTTATATGAGGGGAGGGAGTGTATGATGGGAGGAATTATATGGGGGGGGGGAATTATATGAGGGAGGTAGGTTCAGGCCAAATAATAATATATTAAAAACACATGTCGGGCCTGCATTATATCAAAAACACATGTATTAAAAAATATGTCTATCCTGCGTTATATCATAGAACGAATACTATAGTACTCTCCTCATGGACCAAATACAGTGGAGTGATATGCAATGGTATAGTACCCTCCCACGGTGGTGTGTAGTGGTAAAAACTAGAGTATGGGTAGCGTGGTATGGAAACGTATTATTCAGCATGGAGTATGGAGTAGGATTGGGAGCGTGAAAAAGAGTAATGTAAAAAACCAGGAGCAGATTGGTATGGAAGTGCACAACATAATATAAAATGTAACACCAATCAATGGTTTCAGTCTTGCATTATATATTAGAAAAAACTGATGGTATACAATGGCATTCGTGTATGTTATAAAACAAGGGTATAACTGTGATTTGGAGAGAAGTATGAAACCGGTGGTATGGAGAAATTTTATATGGACAATGTTATATAATGGTCATCATTAGGGAGGAGCCAATATGTTCCGTTACACAATGGCGAGAACAATGTGGTACAAACCAAGCAATATGGGAGAGATACATAGCATTGGGAGAGCATTCAATGTATGCAACATATTGGGAGAGCATTAACCACAACGTTAAGGCATTAACCAAGAGAAACATTCATTAATATGACAACCTAAATATGCACTCACTGCACCACAACACAACCACGACTTCAATGCACCACAACACCTCCTGGAAACACGATCCTCTAGCAACCTTCAGAGAATGGAGCAATGGTAGAGGTGCCAATTCTACAAAATAGGTAGAACATAGGCAGGAGGGAGTTACAAAGGTAGAGAGGGAAGCCAAAAATGGAGATGGCTCTGATACCATGTTAGTCCAAGAGGTAACTCCTCAAACTAAATTGTGTTTGTGCATTAAGGTTGATCATAGATATATACATGGAGGGAGAGACTATTGGGCTTCATTTCCCAGTGTCTCTTCATATTCCAACTCTCCTTATTTTCTATTTACACTATTTTACATATTCACCCAATTCGAATGATTAGGTGTCAATGGTCTTTTTGAATGGTTGATCATGCCCTTTGGTTTGAAAAATGCCCCAAAAAATTTCATGAAGCTAATGGATGATATCTTATGGCCTTTCACCAATTATTTTGTAGTTTTATATCTAGATGATATCCTCATCTTTAGCAAGTGTGGGGAAGAACACTTGTAACATATTCAAAGGGTCCTTCACACTTTGTGGCAGCAAAAGCTATGTGCTAACTTGGAAAAATTCTCCTTCAACATGAATAAGGTCCAATACATAGGATACATTATTGGTGAGTAATGTGTGCATGTGGATCTAGCCAGGATCCAAGTCATTCAAAATTAGCCAGCCCCGATGATCTAACAAAGCTTCGTATCTTCTTGGGCCTTGCTAACTTCTACCAAAGATTCACATTGGAGTTCTCTTATATCACTTGGCCCTTAAGTCATGTGACCAAGGGAGGATAAAATATATATATTTTTTCTCTAAGTCACAATAGAAGGCATTCAATAATCTAAAACATCACCTTTGCTTTGCACTAGTCCTCAACCTGCTAAACTTGCAATAACCATTTGTGGCTGAGACAAATACCTCTGAATATGCTACTAGTGTGTTCCTCACTCAGACATGACATCTGATGGCCTATCATAGTGAAACACTCTCTCGTATTGTCTAAATACACCCCCTCTAAGATAAGGAGATATACTTCATCACGCAGGCATGCCTATAATGGAAGCATTATATTCTAGGGAAGGAGACAATCATCCACACTAATCACAAACCTCTATAATTTATGCATACACAAGGGAATTTAAAGGATGACCTCCATCATAAATGGTCCACATACCTATGCCAATTCCATTTAAACATCAAATACAGGAAGGGTAGAACCAATCATGTTGTAAATTGCCTCAGTCAGCTACCAGTTGTGGTGCTAACCACAACTCTTAATGCTTGTGGGAAAAATACCTCTAGGTGGCCATAATTATAAAATAGTCACTTGGAATTTGTTGCCACGTACCAAATGTTGATGAGAGTCAAGCAAGTTCCAAACTTCCAACTCCAAGATGCATTATTGTTCTAACTAGACCACATTTCTGTTCCTTCAAGAAAGTATTCCAAGTTGATTTGGGAGGGACATTACAGTCAGGTGGCAAGGCACTTTGGCGTGGAGAAGACAATAGCGGTACTTCAACAATATTTGTACTAGCCAAATATTTGACAATATGTCTAGTGGTATATTGAATCATTCACCACTTATGCCATTACTAAACCAAACCTAAAAAATAAAGATTTATATACTCCTCTAGCTACCATGACAATCCCTAGGAGTTAATCTCCATAGATGACATGTCAGGTTTTCCATCCACTAAACATGAAAATGAGTATGTTTTTGTGGTGGTTGACTAGTTCTCTAAGATGGACATTCTAGCATCGTGCAAGAAGAGTATCACAACTAAAGCCATTGCTAAACTCTTCTTTGAGCATGTTTGGGTTCATTTCAGGCTAACTCATACCATTATTTTAGATAGGGATAATAAGTTCCTCAACACCTTTTGTTCTAGGCTATGGTGTCTCATGGATACCAAGTTGACCAAATAAACTACATTTCATCCCCAATCATATGGACAAACAAAAGTGGTAAACAAGATGATTGTGCTTATCGTGCACATGTACAACTCTAAGCACCTATGCACATGGGATGAAATCCTTCATATCTCTATTGGCCATATTCCTTTTCATGTAAGTTTGGGGTTCCAACCATTGGCCCCAATTGATGTAGCTATGCCCATTGCATATTCATTGATTGAGTCCTCCCATGCTTAAATAAAGGTAGATAGAGTATCCAAATTTTTTTAGTAGATCCAACACCTCCAACAATAGGTCCATGATACTCTACAAAAATTCAATTTGAAGTACAAGCATCGACATGACTAGCATAAGGTTCCGCATAATTTTCAGGTTGATGAGAAGGTATAGTTACATTTACAGAAAGAGCATCGCACAGGCCCTAATAAGAAGCTCAAACCTCTATGATATGGGTTGTACACAATCACAAAGATGGTGGGTGAAAATAATTTTGAATTGAGCATTTCCCCATTCCTTGACTTGCACCTAGTGTTTAATGTGGAGGTGCTTTGACCATATTATCCACCTCTTTTGGACACCTCCAATGTAATCGAGAAATTGAAAACCACATATCTCAACCCTAATTGTGTTGAATAGGATACAGTGGATCAGATCATGGAAACCAAGACAAAGGATACCCCCTAGCAACACATACAACTCTACTAGGTTGTGAAGGTCAGGCAACTTCTACAAGGTAAGTGCCTCACCATGAGCCAAACTCAGTGGAAGTTTCCCCATATGATGGGGGAACTCAACAAAATGGAGACCATTGATTCATAATGCGAGAGGACCAATCCATGTGCATATTGGTGGGCATCCACCTACCATCACTTGTTGAAAACACAATTCTCCATCTTGGCAATTTCTCTAGATTTTCTTAGTCATCAACTTCTAGGGTTGTTTTAAGGTCCTAAATGACATTTTTGTGAAGTTGAAGGGGCCATGGCTATAGCCACAGTAAAAGCTTGGGTTATTTGAAATGTGAAAGTATTTTCTAGATCTTTCCAACGGGTTATCGAGCATGCAAATGGATATTATATGCAAAAGTTATGACCATAGGAAGTTGATGTACCAGCTAACCCCTATGGGGTCCATAATCCTTCATTAGGGGAGTTTTGAGGTCTAAAATGGGCCTCCTAAGAAAAATGTACAACCAAAATAAACTTTATAAGAACCAATAGGATTTAAGATGATGATGTCAACCATGGGGGATGATTTACCATTTTTGAAGTTAAAAAGTAAAAAGTTTAAAAAATAATAAAATAATAAAACAACTTTTTCTACTTGTATTTTCAACTTATCTCCTAAGGTTTTACTCACATTTTGAGCCGGATTACCAGTCGGATGAAAAATTTGATTCCTCATCCAATGAGTAACCATGTTGCATACTTTTGTTGGACCTTGCTACACAAAAAATGATAAATACATGGAAAAACGTGATTGCAATCACATTTTTCATGTATTTCTCATTTTTCATGTAGTGGGGTTCATCGAAAGTATGGAACATGGGTACTCCTTAGATGAGGAATCAAATTATGCATCCAACTGGTGTTGCTACTCGAAATTTGAGTAAACCCATAGGGAGATAAGTTGAAAATACGAGTTGAAAAAATAGTTTTTTCTTTTTTCCCTCTAAAATTTGATAATGTAATCTAATCTTGTTTTACTATTTCCACTATTATTTTATAATTTTCTTAGGAGGCCCATTTTAAACCTCAAGATTCCCCTAATCTCAGTGTTTCATCTCCTAGGGTTAGGTTTTTGGATGTTTATGGTTTCCTCATTACTTTTTATGTTAAAAAGGGCCTTTTGACCTCATTGTAACTCAGTATGGCAAAGGAACATTGTCGTCGCATCTCTTCTCAAAGATAAGCTACCACAATTCAAGCTACTTTGTTTTCATTCTACATTTTTACAATTTCCACACTTTCCATTTATTAATAGAAATCAAATTTCATTGTATCTCTATGTTTTGGTTATAAATATGTATTTCATTTTATTCCCTTCATAAATATGGATCATATTGTTGGTGATTGGAAAAGAATTTGTACAACAGATAAAGAAAGAAGAGGTTAATATTTCCTTAATTTGTAAAGCAACGGTAATTATTGCTCATACAAATTTGGTTGATTGTCTTGAAGAAATACCTAACTTGTTAAAGGAGTTTAAAGGATATTATTGCAGGTGATTTGACTAATAAGTTACCTCATGGAAGAAGCATTAATCATCATGTAGATTTGATTCTAGGAGCTAACTTACCCAGTAAAGAAACATACAAAATGACTCAAATAGAAACTGAAGAGATTAAAAAATCAAGTTCAAGATTTGTTGAATAAAGGATTGATCAGAGAAAGATTGGTCCTATGTGTTTTTCCTATAGTACTAAGCCCAAAGAAACATGGAGGATCGATAATGTGCATTAATTCCAAAGCTATAAATAAAATCACCATAGGTTATAGTTTTTCCTTACCTCACATGGATGATTTGATGGATTATTTAAGTGGAGCCAAATACCTTTTAAAGACATATTTAAAGAGTGGATATCATCATATAAGGATAAGAGAAGTAGATGAATGGAAGAATACATTGAAAACAAATGATGGATTTGTATGAATGGTTAGTAATTCCATTTGGTCTAGCAAATGGTCGAAGCACTTTTATTAAATTCATGAACGCAGTGCATAAAAAATTTATAGGTAATTTTTTCGTAGTTTACCTAGAATATATCTTGATTTATAGCCAATAAAAAGAGGAACATCTTAGACATCTTAGAATAGTATTGGATAAATTATAGAAAGAAGTTGCCCAGTTTGAAAAAGTGGAATTTTATGAAAATAGAGTTGGTATATTTGAGATTTCTGATATATATAGATGGCTTGAAGATAGACCAGGAAAAGTTTTGGGGTAGCATAAAGTGGCCTACTCCAAAGAGTATTTTTGAGGTAACAAGTTTTCATGGTTTGGCTAGTTTTTACAAAAAAAATAATTATGAATTTTAGTGAAATTTGTGCTTCAGTTGTGGAGACAATTAAAACAAGAAAACAACCATTCTAGTTGACTGAAGTAGAAAATATGAGTTTTAGATTATTAAAGTAAAATATTGCAAAGCAGCCAATTTTAACATTTCCAAATTTTAATAAACTCTTTTAGGTTGAATTTGATGCTAGTGGGATAACTATATGCATTGTTTTATGTCAAGAAGGGAAGTGTGTTGCTTAATTTAGTGAAAAATTGTATGAGGCCCTCTATCACTCCTCTGGATCTCCAAGGCTGAGGAAGAGTCCAGCTAAGGTAACCACAGACCAGCCTTGTAGCTTGGTAGCTAGCCCTACCAGGCCGGAGAAGGCTCTCTCCAAAGAATCACAACCAAGAGGGCTGGATGTATTAGAGTTTTAGGCTAGGTATAAAGTGTAGAGGGTTTTGTTTGTTTGATTGGGCTGTTGGATGAGGATTAGGTCAAGAACTAGGTCAAGGAAAATGAGATATGATTGCAAACATTCAAAGGGGAAGGGTAGGAAGAAAACCTAACACTTAAGGGTATTTGTGTGGGATGAATTAGACTAATGAGGAGCTAGGAAAAGCATGAAAACACATGAATTTTGTTCATCAACTTGAAAACTATCACAAAATAGACATGAAATGATTGTTGGAATAAACAACACATTAAAACATATGAGACAATAGAAGAAATAATGCTAAATGTTCATACCACAAGTATCCCAAGGAAATAGATGCAACTCATCTATTATGTTAGTGTCGGTATCTTCATCCCTTCGTCAGAGATCAAATTCTCTTGTTGCATTGCATATTAGGTGTCTCGCTCAGTCAGCTACATTCCATTAGGAGCATGGATCATCTGACGGTAGTGGCTTATTGTACATTTTCCCTCATGTCCTTTACCTGCTAGCCCATTTCCATTTATCAAGATTATTTGCAGTCACTTTTTGTCTTTAAATTTGCAAGAGTCATTTCTAGGGTTTTAGTTTCATTAGGTCTAGGGTTTCATCAAAAAGGTTTTCAAAATGTCCAATAATGGTCAGCAAGCGCATGAGGAGGTTTAATAAAGTTCCAGTACCAAGAAATTTCATAATCAATTACTCAGAAATGTATTTTTCCTCAAAACTCTGTTTTGAGGAAAAACAGAGTATTTTAGGTTTTTATTGTATAAATTCATGTATTTTCAGTTCTCTTGTATGTAAATCACTTCAGTGGCAACCCTGGTCACCTTGCCAAGCCTCAGTAGCTCCATCCCCTGCAAGGCAAACAAAAATCAAGTCATTCAGTTCATCAAAAGGCTCAAATAAAGTAAACTACTCAAAAAACAGAGGTGAAAAGTAAAGTCACATGGCAAACATTATAAAAGTGGGTTTTATGAATCAAAAATTAAAAAGCTCTTGTATATAAATCATTTTTTACAATTCAAAAGCTCATTGGCATTCCAAGAAGAAATATTGAGCAAAGTGAAAGCCGTGTTGGAAAAAGGAAAGCAAATCGCAGCAAAGGCACTCAGTTTTGGAGGTACAGTGCACTGGGTGAGAGGCGCGACGCATACAAGATGTGCGAGATATAGGGCTGCCCTCCTCAGTGTTAAATTTGTATTGGCACGCCGCACATAGGAGGTGCGGTGCATTAGGTTTGAGGCATGGCGCATAGAGCTACCAAGCCCGATTTCCTCAAAAACTCCCTCACATTGCCAAAATCACTCAAGTCTTCTAGTGTGCAAGTAAGTCAAGATCTTTTCCTTGCTAGTGAAGGAGTTTTTTTTTTAATTTATGGTGGTTGTGTGAAGAAACTCAAACCCTATTTCCTTGCAATTTCTCAAAAAAAACCATGCCTAGGGTTTGAATTTGTCATTTTGCTGCCAAGTTCATTCAACCACTCCCTCACTTTTTCACTCCATTTATTTTCCCAGCTTATCCACCCATTCCCTAACTCCCGTATTCCTAAAATCATTTACCCCTATCCCCAAATCCCATTTTCCCAAATCTTAATTACAAATCCCCAAACCCTAATTGTTGTTGTGATGCAGGAAAGTGTTCCCTCTGTGGACAGAGGCAACCCCTCTAGCCCTAGAGTGGGTCTAGTCACAAACAAGGATAGATCAATAATAGCTTTCCTTAAATAGTCATAGTTGGAGGCCTACCTCAACTGGTGGTTGATGGAGTTCCGTTGCGCTGCTCCAACTTCCGCTTCTTTCTCCTAATGAGTGATCAACCTGAAACAATGCAAAGGAAATACAACAAAGCACGTAACTGGAAAACAACAATGATCTATTTACTCACAAAGTCAAGAAATCATGAGCTATCAAGTACATTACATAGAAGACATAGAAAAACATCATTCATTGTATTAATAATGAAATAAGAGTAAGCTTACAACCAAAGTCTTGACGTCACAAGCCTTCTTAGAGGGATCCAACCAACATGTTCCTCAAGCATTCACTCTTTGAAGATGGATCTCCCAACATACAAGTCTCTCTCACTCATAAGTTTTACACAAGATTAAGGGCACTTCACAACCTTCCACAAGCTATCAACAATCCCACACTTGTCACACTCACACCAGCTATCTAGCAAACTCACAAACACTAACAGCACTGCTCATCTAGCCAACTATTAGAAAACTCGCAATGCATAGCAATGGTGAGAGTTTAAGTAGGAGAAGGAGTCTCCATGAAAGGTGGAAGAGTGAGCTTATCTTCAAGGAGGGTAGCACAAATGACGGAATAGCCACGCCAAAGAAAGGAGCGCGATACAAACTATGCCAACAACTAGGTCTGGAGTCATCTGGGAGGCCAACTGTTGGAACAAATTCGCCCAATCTTGATCATCGCGGGGGCATAACTGATCTTAAGCGCTGACATCGCTAGTGAGTAATGTGGATAGTCAGGTCATCGTTAAATATTATAAGCAACCCCGCGCTAGAGCATGAAATGCTTTATGAAACTGACTGAGCTGGAACACCATCTGGAAGAACCTACACGCAAGTACAACTGATATCTCTGATAATGAAGTACATGTAGTCTAGGCATGGGCACAGCCATCCAAAAGACATACGAAATAGGTCTGTGGTACGGACGCAGCCATCCAGCTAATGAGACCACAAGAATGATAAAGGTATGGTCACAGCCATCCATGAAGAGTCAGGTATGGTCGCAGCCATCCATCAATGAGTCATGTAATCATAAACCAATCCACGTAGCCCGAACATGTGTAAGTTGAGTTCGGGGTCTTGAACCCAACCGACCATAGTACAAATTCTAACATGTGAATAGATGTGCTGAGGTCGAGCATGATAGAAATTCGCTTGATTACTAGTCAATGATGAAAACCGTTAACAAGCGTGAGAGAAACCACCAATAATGCTAATGGTTCTCAAGGTACTAGCTAGCACAATCCATGAAGTGTGAAAAAGGAGCTGAAGTCGAACACTCGTGGAATCACCCAATCGATGACCAATGATGAAAGTTGACCGTCAGGTGCGAAGAACTTGCCATTGAGGCATGCAAGCTCTAAGGTACCAAAGGGGATCTCTAGATCAATCTCCTGGATAATGAGTTGATGTCGACAAGAGATGACCCGTCGCAGGAGGGCCATAATGTTTCCCCCATCAATGACACTAGATAAGGAACAAGTGATAGATGGCGAAATAGAGTATCAGAGGAGAGGGAGAGGGTGTAAACTGCAGAAGGATTATACTCTTGAACATGTCGGCGACACGACTCTGGAGGGTGGCAGCATTCAGATACCAAGGGATCAGAGGCACAATGGAAACAACGTGAATCGAATGGAATGAGGCTAAATGATAACCCAAAACCCGCAGAAGGCCAAATGACGATGTATGGATGTCCCAACCCGACAAGAAGCAAAAGTGTCGATGTTCAAGAGTGACTAGCTACCATAGACAATCAATGATAAACCTGCTGTTGAATCCAACCTAGTAATAATTTAACGAGCCCTAGGAAGGAGAAGCTCGAGTCTCGTCATGGTGACGAGTCCAATGTCATCAGGGTTTAATGAGTCCGACATAGGTAAAACTTGGAGTCTTTTTCATGTTTAGAGAGTTTGAAAAAGACACGGAAAAGAAAACTCCAGGGGGGTCCTTTTTCATAAATTTGTGTCTCTCGAGCCCAAAAAGGTATAAAACGATACTCGAAAGAACTTCCCGACCATTACGATCGAGGAGTACTTTTCGTGATTAGTGACTTCGACCCAAAAAAGTAGAAAAGCGGTCGGAATCACATCGTTTCGTAACCAATAACGAGCTTGAAACGACAAAGGCCTGGCAATCTTTTCGTGTTTACACGGTTGGAAAAGAGCTTAAAGGTGATTGCCTCTTATTTCTTTTAACGAGTCAAGAGGAACAACTCGACTATCTTTTCATTTTTTAAGTCGGAAAAGAGCATTAAAGACGACTTTATGGATCAAGTGTACACGAAGCTGACATAACTCCACTACCTGTAGCTCTGCACAAAGCACGTCAAACGTAAACCCATTCGACATAAAATGAAAAATATACATAGAAACATAGTTAAAAAGCCAAATTTTGACTAACCATGTGACAAAAATGAGGAAAAACACACATTTATAGAATTTTTTTATTTCCAAAAATTACCATAAAAAGGGGTTAATTCATTCATTTTTACCATTGTTACTATTCATTCCACTGTGGAGCATTTTGGAGCACCAAAGTTGGTGAGCTAATTTCGGCCTTGTTTGTCCACCGTTCACCCTGAAACTTGTTCCAGGTAAATAGACTTTGTCCTGCGCTTCAATTCAATGTATTTTTCATGCATTTTGACGTTAGATGTGTTAGTTTAGGTAGATTTTTTGAGTCGGGCTCCGCCGCTCAGTCATCGTGGGTATACCGCTCGGGTCCACGATGACTGAAAATATTTACACATAATGCACTCTGATCATCGCAGGAAAGTGATGTACTTCCACGATGACCGCGAGAAAATTGAACTAGCCATCTCGCGCCATTGCATCTGTTTTAAAAACAGATGTGATGGCGATGCAAAATTATGTTTTTATGCAAATTACGTATTGAATTTTGCAAATGAAGTTCTAATTCATTTTTTCTCGTCATGTAGGCCATAATGGTGTTTTTCTGGCAAGAATGAATGCATGATGATAACAATGTGGAGGCTTTCACCGATGCTGGGTGCCGAAATGCATTACAGGCATGCGGATTGCTCAAATTCTTCCTTACTCTGCACCTTCGGTCTCAACCCGATTTACTGGACCTAATGATCCGAGTTTGGAACCCAACAGATGGGAAATTCATCATCCGAGGCCGGGACATCGAATTTGATGCCACAGAAATATATTTTCTGACTGGGTTGTCCTGTCGTGGTGAAAGACCCATTCTAGAGGGGCAATGACCTGGGGGCGATTCCCTAGAGATGCTGATGGCTCAAGTGTGCCCACGGGCATGCAAAACGAGGAGCGGGAAGGTGGCAATCCCGACAATGGAAGACGTAGTTCTTTGCACTATGCTATTCATGGTGACATGGGCAGCGGGCTCCCAAGCCCAACACGAGGCATCGAAGACCCATCTCCGGTTGGCTCTTGAATGTCTCAATCCAACCATGTTTAACTGGGCAGAAACAATGATGGTGAACATGAAGAGGCAAATCACCAACTGCCGTCGAGGAGAGAAAAAGTACTTTGGCTACGAGTCGATCTTAGTCCCACTCATGCTGGAGCGGGTGCTGACATTGCGGTTACAGGACATGGATTTGGATTTTCCTAGACCACGTGAGACTAGGGCCACACAATGGGCACACGTCATGCCACGAGGAGGTGGCAGATGACCAGTGTCATGGGGGACACTGTTTTGAGAGTGGCCAGAGCGCCAGACAATCTTCGTTAAGGATTGGCCATATGCTGGCATGGACTTCTGCGGAGATCTTGACATGCAGCTGCTTGCTGGAGAGCAGTGGGATGATGGTGGTAAGACACTTGATCGCGTTATTTTTGCATTTTATTTTTTATAATGTTTTTTGAGATTTTTTCATGTATATGTCCTAATGACGAATGCTATGGAATTTCAGATGTGGGACCAGTGAGACCCGTCGGGTTGGCTCCAAAGGCACGAAGGCATTCACAGGGCATTGCAACACTAACCTTGGCTCCCTCAGCTGATGATCCGATGGAGACAGTGGCCCGAAACCTTGAGGGCTTGACAGCAGGGATTCCTGATTACATGGGGGTCAAAGAGGTCCCCATAGCGTTCTAGATCCACACAGTAGGGGTGGTACCCAGGGTGCACCGCCTGTTGAAGTGGGTGGCACGAGCGGTGGTGTGCTACAAAGAGCATAACCCACTGCAGTAGACACTTAGGTTTTATTTCCTGTTGATGATTTTTTGAGAGACATGTGTCTCAGATGTATGGAGAACACATACTCTATTTGGACATGTACACTTATTTTTTGAGTGCCTCGGTGCGCCACATGATATATATATATATATATATATATATATATATATATATATATATATATATATATATATATATATATATATATATATATATATATATATATATATATGTATGTATGTATATATGTATATATGTATATATGTATATTCCTATGGTTTTATTATTGTGTTTTACATGCTTCTTATATGTTGTTTTGATTACATGTTACGCAAATGTTTGTCTAATACATGGTTAGCCAATGCATCAGTTAATGTGTTTAATCTTCGTGGAATATGCTGATATGTGATGAAATCAAAATTCATTTCTAACAATTTAACACGTAAATACAACCTTAAAATCCGATGGTCTCTGATGGAATATCGCCCATTGAGTTGGTGGACGACAAGCTGAGAATCCAAGTTCACAACCAATGTACAAATACCGAGATTGATCACCTCGGCCAGTAACTCAATAACAACACTATATTCAGCGACATTGTTTGTGGTACAACCTAGACAAACACCTTGAAGGTCTACCAACTCACCATGAGGATCGTAGATCACCCATGCCACAGAAGACAGGTTGCGGGTACTGCGGCAGGCACCATCAACGAAACCAACGTAAGGTGCACCAGACATCTGCACAAGAAGCAAAAGACATAATAAGCAGCAATACGCCTACACACCAAGCCAAAACATGAAAACACACACACACAACACACCTACTAAAAACACATGTATGTACAAATCAGAGTGCATGAAATTCATGCATAATACTTTTTCAAGTAAAACCCATTTTTGGGCTTATCCTGTTGCGCCGCTGTGTGACTGTCCCAGATAGTGTAGGCACCGTCTCGGCCCATTTTGTAAAATAATCAACGAAAACGATGATATACCCGTGCCCCCCATCCGAACGAGGGTTACAGGCCATATAATCAATGCCCCGTTTAGCAAAAAGGCCGATGGTAACAATAGGGTGCAATGGGGAACCAGAAGCAAATCACTCAAGACAAGGAAGCATTGCCCGATGGGTAGGGAGAAATGAGGAATGAGGGTGATGATCAGACCAAGGGGGTTCCTTGAGAGACATGGTCTCGATAATGGCTTTGTCAGAAGGAAATATTTCCTTTAGAGGGTCTGAAGAAGTGTTGTCTCCAAGCTAAGGGGAATGAGCATACGAGTCGAGAGCTCTGCTCGAAGGAGCAAATTCAGAGGATGGAGCCGATGCAGAAACAATTTCAACGTAGTTGAGCTTAGCAGGACTCAATGACATCTCATCGCCCCAAGATTCTATCTGATCAGTGGGGGGAAGAACCCAAGGATCAGAGCGAACAGAAATCATATTAATAGGAGCGACGTTGGGAGGTGGGAGCGAAAAAACACCCATAAGGGTAGGATATTTAAAGAGTCTAGCTCCCACACTCTCACATGGGATGGAGGTATGCTCCACAAAGGGCACGTTGCCTTCGGAAGAGGAGGCGAAGAAAGACAACTGGTCTATTGTGATGATCTTCCCCTGATGAGGGAAACGAATGAAATGAAATAGAGATGAAGCCACAACTCACATGGCATATGTCCAGCTCCGTCCCAAAAGGAGGTTGTAAGTTAAATTGGCATCAATGACTTCAAATTCCACTTCAACCATCTTCCCTTCCAAAGTAATAGGCAAGCGTTGGAGTATACCATAAGGGCGAGACTCTCTCCCATCAAAGGCTTCCAAGGTCGTAGGAGACTGGCTCAGAGTCGGAGAACCGATAGCCTTCCAACAAGCAACGGACATTATGCAAGTCGAAGCACCTTCATCAATGACGGTATGATGGATCGTTTTAGAATTGATGATGACCTGGATAAGGAAGGCAATTTGGTGAGGTAGTCTCGGTATATGGTTGTCGAGGTCAAAAGTGATCAAATCTGAGTCGGTTGGGTCGATGCCACCGATAGCTGATAGCAAGGACTTCCTCTGAGAGGGGTAGCTCTGGAGAACTTCTAAAGCGGACATAGCTGATGGAGCCTAGGCTAAGTCCTCAACGATGCTATAGTGCTGAGCAGCATTAGGGTTGTAAGAAGATTTCCGAAGTGTGCCTTTAGGAGGGGGTCGAACGGGCGTCTCAGTGCTAGGCCTCTTAATATGGAGTGGACCAAAACTGGATGGAGGAGCGCTAGAGGGGACCTCATGCTCTTTCTCGGCTGGTGACGGATACTCTTTTGCCCGAGTACTAATGTGGACGGGAATCGTCCCAGCCATAAACACTTGAGAACTAAAGGGAGAAGAGGATTGAGATGGATCAGCCACCATTTGCGTTTGCTGTGAGGGAGAAGGCTCTTTAAGCATGGCAGGAGTCCCAGGAGCACCTTTCAACAAACAACTAACTTCAGACTGCCTTGGGCAATCTTTGGTATAGTGATCTTCATCACAGATAAGGCAAGGATACTTAGGCTTGCGTTTGGTACCTTCCTCGGGTGGAGCTTTACGGGGATCCTACTTTAGTTGATCAGCTTTATTCTTTCCCTTTCCCTTCTTCTTTCCTTTCGAGTCTTTGTCTGCCATGGTGGACTAGACGGCGTTAACCTCGGAAGTATTACCGGAATTGGATACAGGCTGAGAAGTATTTTCATTCGGAGCATTCGATTTTTGCTTCCCAGGGTTTGCAGAAGGATTCTTAGAGGGCAGATTAACAGAACCAATGACATCGTCAATAGATGGCGTTGACGGGGCTTTGGAAGTTTCGAGCCTCGAGGCATCAGGCAAATAATTATATAGGGTACTGGACTGGGAGTAAACCAAGTCAAGGTACTGAGCACGCGCAGTAGCCTGCTCTTCAGTTACACATGCCCCCATAGCAATGTCCTGTGCTATCGGACCAACAAATGAGGTCATGAACCAGTCGGTCAAAAGCTGATCGGAAATCCAAAACTTAATCAAATGGCGATGCTGTCTCCACTCATGGATATGATCGGAGATATGTGTAGCCATTGTTTGTTTTAAGGATGTCAGGAGATGCCTACCTGTTTCATATCGAATCGGCAACTAAAAATGAGTTAAAAATGCCATAGCCAACGAGTTGAAATCCTGAAAAGATCCGCGAGCTAACTCAATATACCATTTAGCAGCAGAGCCAGTGAGGGTCCTTTGAAAAAGGTGGAGCCGGATTGAATCATCAAGCCATGAATTTGACAAACACCATAGATGATAAGTCATAACGTGGGCTTGGGGATCTTCTCCAGCTTTACCATCAAATTTGGGACAATCACTGGGAATCTTAGTTGGAACCGGTGGCCAATACGGATTATGAAGAATAGGATCATTAGTCAGTTTGGACACATTCGGTAATTCCAACATTGCTAAAAAGGGTAATTGAGGGTTAAAGGACATCTGAGGCCATGGGTAGGAGGTAGCACCAGAGTTCCAGCCAGCTGCTTGTTGCCCCCATTGATTCTGTCTGGACGGATTTGGCCCAAGAGGGTTTTGTCCGTAGGGATTTTGTCCATAGGGGTTATAGGATGGCTGACCCTGGATTTGCCCCCCAGCATTCCATTGATTACCAACTTGGCTTGCAAGAGCAACATATGGTTGCTGGTAATTCTGATAAGGACTCACCTGCAATTGTTGATAATTTTGGTACGGGGCAAATTGGGTTTGCCCTTGGGATTGCTGGAAACCATAAGGCGTCTGGGCTCCAAAATGAGCCTGGGAGCCATGCTGCGTTTGATAAGCAGGTTGAGATTGAGATCCGACCTGCATTTGAAGACTGGACTGGGTCTGGAGCCCAGACTGGAGCTGAAAACCGGGTGGAGCTTAAGAAGCAACAATCGTTTGAGTGCCCGATTGAGCAGGCCCAGATGGGTGTCCTTGAGAGAACTGAGGCTGAGCCACCTGGCCAGAAGGTTGACCTAGTTGAGATTGAGATTGACCCATTTGCCCAAAAGGTTGAACTTGCTAGGTGTTGGGTTGTCCTTGCACAACTAAGAGCTATCCTGATGGACCAGATGGCTGAGTAGACTGGACAGCCGGTTGGCTTGATTGGATTTGAGGCTGACCAACTTGTCCAGATGGTTGACCAGACTGGATAGTGGGTTGGCCTTGCTGAACGTAAGGTTGACCGACTTGCCCAGAAGGGTAGCCTTGCTGGACACCAGGTTGGCCTTGTTGCATGTAAGGTTGTCCCGGATTACCAGAAGGTTGCCCGAAATAAGTAAAAGATGAACCACCAGAGGCCGAAGGTTGTCCCTGGAAGGGTTGTCCTTGTGGGCCTCCAGGTTGCCCTGGATAAGGCTGTCCGTAATACTATTGCCCATAGGAGGGCTGCATGTAAGACGACTGACCTTGATAAGGTGGTCCTTGAAAATTGGCAGGGGGTACTTGGCCACCATGATAACCGGTGGTACCCCAAGCAACGGATAATGGGACCGTAACCTCAACTGCAGGCTGAGGGGGTAAAGGTTCAGGGTAATAAATATGAGCTCCTAGAGAATCATAATAATGAAATGGATCTTGGGGGTCTGGATTCTGAAGAGCATGCAAATATTGATCATATGCCCCCCCTACTGGAATGGAACCAGAAGAAGGTGGGGCATTTAGTGTAGGATCAACAACTCCAGGTGTAGATGCCAACAGGCCACTATTCACAGATCCGGACGAAGGTCCAGCAACAGTGGTCACAACTGAGGATGCAGTGATGGCACCAACAACAGGGGTTGAAGAAGCCACACAGACAATTGGAATAGTCGGGACTGAGGTGACAGACACATTGTGAATTTGAAGAATAAAAGACTCCGAAGTCGGAGTGACGGTATGAGACCACATGGAACTCGTAAGGGAGGTCCGAGAACCCATAAAATCCCTCAAATCCTTATAGCGCAAAGGCAGCGTGACACCGAGAAGGGTGACACGGAAGGGTGTAGTCTTCATTGAGATGGGAATTTCACTGCTCGTCACAACGGATTCTTCACTCGTAACAGGGGATGTGTCCTCCATGTCAGAAGAAGACATTGGGACTGAAACACTAGGAGGAGTACCGGGAATATCTTCTTCGGAAGGCTCCCAAATGGGGTTCCAATGAATATTGTAAGACTCGTCTTCTAGAGCGCAAGAGTTAATCGGTTGGATACTCGGAATAACAGGAAGAGTATCACTAACAACCGGTATCTCAGGAGTAGCAGAAGAGGGAGACCCTTGGTCACTTGGAACGAGAGACGGGATCGGTGATTCCGCTAGGATGATTCGACTCAAAAACCTTAGGAAAAATAATGAGAAAGAACCCTACTCAAGCTAACGAAAACAAGATCTAACAGGGTAAATATGAATGTGGCTGAATAAATTTTAAGACACAAGAACAAAACTTGACCTCTTCATCTTTAAAGAGTTGAGAAAAGGACAAAAAGATGACTTTAGTCACCTTTGAATATTTAATGAGCCTGAAGTGACAAGTGCTTAGATGGACCTTTTCTTTTAGGGAGTCCGAAAAGGAATGAAAGTGACTACTCTGGAGAACTAGGCAAAAGGTTTACCAGACAAATCCTTAAAACTGCATATACACCTTGGCAGTCATATGAAGACCAAGGACTTTCCGTACGGCAGTCAATCTTCCCGAATGCTGTGTTTGGTGTGTTAGGGTTTGTAAGGCGGCAGACATGGCTTCCTAAGGATAAAGGATGATAACCTAGTGGGGTCTCCCAACATATACTGGATGGTACATGGGAGCAAAAATCCGTACTAGACCACTATTGAGTCACAGAAGGAGGTATCACCCAACCTTGAGTGGAAACAAAAGTGACTAGGTTTAACAACGCCAGAGCACGTCTCTAGCCTAGACCTCTAAATAGTGTGCGTTATGTTCCAATGCGTTGTTAAATTTAGTTAGTTCATTTTAGAGTTGATCTTGAATTATGTTTCAATTTTCAGGCCTTACTGTATGTATACAACAAATCCTAGGATGCAGCTAGAATGAGCAAAAATATCCTTTTTCTTCAATGAACACCTACCTATGGGAGGGTAGAGAGATCATTCCCAAACCAAGAAAACCAAGACAACAAAGGCAGTCACTCAATGCATACAGACATCAATTCCTAAAGTGCACGAATACTACTAATGAGAGATCTTATCATTCGCTTTCAAACATGCAAACTTGAAATGCAAATTCACTTTCACTTTTGTACACTAAATTAATGCAATCCTTTTGATTTTGATGTCTTTAAATCTAGAAGAAACAAATAAGCAACAAGCAAGTGTGGAAAAACCCGTTGATCCAAACAATTGTGATCTATGTTCGGTAGTGAAAAGAAATCGAATCAATGCCAAAGATTGGTTCAATAACAATCACTAAACAATCAACCAAAAGCAAGCAAAGGGGAAGGCTCAATCAAACCAACAAGAAGCTGCAAACGAACCTTGAGCAAACAAGCAACCAAGCCAACAGATTCAAGGAACTTGAAATAATGAACTAGGTCACATAAGCAAAAAGCAAGATTCATTCAACAAAGCTCACAAGAGAGTGCCTTAACCATAAACAGTGAAAAACAAGCTACTAAGTAGGTGAGAAAAGCAAGGGACCAACAGGACTGATGGACTCAGGAGGTAGAATTGAGAAAATCAATTCTACAGCAATCAGCGTGGGTAATACACAAGCAACAAGCGCTGATAAAGCACTAGCTGCAGCAACAAAGCGATGTCAACGCGGAAGTACATGAATTTTCCGCGACGGTTGGATTTTCAAAACTGTCGCGACTATGAGGCGTAATTATGAGATGCATAGAATATTACAAAAGGGTGAGCGCGATGACAGCGCGACTATTAAATTTAAAGCTACGATGATGTTCAAAACAATGATAGGCGAACCAAAACTCCCAAATCAAAAGCAGTCAATCCTTCAATCAAATAGAGGTACTTCCCAGATCAAGCCAGGAAACTCAAAAGACTGGTAACTAATCCCCAAAACTTCAAAATAGACCAAATCAAAAATCAAGACAAGATCAAACAAGAAAAGAACAAAGGCCAAGGCTCCCCAATGGAGTCGCCAATTTGTGATGCAGGAAAGTGTTCCCTCTGCGGACAGAGGCAACCCCTCTAGCCCTAGAGTGGGTCTAGTCACAAACAAGGACAGATCAAGAATAGCTTTCCTTAAACAGTCATAGTTGGAGGCCTACCTCAACCGGTGGTCAATGGAGTTCTGTTGCGCTGCTCCAGCTTCTGCTTCCTTCTCCTAATGAGTGATCAACCTGAAACAATGCAAAGGAAATACAACAAAGCACGTAACCAGAAAACAACAATGATCTATTTACTCACAAAGTTAAGAAGTCATGAGTTATAAAGTACATTACATACAAGACATAGGAAAACATCATTGATTGTATTAATAATGAAATAAGTGTAAGATTACAACCAAAGTCTTGACGTCACAAGCCTTCTCAGAGGGATCCAGCCAGCATGTTCCTCAAGCATTCACTCTTTGAAGATGGATCTCCCAACATAGAAGTCTCTCTTACTCATAAGCTTTACACAAGTTAAGGGTACTTCACAACCTTCCATAAGCTATCAACAATCCCGCACTTTTCACACTCACACCAGCTATCTAGCAAACTCACAAACACTAATAGCACTGCTCAACTAGCCAACTATCAGAAAACTCGCAATGCATAGCAATGGTGAGAGTTTAAGTAGGAGAAGGAGTCTCCATGAAAGGTGGAAGAGTGAGCTTATCTTCAAGGAGGGTAGCACAAATAACGGAACAGCCACGCCAGAGAAAGTATGGCGATACAAAATATGCCAACAACTAGGTCTGGAGTCATCTGGAAGGCCGACTGTTGGAACAAATTCGCCCAATCTAGATCATCGCGGGGCCATAACTGATCTTAAGCACTGACATCGCTAGTGAGTAATGTGGATAGTCAGGTCATCGCTAAAGATTATAAGTAACCCTGTGCTGGAGCATGAAATCGGACCATCGTTGGAATCAGGTGTACTTCCGCGATGGCAATGCATCTGGACTATTTATGAGCACCCTTCAGTGCGTATATTTAGTCCATAGTCGCGATGAGGAAGATAACTTAGGAAAAGTGGGTCATTTGGCAACATCAGAGAGCATTTGTCTAATATGATCATGTTTGACTTGGACACATGACATAGTGGGAAGACTGGAGTGAAGGCAGTGAAAAATTACTGTGTAACAGCTATCCCTAAAACCCTTCTATTCCCCAAATTCCAGTCAGCAACATTTCGAATACCCATATTACCCTCTCCCTTCACAGTCTCTAATACATCTTCAAACATTTAGCAGCAAAACATCAAAATCACCATAAATCTCTTCATACTCATCAAGAAAACTCACACATTAGAAAGCATGGAATCTGATCCTTCATATGACCGAGATGAAGAGACACACAGTGACTCTCCTACAGAAATGCATGCACCAAGGAGACCTCACAAGGGTGGAAAACATATACGAGAGGAGCCTACTTCACTTGCTGAGTTGCAGGCCTACCCTCTTGCTATCACATGCTTCCAACACCAATCCTGTTATCAGTTTTGTGAGATGGTTGCTAGAGTCCAGTATCATCATGAGTTAGCCCGGTTGTTTGTGCTTCATCTACATAATGGCCAAACCACTCTAGCTGGTGTGACATTCACCTTGACACTAGAGTCTATTTCTCTAGTAACTGACATTCCTAATGTCAGAGAGCAGTGGAATAAAAGGCAGTAGATTGACAGGGAACACTATGAACCATACATCAAGCCTAGCTATTTGAGACAACTCAACATAGTTTTTCCCTTTCGGTACCTGAAAGACTCATATGCTCCCTTGATGAAACTCATAATGAAGTATTTTAGCTGTGAGGGCCAGTTTTCTCGCCTATATGCTTATCATATCAGATTGTTGATGCACTTTACCAGGGTGAGAATGATGAATCTCCCCTACTTCATGTGCCGAAATATTGAGCAGATGACCACCGTAGTACAACAAAAGACTCCTCAGTAGCAGTTTAACAGTATATACCATTTTGCACTCATCAAAATTGTGGTCAAGCATCAGCTTGGTTTGCAGGCATCTCATGGGAAGATTTCATTTCTCATGAGTTCTTCACAGCTCCTTAGGTACCTACAGAGACTTTTCATGAGATAGGTGGACCTTCTCATCAGCAGGAGGGTCATGATACACATACCGCTAGTGTGCCGGTGTTTGTCACCTATCAAAACGGCACTAGGCAGTTGTTTGCAGTAGCAAAGCAAGTATTATCTCCACCCGGGGTGGAAGGGGTCTCGCTTCCTTCATCAGCACAACAGGTTCAAGACAAGGGCAAGAGGCCATTACATGATGAGGGTCCTTTAGGTGAGTAGGAGACCAATTTCATTCTCATTCAGGATGATGACACAAATTTGGGCCCACAAAGCTCAAAGCTCAAGGAGGTCATCCAAGAGCAACAAGCAGACATCAATGCTTTGTCCCTCAACTTGGAAAGAACCGAGTGGATAATAAAGTACCTAGAGAAAAGAAACAAGCAACTAGAGGATCAGCAAACCATAATGGAGCTAAGAAACATACGAGAAAACCAACAAGCTACGAAAAGGAGGAAAGTCAAGTTCACAACACTTGAGCAAGAAATCAATGCCGATCGTGAGTCTTGGTTGGAGAGGACTAATATCCACTTGGAGAGGCTATTGGAGAAAGCCATCAATGAGAAAAATATGTTGAGAAACATGGCATATCACTATTTGTCAAGGAATATGGTGTGCCAAGCTAGAATTAGGAGTTTGAAGGCCAAGTTGAAGAAGAGATCGAGGAGACAAAAAGCGCAAGATAAACTTCAGATCTTGGCTGAGACTTCCTTGGCTGAACACAACACTTGATGGAGGACACTCAGCCCAAATTTCAAAAAATTTGGGACGCTTTTTGCATTTTTAAAATTTTTGGGCTAAAACACAGAATTTTCTTGCCCAATGCGCCGCCACCTGGCGCTCGCTTTTGATGGAGGCCTCAAAATGACAAAAAATCCACATTTTTGGATTTGTCTTGGAAAAATATGCATGCTTACCAATGGCCAAGAAATTTTGACAGGTTTTGAGCCCCCAAAAAGGTCAAAAACACCCAAAAAATGACCTTACTACCCCTATTTTGACACATAGGAAGCAGTGTTGGGAGAACTCAGTTTTGGAGGGGAAAATGGAGGCCAAATTCAAAAATTCCACTTGTTCTAGAAAGTAGACAGGTAGCCTTTCCAACAAGCACACTTGGAGAAAATTTGGACATCGAGAAGGCCTCCAAAAGTGGCTGCAAACAGGCACTACGCATAGAGAAATCAGTGCGGCGTGTAGGGGAAATTTTGCTCAGTTTGACCAAGTATACTCTATTTTTCACCTAGTTCCTTGACAGTTTGACTTTTCTCTTTCTTAGCGCCAAAATTATGATGTAATTTAATGTAAATTGATGGATCTTGATGTAATTATGTCAAATTTTCACCCATGGAGTTAGATTCATCTATCAAAAAGTAGTTTGCAACTGAATGAATCAGTTCCCTAGTTTCTAGAGGCAAGTTCTTCCATTGCCTAATTTATAGTTCTCAGTTTAGAATTAGTTGGAACAACTCCTAAACTCATGAAATCGACCCCTAGAGGCTAGGATAAGTTTTTGTTTTCCTATATCGTATGTTTTTTCAGTCATTAGCATGGTTGGACTTTTGAGAAAGCTTGGAGCTTCATTGTATACATTTTCTGAGCAGTTTTGGCTAAGGAATAGACTAGGGTTTGTAACACTCTATGGGATTCATGTGGCATGTTGCTTTGATATTGTGTTTCCTTCTGCAAATGTAAGTTTATATGTGTTTTATGTATGCCATTATCTCTCTTGCTTCTTCTTAACTAAAACAAACAAAGATAAAGGTAGAATCCATTGAAATTGCAGTGCTCTACCTAGGGTTTGCTTAGTTTTTGATGTTTTCAGTTGTTTGAAGAGGATCCCTAAGGTTTTCTTGCCCTCTTCAACTCCTCGCCTGTCTAAATCTCTCCATTTCATTTAATTTGAAGTATCAAATCACTTGCCTACCTTGCCCCATTGAGACCTCTGCAAAACTGAGCCTCATTCCCAAGACCCAAAATTTGCCTTTCCATTTGAGCCCACAAAACATCATCAAATTCAAACAAACACCTATGTACGCATACCTAGCCTAAAATCAGTCATCACATCAGTCATCTCAATCTATATTAGCTATCTTTTCCTGAGATTGAGAAGCAGAGAGCCCTCTCTTGACCTGGTAGGGCTAGCTACCAGGTTAAGTGTGGTTTGATGTTACTCTAGATCCTACCTTTCTCAGCCTGAGGTAGATTTAGGCCCTAACATATTTAAACTAGCCAAATTCTGATACAATAGTGTCTCTTGATCAAAATCCAAACATCCAGTTGATTCCAACCACTTCAAAGAGTGAAGAAGGGAATGATATAGACATCAAAACAACGTTGTCTCATCCTCAAGGGTCGAATCCCTGAGCTAAGGAGTTGTTCCACCAAAATCTAAACTAAAACCTAGAGTGTAGGGAAGTCAAACTGACTGATCCCTAACTTTTTGGAAATTGATTCATTACATCACAAAAGAGTTTTCACCTAATGTATTTACCCTAGGTAACTTTAAAACATCATTATTACATTTACATCCATCAATTACATTGGTAAAAACATGATTTGTCAAGGTGAAACTGTCAAAACTAAGAAAATTTACAAAATGATGAAACTCAGAAAATTTGTGTCAAAAGGAGAGTGCCACTGTCCTAAGCGCAATGCCAACTTCAACTCCCCTTTTTAGGGGGTTCCCGGTGTCCAAATGGAGCCCCAGATAGCTCATTGGAAAGCCTGTCCTGTCAAGTTTCCATATCTACCTTTATTTTCGAAAAGGGTCAAGTTTTGACCCTCCAAAAGTTGATTCTCCCAATACTGGTCAAAAGCGCAGCGCCAACCTCCAAAAAAGGACAGAAACATGATTTTTTGGGTGTTTTTTTACCCTTTGACTGCCTAGTTGACCCAAAAAATCTTATAAAAATGGTTTTCTTGACTGTATTTGGACTTCTGTATCCAACGATGGTCTCCTTTTGGCCAAAAGATGCCTCAAACAAAAGAGAAATGCCTAGGGAGCTGCGTGCCTGGCATTCCAACTGTCACAAAACTATCTAGGAATGTACAAAATTTCCAAAATTTGAAAAAAATCTCAAAAATTTGCCAAAATTTGCTGAATGATGACTGATGGCATGGCTTAGGAAGTGAGGCCTCAGTAAGTATATCAAGCCTCCTTTTCTCTTCTTGCATGGTTAGGGTTTCAATTTTGGCATTTGCCCTCTTAAGCTTTGACCTTGTAATTTTGTTCCTCATGGCATAATGCTTTGCCATCTTTCTCTGAATGCCATTGTCTTTTTTGGCCTTGTCTAGGAGCTTCTCCAAATGTTGGTTAATCCTTCCTCCCTTATGTGGCCTTCTCTCTTCCCTCTCTTCTTCCTCCATGAAATCTATGTTTCTCTTCTTCCATAGTGTCTTGGCTAGAAACCCTAGGGAGATGAATTGGGAGTGAAATGTAGGTTTAGGGAGTGGGGAATTGGATGGAAAAAATTAGGGAGATGGGGGAAGGGATTATAAAATTGAGGGAGGTGTCAAGGAGTAGAAATGTTGTGGGATTTGGGAGCTTAGGGAATCGAGATACGTAGGTCTTAGGGTTTAGAGGATAAAGGGCTATGGGAAAGGGTATGGTAGTGTAAGGGTAGGGATAGGGTTTTTAGATATGTAGGAAGGGTAGTGAAAGTATTAGGAAGTATATTTGGAAATTGGGAATGAAACTAGGGTTTTTATCAAGGAAGATACCAAATTTTTATAGAATATTCCAACACCACTAAGATTTGCCTTTAGGAATGCTAAGAGGTTGCATTAGATGTTACTTACTTGCTAGGAGGTGGAGAAACCCTTTACTGAGGGTTTGGAGGACCTACACAAATTTTGGAAACTTGTAAGTGAAATTGGGCAGGTGCACAATGCCTGTTACAGGTGTGCCCTCAATATGCCATGTGTGCAGTGCCTGAAGGAAGGTGTGCATCACATGTTACAAGTGCACCCTCCAGATGTCTGGGTGCACAATGCCAATGTCAAATCAACTTTTGAGTGCCTTCCCGAAGTCCAAATTGAGCTCATGATAGATCGTTGGAAAGATCTCTCTCTTGGATACACAATGGACCTATCAAGCATTGAAAAATATCAAGTATATTCCCTAAAAAATAAATTCTCCCAAGGCTGGTCAAAAAGTGCCGAATGGGGGTGCAAAAATGTAGTGTGCTCTTGTAGGCAATTTTTGGAGGCCTTCCTCAACTCCAAACTGAGCTCATGATAGCTCATTAGAAAGCTCTTCCAGTCTAGTTTTCATTTGATTTTGACATTTTGATGCTTGGCATGTGGAACTCCAATTTGGTAGCTTGGGAGTTATGAACTTTTTAAAAATTGAGTAACATAAAATTACATACTAAAAATATAAAAATTTACATTTTAACTCAAAATTACATGAGGAAATAATAATTTCTCTTTACAAATAATCTTCACATGGTGAAGTGATGTTATTTGATCACCCTTTACTTGCTAGTCTTATTCAATGGAATGGAGTTTTATTGGAACCTTAGAAACCCTAATGACCTAATGAAACCTTGAAAAATCCTAGAAGACCTAATGAGACCTTGACGGACTGAATTTCAAGATGACATGATGACCTCATGACTGATACAAATGGCATGATAAAATTAACTTTATGGATGACGTACAATCCACAAGATATGAAACTATGCCAACAGGTAATCACATTTAGGGAAGAGTGATGTTTTTGGACTAGGACTACCATTAGTGACTAATTTTTTGCATGACCTAGTGGAATGATAAAAAAAATCTAAGTGGGACCCTTAAAATGATATGAAAAGAGGATTTTTTATCACTAATGGTAGGATGCAAATATTGACACTAACATTGGCTCCAGTTGGGGATGGTAGCTCCTTGGAGGTGCCAAGAACACTGTAGACCAAGTGCCTATCCATTGGGCATGGAGTCAAAATCTAAAGACTAACTGAATACTAAAAACTTGACTCAATAAACTGACTGAAAACTAACTAAAAAAGGATGGTCAGAGTTGAGCTTATTCAACAAAACATACTCTAACTGATCCATTCATCACCTGATCAGGTGAAATGGAACAACCAATGCAACCATGTAAGAATTCTAGCTACTATTTGAATTCTCTGCAAGTGCTTGCTTATGAGCAAGAAGAGAGAACTATTGAAAGGAAACTCCCATGAAAACTTGAAATCAGATTGAATCTTGATGAAATTGCAAAGCATGAGCCCTCTGAATGACCTCAAAAATGTTGCAAAAGGATCTTCATAGGAATACATATTGATTTCCATCCCATATAATACATTACTATTCTGCTCTAGGTAGTCTTCGTACCTTGATTTTAAAATTTTCCCAACATTCGTGCTTTCTTCCCTTGATGACTGCAACAAGTTGAAAAAAGGATCCTGAAACTCGTGAATGACTAATTTTTCTTGATGATCAACAATAAAACAAGAATATTCTTCATTACTATCCTGATATGACTGCAAATTTTTGGATGAGCTTTGTAATGAGACTCCTGCTGAAAATGACAAAGAAACTGGTTGTCAGATCAAGTTTATATCAACACTCTTTTTAGGCTCACAATTAGCTAATGGAGAAGGAATTTTACTGCAGATATTATCCAACACATCAGCTATTGGGTCATGAAAAACTTGAAAATACTGTTGCAACCTATTTTCCATTGGTTCTAATGAGACTGCATGAATTTCTACAGGCTACTCATCCTTTGCTTTAGAGATATTATGAAAATTTTCCTTTAAAAACTGAAATTCTTCAAAACATAATGGTACAGAATCATCTTGCATCATTTGATTATATGTTTCAACTTCCAAGCCTTCATCTGCAATTTGAAATTCAATGGAATTTGGTGGCTGCAAATCTAGAGCTAAGGAGGATTCTATGTCGCAAATGATTTCCTCAAAAATCAATTTAGGAGAAGGTTTATCATTTATAGTGTTGACCACTCGCTTATCTGCTTGCTTATAGTTTTCTCTTATTTTTTCAAATGAGGAGAAACACAAGGGTAAGGAGCTCTAATCAAGAATTTCATTATCCTTTTGATTGTCAAGATCAAAACTTAATGACTGTTGATTTCTGATTGCATCAAAGTTGTCTTTGATGAACTGAAATGAAGTAAAACAAAGAGGCAAAGATCCTTCACTTACTTCCAAATTTTCTACACTTTCCTCCTCACTGCCATAGCTGATATGCATCGACTAATCATTGTATTCAAGTTGCTGAAACTGAACTTCCTCCTCCCACAAACCAACTGCTGATTGGTCTGCAAGATTAGCTTCTATTTGGAGAACATAATCATCGTCATACTGATCAAACTTTGGAAAATCATCAAAAGTAATGTCATCAAACATACACATTAGATCAGTAGATTGTTTCTCCTCGGATTGATCTATAAATCCATTTTCTGATCTATGGTAGCTGGGATTAGCAGGCAAGTGTTTAGGGCCAACAACCTCTTCTTTTTCTGGGATAAGTGGGTCATGGTGATCTTGAACAGAAAATTCATCTCTCACGGTGATCTTTTGCATCATTTCCTCCACTGCACTCACCAAAATGTCGAGCTTTACCTCTGAATATGTCAAGTGCTCTACATCTATGTTCTCCCTCTTTTCTTCCTTCAACTTTTCCCTTTTGATCAACAAATTAGCCTCTACATCTATTGCACTATTCTACATCTCTTCAAGTGTTGCAAGGTTCCTTTCTCTCAGTTGAAACTCCATTTCTGGATCAAAGGCATCCGAGTAATGTAAGAGAGTTGAGCTAGGAGGAGGTCTTATATTGGTAGGTATCAAACAATAGACTTGATTGAATCTAGCAGAAAATTGTTGTACTGTCTCCCCTAGCCATCTTTTCAGCTGGTCATACTCTTCTAGAATCAGGAAAGGGTTTTCTTTGACCACCCACTTGTCAAGGAAAACTTTGATAAACTGTGGGAAATCTAAGATGCTTGCAGCCAGTAGGTTTTTGAACCAACTCTTGAATTTTCCTTTCAAAGAAAGAGAAAACAGCCCAATACTGACATCCTCTTCATCAACTTCAAAAAGGTTGAGGAAAGTCTCAAAATTATGCATATGTCTCTCAGCATTGACGATGTCACATTCACCATCAAACCTTGGAAAATATAGGTAATGAATTTCAGGGAAAGCATGGAGTATAGGAGGTAATATGAGTGGTTTGTATCTATCTGGAATTTTACAAGGTGTAGGAGTATGTACAGAAGTTGTAGGATCATTCTTGATCTCTTGAGATTCATCAATTTAAAGATGGTCATCATAAGATTCAGAAAAAGGGTCTGGACCAAGATCAAAGGCATATAGGGAATTTGTATTTACAAACTTCAAAGGAAATTAATCCAATGGAGTTTTGTGATCTTTTCTCAAGCATAATATACTTTGGAAAAATTTATGGAAATTCTCAAGAAAAGAGAAGAGATATTTCATGATAAAAAACATGATGTATTGAATAAAAGTCCAAGTTGAATACCTGATATTCCCATGTTGTCCTTTCATATTTCTTGGCAAGGTTCATCCTCCAGTGGAGTCTTTGGATTTGATTTCGAAACTAATTTGGAGTCGCCAGGTGAATGATTTCAGCCTTCGTGTGCCTGATCACTATCCACCATCAACAATCAGATCTAAACTTTGTCGTACACCTAGGGAAAATGAATCTTTCATTCCTCGGAAACGGCGCCAGTATGTTATCACTCCTCCGTATCTCCAAGGCTGAGGAAGAGTCCAGTTGAGGTAACCACAGACCAACCTTTTAGCTTGGTAGCTAGCCCTACCAGGTCGGAGAGGGCTCTCTCCAAAGAATCACAGCCAAGAGGGCTGGATGGATTAGGGTTTTAGGCTAGGTATAAAGTGCAGAGGGTTTTGTTTGTTTGATTGGGCTGCTGGATGAGGATTAGGTCAAGAACTAGGTCAAGGAAAATGAGATATGATTGTAGACATTCAAAGGGGTAGGGTAGGAAGAAAACCTAACACTTAAGGGTATTTGTGTGGGATGAATTAGACTGATGAGGAGCTAGGAAAAGCATGAAAACACATGAATTTTTCCTAAACTGAAGAAATGATTACAGACTATGAAAGTTTCCCCAAAACAGAGCATGAAAACTCATGAATTCTGTTCATCAACTTGAAAACTATCATAAAATAGACATGAAATGATTGTTGGAATAAACAACACATTCAAACATATGAGACAATAGAAGAAACAATGCTAAATGTTCATACCACAAGTATCCCAAGGAAATAGCTGCAACTCATCTATTAAAACTAGCCAAATTCTGATACAATAGTGTCTCTTGATCAAAAGCCAAACATCCAACTGATTCCAACCTCTTCCAAGAGTGAAGAAGGGAATGATATAGACACAATTTTTTTTATTATCTCATCCTCAGGGGTCAAATCCCTGAGCTAAGGAGCTATTCCACCAAAATCTGAACTGAAACCTAGAGTGTAGGGAGGTCAAACTAACTCATCCCTCACTTTTTGGAAATTGATTCATTACATCACAAAAAGAGTTTTCACCTAATGTATTTACCCTAGGTAACTTTAAAACATCATTATTACATTTAAATCCATCAATTACATTGATAAAAATATGATTTTTCAAGGTGAAACTGTCAAAACTGAGAAAATTTACAAAATGATGAAACTTAGAAAATTTGTGTCAAAAGCATAATGCCATTATCCTAAGCGCAGTGCCAACTTCAACTCCCCTTTTGAGGGGGTTCCTGGTGTCCAAATTGAGCACAGGATAGCTCATTGAAAAGCATATCCTGTAGGGTTTCTAGATCTACCTTTAGTTTCCAAAATGGTCATGTTTTGACCCTCCAAAATTTGATTCTCCCAGGCGTGGTCAAAAGCGCAGCGCCAACCTCCAAAACAGGGCAGAAACATGATTTTTTGGGTGTTTTTTGACCCTTTGACTGCCCAGTTGACCCAAAAAAGATTAAAAAAGTGGTTTTCCTGACTCTATTTGGCCTTCTGAATCCAAGGGTGGTTTCCTTTTGGCCAAAATATGCCTCAAACAAAAGCACAGCGCCGCGCTTGGCATTCCAGCTGTCACAAAACTGTCTAGGAATGTACAAAATTTGCAAAATTTGCAAAAATGCTCAAAAAATTGCCAAAATTTGCTGAATAATGACTAATGGCATGGCTTAGGCAATGAGGCCTCAAAAATTATATCAAGCCTCGTTTTCTCTTCTTGCATGGTTAGGGTTTCGATTTTAGCATTTTCCCTCTTAAGCTTTGGCCTCGCAATTTTGTTCCTCATTGCATAATGCTTTGCCATCTTTCTCTAAATGTCATTGTCTTTGTTGGCCTTGTCCTTGAGCTTCTCGAAATTTTGGTTAATTATTCCTCCCTTATGTGGCCTTCTCTCTTCCCTCTCTTCTTCCTCCATGAAATCTATGTTTCTCTTCTTCCATAGTGTCTTGGCTAGAAACCCTAGGGAGATGAATTGGGAGTGAAATGTAGGTTTAGGGAGTGGGGAATGGGATGGAAAAAATTAGGGAGATGGGGGAAGGGATTATCAAATTGAGGGAGGTGACAGGGAGTAGAAATGTTGTGGGATTTGGGAGCCTAGGGAATTGAGATACCTAGGTCTTAGGGTTTAGAGGATAAAGGGCTCTGGGGAAAGGGAATGGTAGTGTAAGGGTAGGGATAGGGTTTTTAGATATGTAGGAAGGGTAGTGAGAGTCTTAGGAAGTATATTTGGAAATTGGGAAAGAAACTAGGATTTTTAGAAAGAAAGACACCAATTTTTTATAGAATATTCAAACACCACTAAAATTTTCCTTTAGGAATGCTAAGAGGTGGCATTAGATGTCACTTACTTTCTAGGAGGTAGAGAAACCATTTGCTGAGAGTTTGGAGGACCTACACATAGTTTGGAAGCTTGCAAGTGAAATTGGGCAAGTGCGCCCTCAATCTGCCAGGTGTGCAACGCCTGAAGGCAGGTGTGCAACACATGCTACAATTGCGCCCTCTAGATGTCCAAGTGCATAGTGCCAACATCAAATCAACTTGTGAGTGCCTTCCCAAAGTCAAAATTGAGCTCATGATAGCTCGTTGGAAATATCTCTCTCTTGGCTACACAATGGACCTATCCAACATTGAAAATGATCAAGTATAGCCCCTCAAAAATCAATTCTCCCAAGACTAGTCAAAAAGTGCAGAATGGGGGTGAAAAAATGCAGTGTGCTCTTGCAAGAAACTTTTGGAGGCCTTCCTCAACTCCAAATTGAGCTCATGATAGCTCATTGGAAATCTCTTCCAATCTAGTTGTCATTTGACTTTGACATTTTGATGCTTGGCATGTGGAACTCTGAGTTGGTAGCTTGGTAGTCATGAACTTATTACAAATTGAATAACATAAAATTACATAGTGAAAATATTGAAATTTACATTTGAACTCCAAATTACATGATGAAATAAGCATTTATCTTTACAAATCATATTCACATGGTGATGATATGTTATTTTATCACCATTTAGTTGCTGGTATTATTTAATGGAATGGAGTTTTATTGGAACCTTGGAAACCCCAATGACTTAATGAAGCCTTGAAAAACCCTAAAAGACCTAATGAGACCTTGAAGGACTGAATTTCAAGATGACATGATGACCTCATGACTGATACAAATGGCATGATAAAATTAAATTTATGGATGATGTACAGTTAACAAGATATGAAACTATGCCGGCAAGTAATCACATTTAGGGAAGAGTGATGGTTTTGGACTAGGACTACCATCAATGACTATTTTTTTGAATGACCTAGTGGAATGATAAAAAAAAAATCTGAGTGGGACCCTTAAAATGATATGAAAAGATGATTTTTGATCATTGATGGTAGGATGCAAATACTGACACTAACAAGGCCGACCAAAAGTATTCTTCATATGACAAGGGGTTTATGCTATTGTTCAAGCCTTAAGGAAGTTGATACATTTTTTAATCCCTAAGAAGTTTTTTTTTTTATTGATGACCATGCTTTGCAGTTTATTTGCAATAAAACAAATTTGAAACAAATACATTGTAGGTTGGTTGAGTTTTACAAAACTTTACTTTTTTTTATCAAGCATACAACTAGACAATCCAATAAATTGGTAGATGTGTTGAACATGTTAACTTTGAATTTTCATGAAATGGAGTTATTGAAGTAAATGGATTTGAAGCTTTAAAATACATGTATGTTGAAGATACATACTCTAAGGAACTGTATGCATCTTATGAAGTTCCATTGAGCATAGATAAAATTCCATGATTAGATTACATGATACACGGAGAATTGTTATTGAAAGGAAAACAATTATGTGTTCCATGTTGGGTGTGGATCTTGATTATCTTCTTTATTCAGAGGTATTGCCGCATTGGACCCCAATTCCTAACAGGGAGGCAAACCCGCTCGTTTAATCACCGTCGGGGTGGTCTAGGGGGGTGACGAAGATTTTATGAGCCTCCACCTAACAAGGGTTCGGGGGGAAGTGCCCTCGAAGCTAAAAATAGATTTAAAATTTCCTTGTAAAATATTGTAATTTCGTAGTCAATTTGGGTCGTTCATTAGGCGGATGATCTGACAATAGAATTTATGTTTATTTTAGGTTTTTCAAGGAGATCGTTAGGATACATGGATTTCCAAAAAGTATTGTTTTTGAAAGAGGAACAAAATTTGTGGGCCATTCTTAGAGAACTCTATGGAAGAAAATAGAGACTAATCTTAGTTTAGTTCATCTTACCACCCATAGAATTATGGAAAAATAGAGGTGGTGAAGAGAAGTTCAAGAGTTATCTTAAGAAGTTTAGTAAGTGAACATCCCGAGTAGTGGGACAAGGTACTTAGTGATGCATAGTTTGCATACAATAACTCACCTAATAAAAGCATGGGATTTAGTCCTTTTTAGAAAAGGTACATTATGAATCCAAGAGGGGTGTATGAATTAAGAAATTTGAGAAATCAACAAATGTGGAGTGGAAATGATGAGGATTTTGTGAAAACTATCTAGGAATTGCATGATAAAATTAAGTAGCAACTACAAGACAGTACAAACAAGTACAAACAAAAGAAAACACTTAAAGAAAATAGAAATGAATTTGAAGTTAATGATTTTTTCATGGTTCATTTGAAAAAATAAATATTTCCCAACGAGGAATATAACAAAATAAAACTAAAGAAAATTCGGCGATGCAAAAAATTGAGGAAGTTTTTCTCAGATGCTTATGAAACTGAGCTACCACACAATATTGGAATCTCACCCATTTAAAATGTTTCATATGTGTACCTATATAAGGGAGAGGAGATAGTTTTAGTTGATGTATCTAAAAAATATGAGGTTTAGACCATTAAATGGAAAAATAACCTACCTAAAGAAACACAGAAAGATATTGCAATAATTTTGGATAAAAAATGTAGTGATAAAGACTAGAGATGAAGAGCACTTGCAGTGCTTGATTAAGTGGAAAAATAAACCACTTTAGGAATCCATATGGATGAAAACAACATAAATATCTAAGTATGGCAAGAATATTAAATAACTCATGGGACAAAGCCCATGAACTAGCTTTTCTTCCTCGGTAGTCTGATGTAAGAACAAATTTCAAAGTTAAAGCACTAGTTAACTTGTAGGTATTATAAAATTATGAGAGGAAGTAGGTTTCCTTAATGTCAAGAAATTTCGTAATTTTAGTTATTTTCTTAAGTTTGTTGTAGTTCTAGAAATAAATTCCAAGTGTGTTTATGAGAATAGATTGTTTTTCTATGTATTATAACAAATGTGTATTTAGGTAGGAAATTGAAGGAGTTAGACAATCTAGGGTGAGTGATAGGATTGATTGGATTTTCCTACGATTATAGGATATGAATGTATCTACCTGAATTTGTATTTTCATTGTATAAATAAAACCATTGGGTGTGAAAATGGATAGTGAGAGTAGACGTGACAATGGGAGTGATTATGAAAAACTTGTTTATTATTAATACTTGATTTTTTTCTACATTTAAAGATCCATTAAATGGAAATTTGTCTCCCCGCTCAATTTATCTGAATATTGTTTATATATTATCACTGTATATTTCAAGTGTTGTGTCTATTCTAGTTTTAAGTGGAATTTATGAGTTATAAAACAAAAATAGAGGGAAAAAGGATTAAATCATGATTCCATATAATGAGTTGTCACTTAGTTAGCAAACTCAATTATATGAAGAAACCTTCACAAATCAAACTTAGCAAAATCATAGTTTTTAGCATGTTCTAGTTCAATAAGGCTATCCTCAAATCCAAAAGGACAATTCTCAGATCTCCTAGGGGCTTTTATATCCCAATGTCCTAGTTATCCTAAACTTCTTGGTGTCCTAGTTAACAAAACCATTAGTTGACGAAGTGTTTGTTGTTTCCATTACTTGGAGTCCATCCACCTGATTAGAAAACATCATCTATTTTCCACCAGTGGTCCAAAACCTCTCATTGGTGGAGTTAATAGAATGTTATTAATGAGGTCATAATTTCTAGTTCCATCAGTTAAAGTTCATCAATCAGACCAAGTTAATTTCTTATTTTTCTTGGTGGCTTAATTCCTTAGTGTCTGGTTAGAAAATGGTTACTTGAATACTTTATATCATGGGTTTCATTAGTTGAAGTCCATCAACAAAACTGGTGATAGGTACAAGGTTCATTTCTCAATTCCCCTAGTGGCTTGATATCTTAGTGGCCCCATTGACAAATATCTCAAGTGATGGGGTTTCAAAGGAAAAAAACCTTCCATTCCTAGAAATTTTTGAACTAGTCAGTGAATTCCATTCAATAGATTTTTTGAGAGCACAACATGGGAAGGACATATTGTGTATTGTGAATTAGTGATTTAAAGCCTGAGTCTAGTTGCACCACCTTGGCATGCATAATTGCATTTGTTTCCCTACCAATATATATATATATATATATATGTATATGTATGTATGTATGTATGTGTAATGTCTATTAATAAATTTGAACAATCTTATGATAAGAAGCTTTGAAACAAAGTGGTATATCTAGCCTCTATTTGGAAATATATTATATGATGGATGAATTATATATTTATTTTACATATATGTTTTCTGGCATGGCCATGAGTTGTTGAAAAATTAGGGAAATATTAATGAAAGATAATTAATTAATGTTATTATTTATATTATGTTATGCAACTAGATCACAAAACAAAAGAAATATTAGATCAACGACTTGAAAATTAGCCTCTTCTAGGGGGGAACTTCCTTTACATCACATAAATGAACAATTATTGGATGATACAAATGAAAATACCTCCTCGGTATATATAGGAGTCAAAGGGGTCACAATATAATCAAAGCCTACATAACAATAATAATGTAAGGGCACAACAATAACAATAGTGGGATTCTATGGGGCATAATAATAACAATATGGGGGCTACATGAGAACAACAATAACAATAAGGGGGCTACACTAACAATAATAATAAGGAGGCTACAATAGTATTATAGGGACCTAACATGCCCCTCTCCTTCAAAAAATTTGTTTTCCTAAATGTTTGAGTAGTTATAGATGCTTCTCTATAAAATTCTCATCCTCCCATATGGAATTTTTAGCAAGTAAGTTCTTCCACATAATGAGATACTCTGAAATTGATTGATTTCGTAGATGTCAAGTTTTTATTTCCGTGACTGCTTCCAGCTCCAATAATATTTTTCCTTCTTGGTCAAGTTTTGGTAATATTGTTTGAGATGGGAGTTTGTCACCGATGACCTTCTTTAAGCATCAAGCATTGAAAACTGGGTGTACTCAGGAAGATGCAGGCAACTCTAGTTTGTATGCCATGGTACCAATCTTTTGCAGCACCTTGTAAATACCATACTACTTGGGTGATAATTTATTATCCTTCTTAGCTTGCTTGAGGGACATTTGTTTGTATGGTTGTAACCGTAAAAATACCCAGTTACCTATGTCAAAAATTCTTTCACTATGATGTTGATATGCTTGTTGTTTCATTCGATTTTGCGCTAGAGTGAGGTTATCCTTTAAGAGTTGGATAACTTGTTGTTGATGATCGATGTGATCTTCCACTACTTGAACCTTACAATTTTCTCTTAAAGATGATGTGATGGATGGTGGATGATATCCATAAAGTTCCATAAATGGAATCATTTTTGTTGCAGTATGGAAGGAAGTGTTTTATCGCCATTCATCCAAAAGTAACCACTTGACCCATTGTGTTTGTTTATCATATAGAAAGAAACGAAGATATCCTTCCAAACATTTGTTCACTATCTTAGTTTTCCCATTAGATTGAGGATGATAAGATGAGCTATGAGCTAATTGAGTACCAAGACAAGAAAATAATTTCATCCTAAAATTTCTAGTGAAAATGAGATCTTTGTCACTTACAATAATCTTTGGGTTTCCATGTAGATTTTGAATTGTTTCCATAAATGCAGTAGAAAATGTATTGGCTTTAAAAGGATGAGATAATGGACAAAGGTGTGAATATTTGGTAATTTTATCAACTACCACTATGATGACATTCATTCCTTCAAACTTGTGTAAACCTATGATAAAATTCATTCAAAGCTCCTCCCAATATCGACTTGGAACGGCTAAAGGTTGTAACAAACCCAAGATCTTAATTGTCTCAAATTTATTTTGATGGAAAACCAAACATTCTGCCACAAACTTATGAATATTAGATTTAAGACGATCACAAAAAAATTCCTTCTTGACCTAGTGTTAAGTTTTTAAAAATCCAGAGTACCCTCCTAATACGGAGGTGTGCAATTCCAAAAGAATATTTTGTTTGAGTTGGGAATTCTTACATATATATAAGAGATATTTCTAAAATAATTTATCATTTTTCTAGATAAATGTATCATATGTATTTGGATCTTGCTGCAACTTTTGAATGAGTGTCCACAACTCTTCGCCATTCTTCCATTCATCCCTTCCTTCATTATCCAGTTAGGTTGGATAATCGAAATGGCACAGAGAAATGCTTCCACATACTCATCATTTATTAAGAGTGCATTTTCAACAACATTTTTTCTTCCCTTTTCTGTATATGATTTCAAAGTCATAACCCAACATCTTTGTGATCCATTTTTTCTACTCTTCTAAAGATACTATTTGTTCAAAAAAGTATTTAAGACTATCATGATATGTTTTTACCTTGAAGTGTCTTCCCATTAGGTAAGGTCGACATTGCTTTAGTGCATGTAGTATTGCCAACATTTCATTCTCATATATAGGTTTTTGTAAATACTTTCACTTGATTAGATGACTTTCAAAAGAAAGGGGTCTTCGTTCTTGCATTAGACAACCACAATTCCATTTCTTGAGGCATCACATTCCACAATAAAGGTTTTTATAAAGTCTAATGTAACTAACACCGATGCTTGGCACATTTCCTCTTAAGATGTTCAAAGGCCTTAGTTGCTTCCAAAGTCCAAGAAAATGCATCTTTCTTAAGTAATGTTATTAGAGGCACTATTATTCTCCCATAAATCTTAACAAACTTGCGATAATACCCTACCAACCTAAGAAATTCTTGAATATTCTTTAGGGTTGTGAGGATTTTCCATTCCTTAATGTCTTTAATTTTGTTAGGGTCTACCCTAACACCCTCATGAGATATAATATGACCCAAATATTCCACGTCCTATACTCCAAAGAAACATTTGGATTTTTTTTATATAATTGTTTCTCCTCCAATAGTTTGAGCACCCTATCAACATACTGAACATGATCCTTCCAAGACTTGTTGTATATTAGTATATCATCAAAAAATACTATCACGAATTTTCTAAGGAATGGTTTTAAAATGGAATTCATCAAACCTTGAAATGTCGAAGGTGCATTTGTGAGGCCAAAATCCATTACCAAAAATTCATAATGAATTTCATGAGTTTTGAATGTTGTTTTCAGAATGTCTTCCGTCTTCATTCTAATTTTATGATATCCTAAATGAATATCCATCTTGGTGAAGAAAATTGCTCCATGTAGTTCATCCAACAATTCATCAATGATAGGAATGGGAAATTTATCTTTAATAGTGAGTTAGTGTAGCTCCCTATAATCCGGAAACATACACCATGATACATTCTTCTTGTGCACCAATACTCTTGGAGCAAAGAAAGAACTTTGGCTAGGTTGAATTATACCAGCCTCTAGCATTTCTGCAACCATACGTTCAATTTGACTATTTTGGGCATAGTGATATTTGTAAGTCCTAATGTTTGGAGAAATACTTCCTAGAATCAAGTTAATAACATGATCATAATCATGAATAGGTGGGAGGCCTTTGAGAGTCTCAAATACCTTGGAATGACTATCCAAGACTTTTTGGAGATTTAGAGAAATGGATGATTTTGATGATTAAACCTCTAGTGAGCATAATTTTGTAATTACACCTTGTTGTTATTTATTCAAAATATTTTTCATGCCATTAGAGTTGATTATCTTCCATGGTTTCCTTGTGATACCCCTTATTTAATTTCCTTTCTTTCCTAAAAATTTCAAGAAAAGTTCTTGAAAATTAAAAGCTATCATCCTCGAAGATTGTAACCATTGGACTCCTAGTACAACATTAGCACCACCCATTGGAATGGAAATCATTGGAATATTCAATAAATATTCCCCATGGTTAGCTTGATATTATGGCTCTTTACATAGTAATTTATAGTTCCTCCATTTGCAACCATCACTTTACACTCTTGTGTTGGATATAGAAAGAAATTTAATTTCTTTGTTATCTTACAATGAATAAAATTATGGGTACTACCCGAATCAATCAACACTTTTACCTTTTTCTTCTTGATATATACTTTTACCTTGGGAGTTTGAGGAGAAGAAATTCCTAACAATGCATTAAAAGAGACGGTCGAATTCATATATTCTTTCTTTGGGGTTTGTTCTTAGTGTATATCCTCTTCTTTTGATGTTTCTTGTTCCTTTTCTTCCTCCTCTTCACAATCTATGTAAAATAATTTCTTCTCAACACACTTATGACCTTGAGTGTATTTCCTATCATAATTGTAACAAAGCCCCTTTTCTCTTTTTTCCTCCAGTTGTTGTCGTGTCAACCTTGTATGTTGTGAGAGGTTAGGAGCAGCAACACTTCCATGTTTATATTTGTGGGTGGTAGACTTCCTTGTTTCCATAACGTTTCTTTCAACTTTTCTTGCCACCTTGAATGCCATCTCTAATGAATTAGGTTATCAAAGGAAAACCACATGTTGGATTTTATCCATTAAATTCCCTATGAATACATCAATCCTATGCTCCTCTGGAATATCAATTACCTAGATATTCCATTTTTGGAAGGCCTATGTAGATTTTCCTGTAGATTCACAAGCTCATGCAATTGACTAAAGCACAGGACAAGAATCTACTTCTATTTTCAACCAGCAGAATCCAATAGATCAATGAAAACAATATGAAAAAGAAGAAGACAATCAATGGAACATAACACAATAATATTTCCTGGGGAAAGCCACTGTGGAAAACCCCATCTATATGTATTGCATTAATCAGAAATATGAGTGAAGATACAAAGTTTGTTCTCACAAGAAAAATTCCTCACAAGTATATTCAAATCTCTACCTCACAAGCCCGATATTAGCCAACACTTAGCCAATTTCCATTGCCTTCCAAGCCCCTATTTCCTTGCACAATTCCTATGATGAATAGACAATACTTAAATGGAATTCATGCTTCCAAAACTACCCAATCCTAATTAGGTCCTCTTCCTAATTGCATGCATGATATATACAACTCAGTAAGTCATACAATTGATAATACATTGTCCCAAAACTCTAGTCTCAACTTGGTCTTTCTCAGAAATCACATGCATGAGTTTCCGATGAGTGAATCTTCAATTATATATAGTAGCACTTTTGGATGCACTAGTGCACTAACTGACTGCTAATCCTCTACTAGTTTAACAAATAGTTAGAACTAGTTTAACTGACTATAACTCAGTAAACTGAGTTATCTAATTACAACTCAATCTAAACTCATACTGGACCCCTAAAATTTAGGGAGAACATATACATGACTTCCAAAATACTTCCAACTCGAAATTCCTAAGCTGATTAAGTTAATTAAACTTAATTAACTATTTATAAGATGTTATGAGAATATAATTAGATTTTAATTCACAGTTTAATTCAAGGACAAATTAAACTGGAATTTCTTGTTTCCATTTCTCAACACTCCCTCTCAACAAGAAAGGGATTATCTGCTACCCTGATCCTGTCTTTGTGAAACTCAAATTTACATCTTGATAATGCCTTTGTCAAAATGTCAACATCTTTCTCCTCCGTGAGAATGTAATCTAATAACATGATCCACCTCAATACACAGTCTCTGAGATGATGATATTGGATATCAATGTGCTTGAACCTATCATGAAAAAATGGATTTTCAGAGAGTTTGATACAACTTTGATTATCACATTAAATCACTGTTGAATCCATATGCTAAGAAAACAAACCAACCAGGATCTTCCTCATCTAGATGGCCTCACATGCTGCTTGAATTACAACCATGTAATCTGCCTCTACCACACTAAGTGCAACCTATCTCTGTTTTGTGTTGTACTAGGAAACTATTGCTAACCCAATATTGAAAATCCCTCGTGATGTTCTTTAGCAGTCGGATGGACTCCCCACCCAATCTTCATTCATGAATCCTTGAAGCTTCATTCCCTCTTTCCGTATGTAACATAATCTGTACTAAGTAGTGCCCCTGAGGTATCTCAATACATGCTTTTCCGCCTTCCAATGCAACTTGGTAGGCCTGACCGTCACTTGACTCAGCTCGTTAACTTCATAGCATAAATCCAGTCATGTGTTCACCAAGTACATGAGTGAACCCACAAGCTACCTATAAATAGTAGCTTCCAATACCTCTCCCAAAGTAGAATCCTCCTTCCTCTAGTTACCAGCTAGAGGAGTCTCTATAGGCTTGCAGCTCTCCATGCGGAACCTACTGAGTATCTCGTTGGCATACTTTCCTTGAGACACAAACAACTCCCCATCAATCTACCATACTTCCATGTTGAGAAAGTAATGCATGAGCCCCAAGTCCTTCATCTCAAACTCTCTTGAAAGGTCCTCCTTGCAAGATTTGATCAACCGATCATCACCTGTTAGTATGAGATCATCAACATAAATTACAATGATCAACATTTTGCCTTCCACCACTATGTGGTACAAGTTCACATCCACTTCACTCTTTTTGAATCCCAACCCGGTGAAGTAGTTGTCTATCTTGGTGTACCAAGCATGAGGTGCTTGCTTCAGCCCATACAATGCTCTCTTGAGACGACACACATGTGACTCACGGTCGAAGGTTTCAAAACATTCAAGATTATATATGTACACCTCTTCCTCAATCATGCCATTAAGGAAGGATGTCTTTACATCCAGATGATGTATCTTCCAACCCATCGCACTAATAGTGCCAATATAGAACTGATTGACAAGTAACTTGCAATAGGAGAAAAGGTCTCATCATATTCAATCCCCTCTACCCGTGAAAAGACACAGGCCACAAACCTGGCCTTATGCCTCTCCACACTAATATCTACAACTTTATTTACCTTGTAAAGCCAATGAGAGTTCACCATGGACTTATCCTCCAGCCTTGGGACCACATCCCAAACATTGTTATGAACTATGGATTCATACTCACCCACCATGGCATCAACCCAAATCGGTTCTTGCACTACTTCCTCAAAGGAGGATGGCTCTGTCACAACACATTCGCTCATAAGATCCATGTATCCAGTGTACTTGTTAGGTTACCTCCTCTATCTGCGTTGTGATGTGGGTGCTCCCAAATTCTCTCTAGAATCCAACAACAATCTATCTGCCTCTCTGGTGTGCTTTCTCCCATCTCTAGAAGACTCTGCCTGAGTGGATTTCTTCACTCCTGGATCCTATGCATGTTGTTGCTCCACATCAATCTGAGGCTCCTCAAACTTAGGAGCTAAAATCTCCTTAACTGCATGTAGCTAAAGCTCCCTTTCAAGGGAAACTCACATGGCCTTCTCCTCATTGAATCTGACATCCCTATGAACCACTGTAATCCTACTGGTTGGCAAGTACACCCGATAGTTATGAGGTGTATCAGTGTACCCCATAAATATCACCAACTCTATTGTTGGATCCAACTTCTTTTGTGCATATTTTGTCACATGGATATATACCGATGAAACAAAGATCTTGAAGTTACCAACATCTGGCCTCTTACCAGAATAAGCCTCCTCTAGTGTCTTCATCCCAAGTATCTGATGTGGGGTACGATTCTGAACATAAACCACCATTTTCATGCCTTAGCCGACAAGTGCAGTGGGAGACCCTCATCATGCAACATTACCCTCACTGCCCCTACTATGCTTCTATTCTTCCTCTTAGCCACCCCATTATGCTGATGGTTATGGGGTGCTGTCAATTCCCATTTAATCCCTTCTGCTTCACAGAAGTTCTTAAACTCGTTTGAGACATACTCACCACCGTCATCACTTTGTATAGGTTTAACCTTATTTACTGACTCTTTATCTACCAATTCTTTAAACTCACAAAACTTTATGAAGGTTTGATTATTTTTCTTCATGAAAAATATCCAACATTTTCGAGAAAAGTCATCAAAAAATATAACGTAATACCTGTGTTTGGCCGTGGATGCTGTCAAGAATGGTCCACACACATCTGAATGGACTCACTCTAGAATAAACTTTGCTTGATTGTCTCTTTTGTGAAAGTAAGACTTGATGTATTTACCCAAAGTATATCCCTTGCATGTATCAACTTTCTCTAGTGTACCTTTGGGAAAAATAGTGGAGATTTTTTGCATGATCTTGATAGCCCCATGATGTAAGTGACCCAATCACCTATGCCAAAACTCTCCAACATCTCGACTCTACATCATATCTTCTTTCGTGCTCAAAGCAACATAATCCTCTACCCAAACTTATAGAGATTCTTCACCCAAATCCATATCTTATTTACCTGACCCGTGGCTATGTGTCAAAGGAACGTCTTTCCTTTTAAGAAGATCACATCATAGCCTCTATCCTAAAGCATGGAAACATACACCGAGTTCTTCTTCAGCCCAGGCACATACATAACATTCTTCAAGGTGAGTGGAGCCATATGGTCCCTCTGAAAAGTAATCATGCCTAGTCCAATAGCACTATACCTCCCTTTGTCACCCATGTCGATATGCATCTGGGGATCTTTCTCCTCCAGGTCACTGAATATCTCCTTATCTCCAGTCATGTGGAATGAAGCTCCACTATCTAAGTACCATACACTTCCCATCATTGATGACACCATGCATGCAATGAGCAAAAATTACAATTTGAATTGAGAGGCCAAAGCGTCACCGGCTGCTCCTCTAGAGGAATTCTTCTTGGACTTCTTGAGTGGACAATTTGTAGTAAAACGACCTAGTTCGTGACAATGAAATCACTTAACTTTCGTCATGTATTTCTTCTTACCTCCATGGAAATAATCTAATTTGTAATGGTAATCTTTCCCTTTACCATTATTCACCTTAATCGCTAAGGCACAACTATGTTAATCATCAGTCTTTCATGAAGAGCCATCCCTGGTGTTTCTCTTAATCTCCTCTTGCATCAAATCCAACCACAGTCGTTCCAAATCTAGCTGCTTCTCCTGACCATTGACAGAGTCCTGATAACTATGCCAATTCTTTAGGATTCCTAGAAGATCAAGACTCACCATATCATCCTTGGCAACCATGATTCCAAAACTTCCGAGTTCATCACAACATTGAGTGAGCTTGGTCAAGTATTTTGGAATAGTCTCACCTTTCTCTATTTTGTTTTTTCGAAGTTTTTCCTTCAGTGCCAATTTCCTTTGGTCACTGTTGTTTTGATACAAGTCTATCAATTCCTTCCACATAGCATACGGAGTTTTCTTGCCATGGAGACTCGAGACAATGTGGTCTCGAACTCCCTCAAGGATTATCCACCTTGCCTTCACCACACACTTCTTCCATTTAGCCAGATTCTGTGCATTCGATGTTGCTGGCTTAGGAATGTCTTAATCAATGAATTCCTTCAATCCATTATCCTACAACACAACCTCCATTTTTTCCTTCCAGGCTATATAATTCAAGCTTCCTTCCAAGGCATACTCGATTCGTAAACCGTAGAAAACCATTTTTTGATCCTGAAGTATGTATTGAAAATTCGAATTTCACTTGTAACCCAAAAATCAAAACTTTGAAATCTCCTCCAGTATATTGTCTTCAGTTCCGATACCATGTAGATTTTCTTGTAGATTCAGAAGGTCATGCAATTTACTAAAACCCAGGATAAGAATATACTTCTACTTTCAACCAGCGGAAGCCAATAGATCGATGAAAACAATATGAACAAGAAGAAGACAAATCAATGGCACATAACACAATAAGTTTTCTTGGGGAAATCCATTGCTCAAAACATCACCTATCTATATTGCATTAATCAGAATATGAGTGAATATACAAAGATTTCTCTCATAAGAACAATTTTGCACAAGTATATTCAACTCTCTACCTCACAAGACTGCTATTAGCCAACACTTATCCAATTTCCATTGCCTACCAAGCCCCTATTTCCTTGCAAAATTACTAGGATGAATAGCATGCATTTAAAGGGAATTCATGCTTCCAAAACTACGCAATCCTAATTAGGTCCTCTTCTTGATTGCATGCATGATATTTACAACTCAGTAAATCATACAATTGATAATACGTTGTCCCTACACTCTAGTCTCAACTGGGTCTTTCTCAGAACTCACATGCATGAGTTTCTGATGAGTGAATCTTAATTTATCTGGAGTAGCACTTGTGGATGAACCAGTGCACTAACTGAATGCTAATCCTCTACTAGTTCAACAAATAGTTAGAACTAGTTTAACTAACTATAACTCAGCAAAAAGAGTTATCTAATTACAACTCATTCTAAACTCATACTACACCCCTAAAATTTAGGGAGAACATATACATGACTTCCAAAAGTCCAATTCGAAATTCCTAAGCTAATTAAACTTAATTAACTATTTACAACCTTCTATGAGAATAGAATTCGATTTTTAATTCACAGTTTAATTCAAGGACAAATTAAATTGGAATTTCTTATTGCCATTTCTCAACATCCTCAATGTGCTCTACCATTGAACCCTTTTGTTTGAGATTTATCAATTGGCTAAGGGTGTTTTTATTTTTATCATCATAACGTGTTATCATTTCCTTCATAAAAATTGACCAAGTGACAATTGGTTTATGAGAACAAAGCCATCGATACCATACAAACTGATTGGGTTCTAAATATAAAGATGCAATGCATACCTTTTCTGTGTGTTTCATATCATGTAGATCAAAATATTACTCCATGTGTAGTATCCATGTTACTAGTTCCTTACCATCAAACTTCCTCATATCCATGTTTAGAATGTGGTTGGTCTTCAACCCAGATTTCGAGTCTCTAAAATCATGATTAATATTTTGTTTGTTCTCATCATGAGTTTCATGGAACACCTTGTCACCATTAGGAATCATTTCTTGTAGCAAATTTGTTAAACCTTCCTTCAAACCTTGCATATCTGCTTTTAAACCATCCTTCAAACCTTCCTATATAGTTTATTTCTTATTATAAACCATCCATCTTAACATTCATCATCACTTCTGTTTCAGTTTTGGTTACTCTTTGTGAAAGAGAAATTTGTTTCACTTGATCTCATAATTTTGATATATCATGTTGCATTTCTTCCTCTTATTCATGTGTCATAGTAGATATTTTTGGTTTCTTATTGGGAGTATCAATTTTTTTGTTTCGAGGCACATTGGAACCAAATAATGATATCGATGCTTTACTTTGCCCTTTGAATTACTTCAAATTGTTTTTTCAAACAAAACTTAAGCAAATATAAAAAAATACACACCTTTTTTTCTTGTTTTTTAGAGCTTGATATTGAAACTGTTGTATCTATGTAATTTTTTCCTCCCAAAGTCTAAAATTGTGTCTTTTGGTATGTCTTTGAGTCTTATTTCCAATGCCACAAATCAAACTAAGATTGGATTCTTCAAGATAAATTTATGCCAAAGTTCCGATGATGACCTAATTATGGCCTACTTCAATATAGGAAACTTGTGCGGGATGCCATGTGTCATTGTTTCAACCTTCAACCCGTAAATTGATACACATGAAACTAAGCTACATGAAGTTTCTGTCACTTTTTGCAAAATTCGAATCTTATTCTTGAAAGTAAAGTTATGACGATTTTCCCTAGGTCACCCATTTGAGGCTGAATTCTAGAGTATGCATAATCCCTAAATTCTTTGGAACATATCTCAGAAAATACAGTGAACCAAGCTATGATTTTTTTACACAATTTTCACAAATATCTTGGCTACATGTGGTCGAACTTTCAGCTTCTTAAGTCTTGTAGAAATAAATTTTATAGTGAAAATTCCAAGATGGTGTGTTTGAAGTAGCGAAACCATAGAATCCAAAGCTTTGATACCAAATGTTATGCAACCAGATCACAAATAGAAGAACTATTAAATCAACAACTTGAAAATTAGCCTCTTTGAGGGGTTAACCTCCTTTACATCACATAAACAAAAGATTATTGGATGGTACAAATTACAAGGCCTCCTTGGTATCAATAGGAGTCTAAGGGTTCACAATATAATCAAATCCAACATAACAATAATAATGTAAGGGAATAACAATAACAATAGTGGGCTTCTATGGGGCACAAAAATAATATTACGGGATCTACATGGGAACAACAATAGAAATAAGGGGACTGCACTAACAATAATAATAAGGAGGCTACACTAGTATTATAGAGACCTAATATATTAACCACCTAATGGCATATACAATTGAAGAACCAAAATTTTTTGATTCCCTATCCTAAGAAGTAGAAGCAATTGATTGAATTGAATGAAAAGTTGATTGAGTTGATCATAAAATAGTATCTATTCAAGTGGATCCAACTTTTATAAACTAGATAAAAAGCACCAATATAATGGATAAAAGTAAGAGAAAGGATAGTTAAGGTAAATCAATCAATCACCTTAATGTTTTCCTTTACTAAGCACATTTTTTACTATTTCCAGATTATATGCAACATATTTTCTATCTCGGGTTCATTTCTCTATAAGGTAACATTCTTTCTTTTACCATCAGAATAAGATCCACCGACAATGAATCAAGTTACAATTTTGGTTGGTTGAGAAGAAGTATCACCAATGGTTAACCCACAACCTTGCCCAACATTTCTTAATGTTCAAAAGTCAAAATTCGATGATGAAAATGAACCACCTAAATGGTAAAGAAAACTAGAATCATATCATTATATATACCTGATTTAATATTACTAAAGGTAGAAGATGTTCCATACCTAATAGCATGGGTTGAATCACGACCATTAGTCACATTTGAAGCCACTGATATAGTTGTTGAATTTATTTATTGAGTGGAATTAAGGAAAAATTATCTTGAATCAATATATTATGGACCGGCTACAAAGCCATTTGAAGCACTTGATTCATAACCAATCTATAGGGCTAATTCCAATGAGTTTGTTCATTATTTGAACATGATCTAGATCTAGTTATTTCTATTCTAAATGAATAAATAGTGTCATGCATGGCTCAAAACTAAATACATATTAAGATCCAAAAGTGGGATTTTAAAATAGACCTATAATCAACTGATAATAAGCAAACAATTTGACTACCCATTCAATTAAGACCACCAATATGAAAGTCAAAACTTGCATAAGCAAGGCACCACCTCATGCATCATAAGAGGCGAAAAAAGAGGATGTATGAAAAAATACCTAGTTTCTTCACCAAAAGAGGATGCATATGAAAAAGCACTAGTTTCTTCACCAAAAGAAAATGTCACATAATTGTTACATGTCATTTTGTTGCATTAGGCAAATGGTCATCGGTTTGGATCTTTTGCTATCCATCAATGTGTTCCAAAGCATCCCCTTGCAAGGCTATAATCCAAACGATCCCAAAGAGGATGAAATTCCTAGATCCCAAGGATCAAAAACCTATTTTTGGATTCTTATGCAGTTCCCTAGTCAATTTCTGTGCATATGCAGAGGAGGCCATTAGAAACTGTGCATAAGTGCATTTTGTCTAACACTATGGCCTACACACATGACTTAATGCATGTAAAAATAAAAATTAAAGTCTAGAAGCATTGTTAGTCGAATCTTTCCCAACTAACAAGCTTTGAATGGATGCCTATTTAGCCCTGATCCCTCCCATCATGGAGCTACTTCCCTCTCTTTGTGGAACCCCTATCCCACCATTTGTGGATCTCATCCCTTAGGAAATGGATCACAAACTTTATCCTTTTGGCCTATAAAGCTAACACAGGCCTGAGGATTAAGGAGGACTGTTGAAGGTAGGATTATGCTACAAAAATAAGGCTAGGAGGATATTCATCCAAGGAGAGGGTTGGATATTGTGAGAAGAGGATTGTAACATCAAGGCTTTGAGGTTGTAAGTTTGTTCTCCATTTTATTAATATAAAATCAACTGTTATTTCCCAATTATGTCTTCTTTGATATCATTTGTGGGATTCCTTGATCACCCACATAGGTTATGATTTCTTATTGATTTATTTTATGATATATGTTGAGTTAATTAGTTCATTTATCTTTCATTCTATATACTAGATGCTTTGTTTCTTTGTGTCTTTATGTCTATGCAGATCTCCTTCAAGACATCATGCAGAAGTTGCGGGAAGCGCTAGAACGATCTCTAAAGAATCAAGGAGAAGTTAATGGTTGAAGGAACTGAAAGGGACTTAATCAGGTGTTTCAATTAAAATGGTAAGTGACCTCTCTCATATTGTTTGTTTTAGACAATCATAAGCTAGGGAAAGGTAGCAGTTACTTCTTGTTTGTTACTAGATTTCTCTAAGGTCTAGGGAGATCTTTCTTGTCCGCGAGAGGGCTTAGTTTGCCTAACAATAGCAAATGATACAAGTGGATATCGGTGGATACCCACTAATTCCATTGGCTCATGACATAATTCTCCTATGTTGGCAATTTTCTATTTTTGGTAGTTTATAGGTCCTAAACTTCTGAAGCCATTGTGAGGCCCTAACGACATTTTTTTGGGGAAACAGGCCGACGATTATCATCATTTGGGGAATTTTTAGGTAAAAAATGGCCTCAAAATAAAAAAAATGTTCTAACAAAATTAGCTTTAAAAGAACCAGTAGGATTCAAGATGATGATGTCATTATTTTGGAGGGAATAGAAGAAAACTACCTTTTTATTGTATTTTCGACTTATCTCCTTATATGTTTACTCAAATGTGAAGTGTAGACAGCCATTGGATGTGGAATTAAATTCCGCATCTAATGAGTACCCACTATACATACTGTTGAGTAGACCCACATAAAAAAAAAAAACATGGAAAAATCATGTTCAACAAGCTTTTTTCATGTATTTTCAATTTTTCCAATGTGGTTCTACTAAGGAATATGCATAGTGGGTACTCATTGGATGTGGAATTTAATATAGAATCCAACGGGTGATTACACTTGACATTTGACATTTTATTAAACCTATAAGGAGATAATCTATAAATACAATAAAAAAATAGTTTTCTTTTTTTTTCTTTAAAAATTTATAACTCTTATTTTATTATTTTAACTATTATTTTAATATTTTCCCTAGGAGGCCCATTCTAGAACTCAAAATTCGCCCAATGAGACTGTCATCGAGAGTCAAAATATGTACTCCTAGGATATACCTTTCCAATAGGCTATTGTTTGTGCCAAATGGAGATTTTGAGAAGAGTTTTCAACGGAAGCCTAAATTCAACAAATGGAGATTGTATGCCAAAGTTACGACCCTGAGAACTTGACTTTCCAACTTACCCCATCAAGGCCCATAAGCCTTTGGCGCTTCATATCCCAGGGTTAGGTTTTTGGATATTTAGGGCTTCTCATTGCTTCTTTATAATAAAAGGGTCTTGGAGCCTCATTGTAATACAATTCAACAAAACTGCATAACCATCACATATCTGCTCAGAGATAAGCTACCATCATTCGAGCTAGTTTTCTTTCATTCTACATGTATACAATTTCATCATTTTCCATTTATTAATTGAATTTAAGATTCATTATATCTCTACTTTTTTGTTATAAATATATATTTCATTTTGTTCCCTTCATAAATTCAGATTAGTGCTATCAAATACTTTTTATCTATTTTTTCTGTGCATGTCCCCAACGACATCGGGGTATAAGGAGTTGGGACTCAAATTTCTTGATCCTTTGAAAGACCATCCTCATTGACCTTGATGACCTCCCACTGTGGAAGAAAATAAATAAAAGGGAGCAAGAGATCCTTTCAAACTATTGCTTGAAGAATCTCTTGAGCGATAAAGGAACGAGATGATCTACAATTTTTTCCATATCCTTCCACAGATGCCAATTGGTGATGCATCTTCATTAAATGGACACTTTGGAGGCATTTCCCCCTTTAATGTACAATTTAATTTTGATATTCCTATACTTGAAGGGCAGATAGATGCATATGCTCTAGACAAATGGTCCATTAGATCAATTTTGAGGTCTAAAATGGGTTCCTAAGGAATATTATAAAATAACAGTGAAAATAATAGAATAAGGTTAGATTACATCATCAAATTTTAGAGGGAAGAAAGAAAAAACTACTTTTTCAACTCATATTATCAACCTATCTCCCTATGGTTTTACTAAAATTTCGAGCAGGAGCACTTGTTGGATGAAAAATTTAATTCCTCATCGAAGGAGTACCCATGTTACATAATTTTGATGGACCTTGCCACATGAAAAATGAGAAATACATGAAAAATTGTGATTCATGTTTTCCATGTATTTCTCATTTTTCATGTAGCAGGGTCCATTGAAAGTATGCAACATGGGTACTCCTTAGATGAGGAATTAAATTTTGCGTCCAATGAGTGATCCCACTATAATTTGAGTAAAACCATAGGGACATAAGTTTAAAATACAAGTTGAATTGATATATATCTATATCTATATATTATTTATTTTTAATATTTTTACTTTTTTACTCCAAAAATTATGAGTCATCCCCAATGGTTGACATTATCTTCTTGAATCTTATTGGTTATTATAAAGTTGATTTTGGTTGTACGTTTTTGTTTTGAGGCCAATTTTAGACCTCAAAATTTCTCTAATGAAAATTGCTAAAATTGTAATTCTTGGGCCATAACTTTTCCGATAGAGAAACTATTACCTTTGCACTCCTTAAGGTTGCCCCCCATTTCATGGATTCGTGAGAAACTTATTGTGAGAAAAGGGTTGCATAGGAATTTTCACTATTTTTAGTTGCACTCACTTGGGACACTTTTAAGGATGTTGTTAAGAAACAATATTACCATTTTAGAAGCTACGAAGACTAGTACATGAGATGTACCACAATATGGTAGTAAAGGGACCAAGCAATGCTGAAGTTCACAAATATCTTTCATACCTTTGGTACCAAATTGGGTATCAAGGGCTCTAAGTGACATTTGATGCACAAGTACCATGGTTGTCTACACATATGCATTTAGACATAAATCGATTTCCGAGACATCTCCTCTCTTGGTGTAGCATACCGATATGCTATCGAAATTGAGTAAAAAAAATAAAAAAATAAGAAATACTTCGGATATGTGAATAATTCATAGTAGAAGTAGGGAAAGGGAATCCCCAAACCATAGAACAAAGGACAAAGCCAGGGAGCACCACCTAGGACAACCTATCAAAGCCGAAAACAAATAATGGTAATGGGAAGATGAAGATAGACACAAGAAAGTAGTGTGAGTTCCATGAGAACCTACTTGTAACACCAATGAATGTTGCACAAGGCAATTTTTGGTGGCTAATATAAAAGCCTCATAGTAAAAATTAGGTTTCAACTATGAACTAGACTTGGAAAATGGGAAACAAAGCATTGATGTGGATCCCAATGTCATCATTCCCACCACCAAGTTCCAACAAAGTGAGCCCAAAGATCTGGAGGAAGGTGAGTGCCTCTTTCACGTACAAATGTGGGTGAAGGGTACTCCACTATGTTTCATTGTCAATAGTAGGAATAAAAAAAATCACATCTCAGTAGAGGTTGTTAAGCGATTGGGCCTACTAAAAACACTACACCTGCAACCATACACCATCATATGGCTCCACTAAGGGCAACATATTCGTGTCAGCCGAAAGTGTCACTTGCCCTACATCATCAATCCTTTCAAGGACGAGGTATTGTGTGATGTTTCTCCCTTTGAAGTTTGTGATGTTCTATTAGGCCAACCATACTTTTGGAAGCATCATGTTGTGTATGATTCTAGAACTCATAGTGTTATTATACTTTGGGCAGACAACTATACAAGATACTAGAGGTAGCCCCACCTACTTCCATTTCTTTGATCTCTACTAAGTGATGTAGTAGGGCCATCTCTCAGAATGAGAAATTTGTCTTCTTCCTGATTTTTTCTCAAAGGAGAAGATTGTGGCCACATCCATGGCCTCCACATAAGGCTCCTCCCCATAGCATATGCAAATGGGTAAGGTCATGGAAGAATACAAATACATCTTCTTCTCACCCACGAGGGTACCTATACAATTCTAGGTAAAGTATTCAATCGATCTAAACCCTAGTGCACATCTAACCAATGGACCAATCTATTGCTGCTAGCTTTTAGAAAATTAGGAAATCAAGTTGCAAATCCAATAGTTTCTACAAAAATGGCATATCTAACCAAGTTCCTCACCCCGTGGAAGCCAAGTTGTACTCATTCAAAATAAATATGGGACTTGGAAACTCTACATTGATTATTAGTCTCTAAACAAAATCATAGTCAACAATTGGTACCTGATTCCCTAGATTGATGACCTTCTTGACCAACTCAAGGGGGCCAAGTACTTCAATAAGAACAACTTGAATTTTGGCTATGACCAAGTCATAATAAAACCAACTAATGTTTGGAAGACTGCTTTCAAGGCCAAGGAGGATATTTTTGAATGGTTTTTCATGCCCTTTGGTTTCACAAATTCCCCAACAACTTTCATGAGGCTGATGGATGATATCTTGTGGCCTTTCACCAAATATTTTATGGTTGTAAAGCTAAATGATATCCTCATCTTCATTAAGAGTTTGCAAAGCACTTGCAACATATTCAACAAGTCCTTCACACTTTGTGGTAGCACAAGCTATGAGCTAACTTGGAAAAATGCTCCTTCAACATGGACAAGGTCCAATATCGAGGATAATTATCAATGAGTGAAGTGTGCATGTGGATCTAGCCAAGATCCAAGTCATTCAGGATTTGTCGGTCCCAACGACTCTAATAGAGCTTTGCAACTCCTTAGGCCTTTCTAGTTTCTATCGAAGATTTGTGTTGGGGTTCTCTTATATCACTTGGCCCTTAAGTTAAGTTACCGAGGGTGGAGAAAAAACAAAGCTTTTTTCGTTTGAGTCACAATAATAGGAATTCAATGAGATGAAACACTTCATTTCCTCTTCACCCATCCTAACCCTGCTGGACATGCAAAAACCATTTGAGATTGAGGAAAATGCCCCAGACTATGTTATTTGTGTAGTCCTCATTCAACAAGGAAATATGGTGGCCTATCATAGCGAGACACTCTTTGATATTGTCAATAAATATCCCAACTATGATAAGGAGATGTGTTCCATCATGCAAGCCTACCGAAAATGGAAACATTATATTATGGGGAAGGAGATGATCATCCACATGAATCACAAGCCTCTTCAATATATGCAGAAATAAGGGAAGTTACAAACGACCATCATTATAAATAGTAGAATACTTATAACAATTCCATTTAAATATAAAATACAAGAAGGGTAGCACTAATCATGTCATGGAATTCCTTGGTCGAACTTCAATTCCGACAATGATCACCATTCTTAACTCTTGTGGGCATGAGACCTATGGATGACCAAAACTATAGAACAATGACTTGGAATTCACCACCACATACCATATGTTGATGGCACACGATAAAGTTCTAAATTTCCACCTCTAGGATGCATTGTTGTGCTACCTAACACACCTTTGTGTTCCTAACGACTCTAACATAGCTTTGCAACTTCTTAGGCCTTTCTAGTTTCTATCAAAGATTTGTGTTGGGGTTCTCTTATATCACTTGGCCCTTAAGTTAAGTTACCAAGCGTGGAGAAAAAACAAATATTTTTTGGTTTGAGTCACAACAATAGGAATTCGATGAGATGAAACACTTCCTTTCCTCTTCACCCATCCTAACCCTGCCAGAGATGCAAAAACCATTTGAGATTGAGGCAAATGCCTCTGACTATGTTATTGGTGCAGTCCTCATTCAACAAGGAAATTTGGTGGCCTATCATAGTGAGACACTCTTTGATGTTGTTAATAAATATCCAAACTATGATAAGGAGATGTGTTCCATCATGCAAGCCTACCGAAAATGGAAGCATTGTATTATGGGGAAGGAGATGATCATCCACATGAATCACAAGCCCCTTCAATTTATGTAGAAATAAGGGAAGTTACAAAATGACCGTCATTATAAATAGTACAATACTTGTAACAATTCCATTTAAATATCAAATACAATAAGGGTAGCACTAATAATGTCATGGAATTCCTCGGTCGACCTTCAATTGCGACATTGATCACCATTCTTAACACTTGTGGGCATGAGACCTCTGGATGACCAAAACTATAAAACAATGACTTGGAATTCACCACCACATACCATATGTTGATGGCACATGATAAAGTTCTAAACTTCCACCTCTAGGATGCATTGTTGTGCTACCTAAGACACCTTTGTGTTCCTAACAACTCTAACAGAGCTTTGCAACTTCTTAGGCCTTTCTAGTTTCTATCGAAGATTTGTGTTTGGGTTCTCTATTGGGTAGCGGAAGCCCTGCATAACAGTTTTGGGGCTTAAAGCCTAGAAGTTAGGGTAATGATATTGTGAAAAGCTCCACAAAATGCGCGGAGCACGAAATGTAATAGGTCGAGTCAAAGGGTTGTTTGCCCAAAAATAATATAAAATAATAGGAAGTGAGTCGGCCTGCCCATGGTCCGCGGACCATGGGAATGTATAAATAGAGTGAGGCTCTAAGGGTAGAAGTCAGTTTTGGAGAAGATCTAGAATGTTATGGGTTTGTAAAGGAAATATTCTCTCTACGTCTGTAAGTCCGAGTCAAGGGTGTGGTAGATAGATAGAGGCTCTGCAGCTGTGTGCGCAAAGGCCTGGTAGGGTTCGTAGCTGTGTGTGCGGATCCCTGCAGCTAAGTGTATAGGGCAGATCTGGTTGTATTGACAAAAGATAAATAAAGATAAGAATTTCTAACTCATTGTGTGCTTTATCGCGAATCTATCTGTTGCTTATGTTCTGAATCTTTGCACTATCTTTAAGATTGTGATTGCGCGCACTGGGTTTTATTGTTAAATGTTTTCTTAAAGATTGTAAGTAGAACATCAGATCTATAATAATTTCATTAATAAGAAAGTGCATCTATATGGATCTATGCGGAAGCCCGACAGTGGTACAGAGTGGCACGTTGCCGCAGAATGGTTCGTGACCCCTCCAGACCACATCAAGATATCCCAAGGGTGTGGAAACTTGGTTCCAGCACCCTCCCCTACTACCTTAGGTGAGAATTTTTACACAATAATTTGTCACTGTATTCACTCCAATCCTTCTACTCTGTCATGTGTCTAAGTCAAACATGCTCATATTAAAAAAATGCTCTCTGATGTTGCCAAATGACCCACTTTTCCTAAGTTATCTGCCTCATTGCGACTATGGACTAAATATACGCGCTGAAGGGCACTCGTAAACAGTCTAGATGCGCTGCCAGCGTGGAAGTACATCTGATTCCCGTGATGGTCTGATTTCATGTCCCAGCATGGGGTTACTTATAGTCCTTAGCGATGATATGACTAGCTACATCACTTGCTAGCGATGTCAGTGCTATATCTCAGTTATGCCCCCGCGATGATCCTGATTGGGCAAATTTGTTCCAATAGTCGGCCTTTTGGATGACTCCAGACCTGGTTGTTGGCATAGTTTATGTCGCCTTTCCTCCTCTGGTGTGGCTGTTCCGTCATTTGTGCTACCTTCCTTGGAGATAAGCTCACTCTTCCACCTTTCATGGAGACTGCTTCTCCTATTTAAACTCTCACCATTGCTATGCATTGCGAGTTTTTTGATAGTTGGCTAGTCGAGCAGTGCTGTTAGTGTTTGTGAGTTTTCTAGATAGCTGGTGTGAGTGTGACAACTGTGGGATTATTGATAGCTTGTGGAAGGTTGTGAAAGTGCCCTTAACATTGTGTAAAACTTATGAGTGAGAGAGACTTGTATGTTGGGAGATCCATGTTCAAAGAGTGAATGCTTGAGGAACATGCTGGCTGGATCCTTCTGAGAAGGCTTGTGATGTCAAGACTTTGGTTGTAAGCTTACTCTTATTTCATTATTAATACAATCGATGATGTTTTCCTATGTCTTGTATGTAATTTACTTGATAGTTCATGACTTCTTGACTTTGTGAGTAAACAGATCATTGTTGTTTTCCGGTTATGTGATTTGTTGTATTTCCTTTGCATTGTTTCAGGTTGATCACTAATTAGGAGAAGGAAACGGAAGCTAGAGCAGCGCAACGGAACGCCATTGACCACCGGTTGAGGTAGGCCTCCAACTATGACTATTTAAGGAAAGCTATTGTTGATCTGTCCTTGTTTGTGACTAGACCCACTCTAGGGTTAGAGGGGTTGCCTCTGTCCGCAGAGGGAACACTTTCCTGCATCACAAGACTTCAGTCCGCGTTCCACGGACTATTGACGAAAGGGCCGGTAGTGTGGGATTTGTTTGGCTAATAACTCTTCCGAACCTGGGTCAGGCCCCAACAAGCCAACAAATGGTTTCGTTGCTGGGACCGGGATCTGCCTAAGGGATGTCTGGTGTCGGAAGTCTGAAACCCTACGAAGAAAGAGATTGAAGAGTGGTTGGATCAGAAGTGGTACGAGTTCGTAGTGGGCCCTAGCACACCCACATGCAAACTAGAAGTTAAACATGACAAGCGCGATCAAGTTGCCAGTATTCAAAGGAGCAGGAAGCGAAGATCCAGAATAATTTTGGTTCATAGTAAGGGCAGTATGGGAAGCACACGGAGTTATGGACGATAATATTAAAAAGGCTACCCTGGTGAGTGCACTGCAGGACCGCGCATTGATGTGGTATATAAAGTACTCAAGCAATCACCTGAATGTGGGAATAGTGGCGATCCAGGATGCATTGAAAAAAGAATTTAGCTAGCCAAAATTAGAAATGCAGTCAATCATCGGGTTCAAGGATATCACGATGCTACCAGGTGAAACCCCTTGGGATCTGGATCAGAGACTAAAAATACGATCCGAGAAGCTAACATGACGCTAACGGATGGGCAGCATTGCACATGGTTTGTGGTGTCTTTAGCGCCACATCTGCGGACGACGCTATCACAACAGAAGATCTCGACCTAGGCTGAAGCATTAGAGATCGTGATGAGGTTACATGAGACTCCAATACAGGATCTTGGGTTGGGAGTTCAGCAGATCCATGCGCAAATACAAAACCTGTGTTTAGAAATGCAGAGTTTGAAACAAGAGAAGGCACCCCGGTCGGAAGCATGGGAGGAAGTGTGGTGCATAAAATGTAGAAGCCAAGGCCATGATAAGGATCACTGTCCAGTCTTTGTGAACTATTTGGCAGTGGGGGGACCAATGTCGTTGCGACCAGAGGCACCGGCGGGGCCAAGCGTGGCCCCCTCGCTCTGGTGCGCAATCTGCTAGGTGGGAGGAAAGCACAACACGGACAACTATCACCTACTGCAAAATTTTACCCAGACCCCCCAACAGCTATTTTGCAATTTTTGCAGATCGGTGGGCCACGAGGAATGAGACTGCCATAGTTATGAATTATTGATGGATCGAACACCTGCCTACAAGATGCAGACTGAGGCGCGAGGTTAGGATCTAGCCACGATGATAGTGCGTGGTGGATTCTGGGGACGTGGATGAGGAAGGGGAGGAATGGGGCTAGGAAGGGGCCGCGACTAGCTAATCTATTACAACTGCAGAGGACTAGGGTACTACGCGCGTGATTGTACCAACCCAACTAGAATATCGTATCCCTACTCTGAGAAGTTTGATCATGAAATGATAGATTGCCCCACACTGGTAGTGTAGATACGTGAGAAAAGGGTAGCGCAACCTACGATGATGCAAAATGTCCAAATGATGAGGTCTGAACTGCACGAGGAAGACCCCAACATGAATTTTATGCTTAGAAGCAGCACGAATATAGGGAAAGATAAGGGGAAATTAACTGAGGTAGGGCTAGGGGTTCACAAAGCAGCATGAGTTTGACTTGGAGCACGCGAAGAAGACATTTATGGAAGCTAAAAAGAGCTTCGTAGAGGTCTCTACTTCAGGTAGTGAGGATCAACCCGAGCAGGAAATGGATCCTTCGATGCTAACTACCTTTTTAGAGACATGTATGAAGTTGTTGCATGATAATAAGGTGGTTAAGGGATTACAAGAGCTGATAACTAGGTGCGCAGGGCCAAGTGCACCTCGCGTGGTCTGGAAATTGGGAAAACATGCTTTGCGCACTGGATGGGAGATGCAATTAACGGTGCAGATCGACGACTATGAGATGGATCAAATCATTCTGGACTTAGGCTAGTATACAAATGTACTACCTAAGTAGACATGGGAACGCATGAGCAGGCCCACATTACAGTGGTCTCTGATTCAATTACGGATGGAAAACCAATAAAAGATCTTGCCCATGGGTAGATTGTAAGGAGTCACAGTGGATATAGAAAGCATGAGCACACAAATAGACTTTGAGGTAATAGAAGTTTTTGATGATAGTGACCCTTACCCCACATTATTAGGAATAGACTGGGCCACAGATATGAATGGAGTCATCAATCTAAAGAACTGGAAGATGATATTTGAGAAGAAGTCCCTATGCGTAGTCGTTCCGCTAGACCCGGCTGAAGGAGCGCGCTACACTGAACCCGTACGCGACGATGGAAGTGAGGAGGACTTGGATCATATCTACAAGATAATGGCACACGATCAGGATTGGGTAAATCTGACTGCAGAAGGAAGAATATCGTGGGAACACACAAAAGCCTACCTTTCAGATTCAGATGAAGAAGACAAATGATGGCATAATAGGTTGAATGGAGTAACAACGTTAAACTGCAATATGATGACTAGGTTGTTGTATTGTGTTAAAGCTCAGGATCGAGAACTACCAATGTATGATGGGTTGATAGCGGTGGACAAATTCCTGACCAAGTTTGAAGGTGTAGTACAAAAACACCAGCGGTTCGATGCATTAAAATGGGCATTGCATGCAATGCCTGTGCATTGGTGGGGGACACATGAAGGAACTTTTGAAGATTGGCGTGGCTACAAGTGGATGATGCAAATAAGGCTTGGGAATTCGGAACTATGAGTAACAGAGAAATATGACGGATGTGATGACCCGCGTAGGCACCTTACCAGATGGACCTAGGCCTATGGAGAAGAACCCTAGCCAGAGTGGGTACACTTATTTTATCATACCCTAAATGTCATCCTAAGGAACTGGTATACTAAAATGGAACTTCGACATGGTACAGGCGAATGGGATATCTTGAGTGAGGGATTTTTATTAACATTCTTATTTGAAGATCAATGGATGGATACTGTTGATGATACATTGCAAGTTGTGAAGGCCACGAATTTCAAAGTACCACTAGAACCAGAGAAACTAGTGCAGCCAGATTGGTCGCATCAGTTGAGACATGCCCTAGAATGCTACAATGTGCAAGTAGAAGATGATGATTATGACCCCAGAAACATCAATATTCAAAAACAGAGGGGAGTTGTGAGGTTCGCAGACTAGCAATCGAGGATCCCGACATCACTGCGTTGCTGAAAACGAAACAAGTAAACATTGGTATGAAGGAGGAGCCGAAATATGCAATGCTTGGGGACTATTGGGATGATGCCACGGTGGAGAAGGTTGTCGAGTTACTTCAAGAATATCAAGATTTATTCCCAACTAAAATCACAGAGTTAAAAGGGATCCTCGATGACCTGGGAATGATGAAGATAACCCTGAAGCCGAACGCAAAGCCAGTCAAGCAATGGCCTTATCGGTTGAACCCAAAATACAAAGCAAAGGTCCGCGAAGAATTGGATAAAATGCTTGCAGCAGGAATAATTGAACTAGTGGAGGAATCTGACTGGGTAAGTCCTATGGTGGTACAGGAGAAAAAATAGAAGGGTGAAATTCGCATCTGCGTGGATCTCAGGAAGCTCAATGATGCATGTGTTAACGATCCATTCTCGACACCATTTACAGATGAGGTACTGGAAAATGTGGGTGGACAGGAAGCCTACTCCTTCACGGATGGTTTCTCAGGATACCACCAGATAAAGATTGCGCCAAAGGATAGGATTAAAACAACGTTCACCACTGAATGGGGCTGTTTTCAATACACTGTGATGCCCTTTGGACTGAAGAATGCATCGGCGATATTCTCGCGCATCATGGTAGCTGCATTCAAGGAATTTATACATAAGTTCTTAGAAGTATATCTTGATGATTGGACCATATTTGGGCTAGTCAAGAAACATACCATGAGCTTACGATTAATGTTGGATACTTGCTGACAGCACTAGATTGCACTAAATCTAAAGAAGTTTACTTTCCTCATCCCCTTCGGGAACTTGCTCGGCCATATGGTCTGTAGGCAAGGCCTAATGGTGGATTTGGCGAAGATTGCTGTAATACTCATTTTGCAAGCACCACGCAGTGTCAAAAAACTGTGTGCCACTCTGGGACACACTGGTTACTATTGGAAGTTCATTAAAAGCTACTTACAGATCACGACACCTATGGAATAGTGGTTGAAAAAGGACGCTACTTACTATTGGAATGAGGAATGTAACAAAAGTCTGGAGACTCTCAAGGAGAAGATGGCATCATCTCCCATTTTGGTCTTTCCAAAATGGGACATCGAATTTCATGTACATGTTGATGCGTCGTGTATCACGTTGGTCGCTATACTTACGCAAGAAGGAGTAGAAGGAATTGATCACCCAATTGTATTCGTAAGTCAACAACTGTCCAAAGCGGAGAAGAACTACTCCACTACTAAGCGTGAGGGCTTGGTGATGGTATACGCGCTCCAGAAATACCGCCACTATCTACTCGGAGGACACTTTAAGATGTATACTGATCACTTTGTGCTAAAATACCTAGTGAATAAGCATGTGTTAGGGGGGCACATTTGTAGGTGGCTGCTATTATTCCAAGAATACGATTTTGAAGTCATTGTAAAGCCGGGATGCCTAAATGCAGGCCCAGATCACCTGTCCCGAATTGAGAATGGCGAAGAGCCCAAAAACTTAGAGGAAGGAATACCTGATGCACAACTGTATGCAGTACGTGTCGCATATGGCCACTTTGAGGATATAATCCACTTCTTAACCACATGAACCATGCCGCAGGGATATTCCGTTCAGCAGAAGAAATAATTGGTGATACGCACTACAGACTTTACTGTTATTGCAGGTCATCTCTACAAAATGGGCAACGATGTTATATTACACAGATATGTACACAAATTCATGCAAGGACAGATCCTTGCCGAAGCACATGGGGGGGTTTCAAGAGGAAATTATGCAGGACACACCATAGCACGGAAGATTCTTTGCGTTGGACTATGATGGCCAACTCTACATCAAGATTCAAAAGCATACTGTCGGGCCTGCGACGTATGTCAATGGACTGGGAAACCATCACGGAGGGATGAAATGCTGCTCAAGCCATAGATGATGCTGCAACTATTTGAAAAATGGGCGATCGACTTTGTGGGGCCTATCACACCTCAAGGAAAGACAAGGGCACGCTATATCATCACCATGATATCATACTTGACCCGATGGGCGGAAACACAGCTGGTTAAGGACTGCACGACCGCTACAGCTGTGAAATTTTTGTTCGAGAATGTGTTAACATGGTTTGGATGTCCAAAAATTCTAATGAGCGACCACGGAATGCACTTCCTGAATGAGACTATCAGTGCGCTCACTGAGGAGTTCTAGATATATCATCAACAAAGTATGCCGTACCATCCACAAGCAAATGGGACCGTTGAAGTTTTTAACAAGATTTTGGAGACTGTGTTGACAAAGGTATGTAATGCATAGTGAAACAATTGGGATTTGTGCATACCTGCTATGCTATGGGCATACCGAAAAACATGTAAGAAGTTGATGGACCAGACACCTTTCCGGCTAGTCTATGGTAAGGAAGCCATCATGCCAATGGAGTACATTGTACCTAGTTTGTGCATAACAGCGATGACAGGCATGGCAGACGATGGGGCTTTGGAAGAAAGGATCACGCAACTGGAAGAACATGAGGAGGAATAGTTTCTGGCAGGATTCCATCAATAGGTACAAAAGCAGCGGGAAAAAGCTTGGCATGATCGCCATATCAAGATGCACACATTCAAAGAAAATGATCTAGTGTTACAGATGGAGGGACGGTCTAGGACCCTATGTAGTCAAAGAAGTTATAGATGGAGGCGCGGTCCAGCTTGCCAAGTTGAATGGAGAGCCTTTCGCGGGCAGAGTAAATGGCAGTCACCTAAAGCTCTACACAGGTGGGCCGACCGCCTGAATATCCAACCGAAGGATAGTCTTACCACTCTAGGCAGTTGAAAGAGAGTGTGGGATGATAAAGCAATATGTGAGGGAGCTGCGCGACAACAAGGGAGCGCGTAGCATTGGTATGTTACAAGGATCGTGGTTGTGCAGAAGGGGATGTGCTACTGCGTGGACAAGCAGAGATGTGACCGTTGCTGACACTATTCATGACAAGATGTCTGAGTTATGGCACAAGGGAGCAGGTGGCAAGCAATTAAGAGATGCGGTACGAGTCCGATCCGCAACTATCTGCTGCAGGCATCATGTTACGGTGCCAAAAAAGGAGGGAACCACTGAATTTGAATTTGAAAATGTTTATAAATCATAAGGGGCTATCCACCGAATGATATGTGGTTTCGAGAGAAGTAAGCTATTGGGCCTTTCCTTCCATATGGAACTGTTCATTATTGACACTAAAGGAGTGAGCCTGGAGGTTGTAATATGGCCAATGGAGATGCAGGACTTTCTGGAGAATGTGGTATCGATGGCCTTGGGCACCACACTGAGTTCAGCACCGCCAGTAGGGGATGTACTGGAAACTCTTAGAAATGAAGCAGAATTGGTCTGGATGCCGCTGCATAACCCATGGGTTGGCCGGCGACCCATAAAAGATAAGGGAAAGAGTGTGAATATGGAGAAAGATGATAAAATTGTTTTTAACAGTTCATCTTTGAGGCACCTTGAAGATTGGGATCTCGCAGACAGCAACAATTTTCTTGCAAAATTGCAACACAAGCTACAGCAGACAGTGCATATAGTAGACTAGAAATTGGAAACTTGCTGCATTGGCACGAAGAGTTCCCATATGTGGCACCCCAGCTTGAGCTAAAATCCTATGAGGGGGTGCTTTGTGTTAACCGAAAAAAGCAGAATGAGCATCATCGGTTGCACGAATTAGTGGAGGCAATGGAGCAGGAGCTTGAAGAAGAGTTGCAGGAGACAAAGAGGGAGTAGCAGAACGTAGTGCGTCACTCACAGGGATGGTGGACCACGAAGCCTTGGCAGCGCGTATCGCTGCACCGACGAGTGACTCGGGACAAGTCATGATGATTGTGTTGGGGGCTTGTTGGGTAGCGAAGGCCCCACGTAATGGTTTTGGGGCTTAAAGCCTAGAAGTTATGGTAATGATATTATGTAAAGCTCCATGAAATGCACGAAGCATGAAATGTAATAGGTCGAGTCAAAGGGTTATCCACCCAAAAATAATATAAAATAATAGGAAGTGAGTCAGCCTGCCCATGGTCCGTGGACCATGGGAATGTATAAATAGAGCGAGGCTCTAAGGGTAGAAGTCAGTTTTGGAGAAGATCTAGAATGTTATGGGTTTATAAAGGAAATATTCTCTCTACGTCTGTAAGTCCGAGTCAAGGGTGTGGTAGATAGATAGAGGATCTGCAACTATGTGCACAGAGGCCTGGTAGAGTCTGCAGCTGTGTGCGCGGATCCCTGTAGCTAATTGTGCAGGGCAAATCTGGTTATATTGATAGAAGATAAATAAAGATAAGAATTTCTAACTCATTGTGTGCTTTATCGTGAATCTATCTGTTGATTATGTTCTGAATCTTTACACAGTCTTTAAGAATTGTGACTGCACGCACTAGCTTTTATTGTTAAATGTTTGCTTAAAGACTGTAAGTAGAAGATCAAATCTGTAATAATTTCATTAATAAGAAAGTGCATCTGTACGGATCTACGCGGAAGCCCGACAGTGGTATAGAGTCATGCATGGACGCAAAATGGTTCACGACCCCTCCAGACCACATCAAGATATCCCAAGGGTGTGGAAACCTGGTACCAGCACCCTCCCCTACTACCTCGGGTGAGACTTTAGTCTGCGCTCTGCGGACTATTGCCGAAGGGGCTGGTAGTGCAGGATTTGTTTGGCTAATAACTCTTTTGAACCTGGGTCAGGTCTGAACAAGCCAACATTCTCTTATATCTCTTGGCCCTTAAGTTAAGTTACCAAGGGTGGAGAAGAAACAAATATTTTTTGGTTTGAGTCACAACAATAGGAATTCGATGAGATGAAACACTTCCTTTCCTCTTCACCCATGCTAACCCTACCAGACATGCGAAAACCATTTGAGATTGAGGCAAATGCCTCTGACTATGTTATTGATGCAGTCCTCATTCAACAAGGAAATTTGGTGGCCTATCACAGTGAGAAACTCTTTGATATTTTCAATAAATATCCCAACTATGATAAGGAGATGTGTTCCATCATGCAAGCCTACCGAAAATGGAAACATTATATTATGGGGAAGGAGATGATCATCCACATGAATCACAAGCCTCTTCAATTTATGCAGAAATAAGGGAAGTTACAAAACAACCGTCATTATAAATAGTACAATACCTATAACAATTCCATCTAAATATCAAATACAAGAAGGGTAGCACTAATCATGTCATGGAATTCCTTAGTTGACCTTAAATTGCGACATTGATCACCATTCTTAACTCTTATGGGCATGAGACCTCTGGATGACCAAAACTATAGAACAATGACTTGGAATTCACCACCACATACCATATGTTGATTGCACATGATAAAGTTCTAAACTTCCACCTCTAGGATGCATTGTTGTGCTACCTAAGACACCTTCGTGTTCCTTCAAGTGAGCATGCCAAGCTAATCTGGGAAGCACATTATAGTCGAGTAGCAAGTCACTTTGGTGTGGATAAAATAATGGCAGTATTGTATAAGTGATTTTATTGGCAAAAACTTCAATAAGATATTTGCAAGTATCTTAGGTCCTACACCTCCTAAACCATTTCCAAACCAACCATTAAGAAGCAAGTCATGTACACCCTTATGCTTACTCCTAACCAACTTTGGGAATCCATGTCAATGGATTATATTTTTGGCATTCCTTCTACCAAGCATGATAATGACTATATGTTTGTGGTTTGGTTATATAATTTCTAGGATGACCATCCTGATTGCCTGCATAAAGAGTATCACAACAGAAGCCACCTCCAAAATCTTCTTTGATGGGTGTGGGTACATTTTGGGATCCTAAAAACCATCAAGATGATAGGTTCCTAAGTGCGTTATGGTCAAGCCTCTGGTCATTGTTGGACACCAAGCTCACCAAATCAACTACCTTCCACTCTTAGATTGATGGCTAGATAGAAATCATCAACAGGATGATCGTGCACATTTTTCTCATGCGCAACTCCAAGAATACATGCATAAGGGATGAGTATCTCCCCTATGTTCAACATAGATATAACAGATCTTTCCATAGCTCAACTCACCACAACCCCTTTCAGGATAGTGGGCCTAGGATTTCAACCATTAGATCACATTGATGTGACACTAACCCTTGCAATCACACAGCTAGAATATGCACATGTTGGGTTGTGTTATATTCTTTCCACGACTAGCCCATGTAGTTAACTGGGGGGTTAGAAGGGGGGCAGAGCCCCCCTTCGTTGCATCGATTGCGTAGTGGGGGGAGTCACAGGGGGTTTGAGGGGTGTAGGTAACCCCACTCTATGGGGTCCGGGGCAGCACCATGGAAAATTTTGGTTTTGGACCCTATGTTAGGTTGGGTGGACCTACCTATGATTTTGTGCATGATTTTCGCACATGTTTTTTCGGTCCATGGTATTGAATGCTTCAGCATGTATAAATATGTATTGTAACATTGAAAGGAACATAATGAAAAATCAAGCTTGGAGTCTCGGTTTTGGGATGCAGTGGAAAATCTCTGTGTATATGTGTTTTATGTGTTATTCTTATTATCACTCCAAGAAACTCTCCTAGCTTGTAGCTCGGAGATGCCTGGCAACATATAATCTTCAATATTGTTCTCTGAACTATTTCAGTAAATGATGGTTTGGATCAAGTTAGATAACCATTTCAACTATGTTTTCACTCAATGCATGCATGAACACTATCACCAATACAAGGCTTTAGACCACTAATGCTAAATAAGTTATAAATTCAATGGATAGATGGAGAATACTGAATATACTAGCAAATTGCATACATAAGCATACGTCAATGGCTAGCTACAAGCAGCAAAAGAGAGTATTGACTGTACTGGCATATGCATATATGACCACATATGGATGGCTAGTTACAGGAAACAAAGAAGCTTGCAAATCTAATATATCAAAGCAGAGATAAGATGAAAATTATCTGGCCTTAGACACAAAGAAAACATGAACAAACTGTTCAAGTGCAAGCATAGAACAACAAAGAGAATGGACATTGAACATATAATGGCAAAAGAAGATTATATTGCTAGAATGAAGATGAGAAGCTTGAATGAACAGAGGAGGAATAATCTCCAAAAGTTTAACCTGTATTACATATTGCTTTAAACTACTTATAGCTTGTTTATAATGCTCCTGAGCTCTAAGATGTTCGGAGTCTTAACTTGCTTGATATGCATTGTTAACTGATTTGATGCCCTCTAGGCAAGCATGGGATCGAAGTTTCCTGCTTCTGATAGTAGAGTAACCACTTTCAAATATTTTTGGTGGCTTGTTGCGCTGTCTGGGAGTTCCCCTGTGCTAGAGGTGCTCCATAACGTTTGTTGGTGTGGCTGTTGTGCTGTTTGAGCTCCCTAATCTTTTTGCTTCGGGCTACAGCATGTTGTGACCCTTCTCTCTCCCTTTCTAGGCTCTGTTTCCTAGCAAACTGTCTCCTGGGCGCTATTATATGTTGAGATAGGTCTTGGGGCCTTTGTGTTTCCATTTAAACTGCAAACAGTGACTGTTTTGGTTATAAACAACAAAAATGCTGCAACATTGATAAATCCCGTCCTCTGTGTGTATTTTGGACTTCAAAAGTCCTAAAATATGGTTTAATTACCCATCAGGTCTGCCCTCATCGCCATCGCAAGTCACATTCGGCCTGGCCTGTGTATTTCCCTTATATAATGAAATACGCAAAAACACTGAAAAATGCATGAAAGAATTCTTTGGCGGAATTAAGATATCATATATTCTACTTCTCGGACCCTTTCAGGTCTGGCGCTCATCGCAATCGCACTGGCCAATGCTCCCTTCGTATTTTTGTTATACAATGAAAATACATGAAATACATTAAAAATGGGCCTCCTGCAGACTTGAAAATATATCCATTTTGCTTCCCGAAACCCTTTCGGGTTCAGGTTTTATTGCATCGGCACTGTCCCTATTTCCCTTTGTATTTCATTACATAATGAAATACACAGGAAATACATTAAAAATGGCCTGGGCACGGACTTCAAATATTATCAAATATTGTATTACATAACCGTCGGGTCCGGTTATCGCATTGCAAATACGTATGTGCATAGGCCCCGCCCCTTGGTATAGCGCCGATGCGATATCGGCGATGCGATAAATCGCAATCACTGCTGGCCAATGCTCGGGTCCTTTATATAACATAACCTATGCCCCTGCCGATGTGACCCGTCGATCCGATCATCAGTGATCTCTGATCGGCAGTGTCATGCGCCTGCCTTTAGACTGTCCCCTCTGCTCAGCCGATTGCGATTAGTCGCCTAGATCTGGGCCATTGATTAGCCAGATCTAATGGCGGCTATTCATCCCTCTGTTTAAGCCTGTGTTTGTGGGTTTTTCATGGTTTTTAAAGCATTTTAGCCTCCCGATAGTGCATTTCTACCCTTCCAAGGGCTTTCCTCTTGCGCTGATTTTGATCATTAGATGATCTTTGAGCAAAAATTGAAGATTTCAAGGGCATTAATGGACTCATTGGCATGTTTTTAAGCAACTTTGGAGACTCTAAGAGCCTATATGGATCCATTTGTGGGCCTTTTGCCAGCAAGGCTAACACTGTCTCCTTCTAGGGATGAAATCCTCCCTGTGAGGTTTTAAGGATCATAGATTAATGCCTTTCCTAAAAAAACAAATTCAAATCTTCCATCTAGTGTTTCATTGGGCATGGAGTCTATTTTGCAAATGAAATAAAAACTGGAAAAAACATATTTACAATGACAAGGTTTTAAAGCCTTAAACGAAATAAAGTTTCAAGAACCGCCCATTTATTGGGCTACCAAAAGTATCTCCTCCTTCCAAGCTGTGCAGAATGAATGCATTGTTCTGCTGAACTTGAGCAATGACAAGAGGACCTGTCCATAAGGAGTAAAACTTTCCATGATTACCTTTCTTTTCCTTAAATGCATCCCATTTAAGCACCCAATCGCCAACTTTGAAATTGTCCACTTTCGCCTTCCTGTCAGAGGTTTCTTTGATTTTCTTCTGATGAGATTTTGACTTCTCAACTAGCTACTTTCTAATCTGCTGTAGTTCAACCAGGTTATTCATTCTTCTTACCATATCATTCTCTTCATCTTGTTCTTCTTGCAAGAAATTAGCCACAGGGAGAATGAGTTGGATGGGGAAAACAACATCAGTGCCATAAACCAGTTTAAACGGAGAATTCCCTTTGGAATTTTTGAGGGTAACTATGTCAGCCCATAGTGCAGACTTCAACTTGGAATCCCAGCTCTTTTTGTTGTCTTCTAACAGCTTTTTTGATTACCCTTACTAGACTCTTGTTAGATGATTCTTCCAGGCCATTTCCTTGAGGATAATATGAGGTAGAATGCACCACTTGAATCCCCATGAATTCAGTCATGTCCACCAATTCTTTTGCCTTGAATGTTGCTGCATTATTAATGACTAGTTTGGTTGGGCAACCAAATCTAGTGAAAATATTATCATTCAAGAACTTTATGACAACTTGATGATTGACATTCTTAGTGGGTATAGCCTCAATCCACTTGGTGAAATAATCAGTGGCTACTAAGATCCATTTATGTTGGCCACTAGAATGTGGGTTGATCTCACCTATAAAGTCCAAGCCCCACTGCTGGAAGGGACCATTGACATGTATTGGCTTCAAGGGTAGAGATTTTAGCTGCTGTCATCTTGCAAACCTCTGGGACTTGTCACAAGCTTTTACAAAAGAAAACACATCAGAGAACAGAGTAGGCCAATAATATCTAGCTCTCAAGATTTTGTGAGTTGTGGTTTTCCAATAATGATGCCCTCCATAGATGCTAGAATGGAACTAGTGTATGACTTCCACAGATTGTTATTTATCTAAACACCTCAAGAGGATTCTTGATGGGTATTTCTAATAAAGAAGATTTTTATTAATGTAGAATTTCGCTGATATGAGTTTAATGGCACGAGCTTGACTTGAGCTAAGCCCTGGAGGGACTTCTAGCTTTTGCAAAAAATGAACTATGTTGTAATACCATTCACATGTGGCTAGATTTTCAGCCAAAGACTGGTTCTGCTTTTACTCTTCTACTGCTCCCTCTGTCTACTCATCATCTAAATTTAGACCCATGGAATTTATGTCTAACAAGCTGCAATTTTATTTAGCCATAAGTTTAGCCAAGCCCTGGCCTTTGATAAGATTAGTGGGCTTCGCCTCTATGTTAAATTCAATGAATTTTGTAATCCATTTAGCTCTCTTCCCATCAATATCTGGCTGAGTTAAGACATCTTTTACTGAAGCCGAAGGTACATATGCAACTACTTTGGAATGCGGAATATAAATTCTGAATGCATTTAAAGATTTTATGAGAGCATAAGCTTGTTTTTCAATAAGGTCATACCTTAGTTCAGCATGCCTTAAAGTTTTGCTGAAAAAGGCCACGGGGTGCTCTATGTCTTCATTGTTTTTCTGCAATAGAACTACTGCAAAAGTATCATAAGAGGCAAAAGAGAAGATACAAAACTCCTTTATGCAATCTAGGTTGATTAGAGTGGGAGCTTCCATGATAGATTGCTTGATGGCTTCAAAAGAGCTTCTTGAAGCATCAATCCATTTTATTTCTAATCCTTTCTTCAGCATGGAAGTGATGTTCTTTAAAAGTTATGCAAAGTTTGGAATGAACCTCCTTAGGAAGTTAATCTTACCCAGGAAGGATTGAATGTCCCTTTTTGACCTTGGGATGGACAATGTCTAAATGGCTTGAACCCTTGCCGGATCAATCTTCACACCTTTAGCAGAAACAATATGTCCCAGAAGTTTGCCTTCTTCTAGAGCAAACTGTGACTTCTTTAGGTTCACTAAAATTCCAAATTGTCTACACTTTAGGAAGACCTTCTTCACATGTTGTAAATGGTCATTGTGGTTACTGGAGAAGATTGTTATGTCATCAAGATAAATAAGGACAAACTTGTCCTTCTCTCCCACAAAGGCTATGTTCATGGCCCTCTGAAAAGTAGCCCCAGCATTCATCAGCCTGAAAGGCATATTGGAGTACATGAAAGTGCCCCAAGGAGTAATGAAGGCAATCTTTTCCTGATCTTCAATACGTACAACAATTTGATTGTAACCTGAAAATCCATCTAAGAAAGACATGACTCTAGCCCCTGAAACTCTTTGCAACAAGTGTTCCATCTTAGGCAGGGGATAGTTATCTTTTTTAGAGCAATTGTTTAGATTTCTAAAGTCGACACAAAGCCTAATTTCTCCATTTTTCTTTCTTACTACCACAATGTTAGTTATCCACTTTGAATACCTTAGGGGAACTATGATTTTGGAATCCAACAGCTTCTTGATTTCTTTCTCAATCAAAGGCAATAAGAGAGGGCTGATAGGTCTTAATTTCTGCTTAAAAGGGGTGGTGTTCTTTTCTAGTGGGATCTTATGCTGAATGATGTTCGTATCATAGGTTTTGAGATCACTATATTCCCAGGAAAAAATATCAGCAAATTGCTTCATGAGGGTGCAATATTCGGAATTCTGGGTAGAGGACAATTGAGTGGGCAGATTTATGTATTTCATATGGGTTGAGCTCCCTATATTGTGTTTACAAACAACAGACTCATTCTCTGTTTTGGTCGTCTTAGAGGGAACATCGTTTTGGTCGAAAAACTTCTCTAGAGGCACTAATCCCTTTGGTATATGGTTACTAGGCAGCTAGATGATGCTTCCTCGGCCAATCTCATTTTTTAACTTGGGCTGGCCGCATTCTCCCATGGCTTCATTTTCCTGATCAATGTGTGTTTCAGAAAATTCCTCAACGACTTGCAAAAACCTATTAATTTCCTCATCATCTTCAAAAACTCTCCAATATTTGACATTGTCAGGCAGAGATGGTTTGTATTTTACCTGAACTTCATATGTCAATTTAGGAGGCAAGGGAGGAATAAACGTGCTAGCAGACACAACAAGGGAGTCGGCAAGCTGATTCTTCATTCTTGGAATATAAGAAATGTTAAAATCATTAAAAGAATCCTTGAGCCTCCATACCTCATCTTTGTATGCTTTCAGCCTTGGATGCTTAGCTTGGAAAGTTTTATTGACCTGCTGAATAATGAGGTCTACATCTCCAAACACTTTCAAGCCTTTGATACCCATTTCTTTAGCAGCATTAAGCCCAGAATCAAGGCTTCGTACTCTGCTATGTTGTTTTTGACCTGAAAGGTTAATTTGAAAGATAAATGAATATATTCTTATGCTAGGGACACAAGGACTACACCTACCCTTGCAGCTTATTTAGAGAAAGCTCCATTGAAGAACATGTCCCAAATATGTGGGCCTTCTTCTTCGGTGATTTGGAAAACTGGTTTTTTAAGTTGCGTGGAGGCCAACTGGGATTCTTCAATATGGAGAATACATGCTCCAAAATCAATGTTAATGGCATAGATGGATGGTTAGTAGGGTTCTTCTCATCGCTAATGATATAAGCCAACTGCGCCTCTCTGTATAATCTCTTGCTCTCACCTCCGAAAGCTAGGACAGTAGCATAGGATAGATCATTTTGTAATGATCCACTTAATCTCTTGATCCAACCTCTGGAAAGTAACATGCCAAAATTGGGGGGTACATCAGCTACCACAATATCCATGATCATGCTTTTCGTAGGCAGCTGAGATAACGTGATGGCTAGGTCCTTGATTAATCCTAGACATTTCAATTTTCTAGAGTCAAAAGAAAACAGGTCATGATAAGGCTCAGTGATGTCAAGACCCAACTCATCCATGATAGCCTTGGGCATTAGATTATGGCTGGCTCTAGTGTCCAAAAGGTAGTTGTGAAGATGAGAAGCTTGAATGAACAAAGGAGGAATAATCTCCAAAATTTGAACCTCTATTACATCTTACTTTAAACTATTTATAGCCTATTTACAGTGCTCCTGAGCTCTAAGAGGCTTGGAGTCTTAATCTTCGTGATATGCATTTGATGCCCTCTAAGAAAGCATGGGATCTGAGTTTTCGTCTTTTGACAGCAAAGTAACCGCTTTCAAATATTTTTGGTAACTTGTTGCGCTGTCTGGGAGTTCTCCTGTGCCAGAGGTGCTCCATAACATTTGTTGGTGTGGTTGTTGTGCTATCTGAGCTCTCTGATCTTTTTGTTTCAGGTTGAAGCATGCTATGGCCCTTCTCTCTCCCTTTCTAGGCTCTGTTTCACGGAAAACTGTCTCCTGGGCATTGTTATATGGTGAAATAGGTCTTGGGGCCTTTGTGTTTCCCTTTAAACTACAAACAGTGACTGTTTTGGTTATAAACAATGAAAATGCTGCAACACTAATAAATCCTGCCCTCTCTGTGTATTTTAGACTTCAAAAGTCCTAAAATATGGTTTAATTACCCATTAGGTCTGCCCTCGTCCCTATCGTAAGTCGCATTTGGCCTGGCCTGTGTATTTCCCTTATATAATGAAATACATGAAAACACTGAAAAATGCATGAAAGAATGCTTTTGCGGACTTCAGATATCATATATTCTACTTCCTAGACCCTTTTGGGTACAGGGCTCATCGCAATCGCACTGGCCAATGCTCCTTTGTATTTTCATATATTTTACTTCCTAGACACTTTTGGGTCCAGGGCTCATCGCAATCGCACTGGCCAATGCTCCTTTGTATTTTCATTATGCAATGAAAATACATGAAATACATTAAAAATGGGCCTTCTGCAGACTTGAAAATATATCCATTTTGCTTCCTGAAACCCTTTCGGGTCCGGGTTTTATCGCATCGACGTTGTCCCTGTTTCCCTTTGTATTTCATTACATAACGAAATACACGGGAAATACATTAAAAATGGCCTGGGCGCGGACTTCAAATATTATCAAATATTGTATTACATAACCATCGGGTCTGGTTATCACATCGCAAATACATATGTGCATAGGCCCCGCCCCTTGGTATAGCGCCGATGCTATATCAGTGATGCGATAAATTGCAATCACTACTCGCCAATGCTCAGGTCCTTTATATAACATAACCTATGCCCCCCGCCGATGCAACCCACCGATCCGATCATTGGCAATCGCTGATCGATGGTGTCATGCGCCCACCTTTAGACTGTCCCCTCTACTCGGCCGATTGCGATTATCCACCTAGATCTAGGCCATTGATTGGCCAAATCTAACGGCTATTGTTCATCCCTCTATTTAAGCCTACTTTTTGTGGGTTTTTCATGTTTTTTGAAGCATTTTAGCCTCCTAGTAGTGCATTTTTGCCCTTCCAAGGGCTTTCCTCTTGCGCTGATTTTGATCATTAGATGATCTTTGAGCAAAAATTGAAGATTTCAAGGGCATTAATGGACTCACTGGCATGTTTTTAAGCAACTTTGGAGACTCTAAGAGCTAATATGGATCCATTTGTGGGCCTTTTACCAGCAAGGCTAACAATGCTCTCACATTGTTTATTTTCTGTGTTTTAGAATTCATATGCAGGTAATTTCTTTACAGGGTTAAAACCTACATTTGGTATCAGAGTTGTTTTGGCTTTAAGGGGACACCTTTGTTGCTGAGGGGTTTCGCTCGGGCCTGTGGTAGACCCTGTTTAGTGGGAGATCTACGAGAACGATTCTAGTGGTGAAAGAAGATGGCAAGTAGTGGAAAGATAAAGATCGAGAAATTTAATGGTCAGAGTTTTGAGTTATGGAAACTCAAGATGGAGGATCTGTTGGTGGATAAAGATCAGTGGATCATGGTAGATCTGGGCACTAAACCAATGGGAGTGTCCGATGAAGAATGGAAGAATTTGGATCGGAAGGCAAAGAGCACAATATGATTGTGTGTCTCAAATTCAGTATTGTTGAATGTATCAGGGGAAGCTACGACAAAGGTTTTGTGGGACAATTTAGGGACTTTGTACCAATCTAAGTCTCTGGTGAATAAACTATTCATGCAGAAAAAGCTGTATAACCTAAGGATGAAAGATGGAGACTCGGTGATAGAGAATCTGAACACATATAATATTGTGGTAAGTCAGTCATCACCTATTGATATTAAAATTTTAGATGAAGATAAGTGCATTAGTTTGTTGTGTTCTCTACCAGATTCGTGGGATAATCTAGTTATTGCAATAGATAGCAATGCAACGGCCTTCTAGTTTGATGAAATAGTCTCATCCTTGCTGACGGAGGAGATGAGATGGAAAAATATGGAGAGCCAGGATGGTGATGCCTTGTCTATATGAGGATGGTCCCAGAACAGAAGCAAAAATAAGTCATCGAGTGGGAGATCTAAATCTAGAGGAAGATCTAAATCTCCAAGAAAACCTGTAAAGGTGGTGTGCTGGAAATGCGGAAAGGAAGGGCACTACAAAAGGGACTGTAAATCTAAAGTTCGTGATAAAGGAAAGGGATCTGATGATGCTCACTTTGCAGAGGTGAAAACCACCTCAGATTAAGGTGGGTATGTGTACTTGGCTTCTTCAAGTACACATGTAGATCATGCGGCATGGTTGATTGACTTAGGTGCATCCTTTCACTTCACTTCCCACAGAGAGTGGTTCTGTGAGTATGAGAAATACGATAGTGGTGATGTCTTCTTAAGGGATGATAGGAAGGTTAGAATCATTGGTTGCGGAAAAGTAAAGTTGAAGTTGCAAGGTGGAAGGGTTAGAACACTTCTAGGTGTTCTGCATATTCCTGCATTGGCCAGAAATCTGATTTCTGTAAGCAAGTTGGATGATGCAGGTGTAAAAATAGTGTTCAAGAAGGATACCTGCAAGATGGTTCGAGAAGCACTGGTATTGATGCGTGGAGTTCGGATTGGAACTCTGTACAAGCTGCAAGGTTGCACGGTTTTTGATGGGTGCAACAATTTTGTGGTTGCTGAAAGTGGAGCAGAAAATCTAGTGGTCTCCGGAGAGAAGACCATGTTGTGGCATCAAAGGCTTGGACATATTGGAGAGAAGGGCCTTCGAATACTTCATGGCAAAGGTATGGTAGAAGGTATGAGTAATATCTCTCTGGATTTTGATTTATGTGAAAATTGTGTATATGGGAAGCAGAATCGGGTGAGTTTCCCCTCTGGTGATAAGAGGGTGAAACAGATATTAGAGCTTGTGCACAGTGATGTATTTGGACCTGTGAAGGTTTCATCACTGGGTATGTCTGTGTACTATGTATCATTTATAGACGACTTCTCAAGGAATACATGGATATATTTCCTTAAGAAGAAATCTGAAGTCTTTGACAGGTTTAAAGAATTTAAGGCTCTGGTGGAAAACCAGACAGAGAAGAAGATAAAGGTGCTGAGGACAAATAACGGTGGAGAGTTTTGCAGTAATGAGTTTGAAGAAATCTGTAAGAAGTGTGGTATAGCACAGCAGAAGACTACTCCATATACACCTCATCAAAATGGAGTTGCAGAGAGAATGAACAGGATGTTGATGGAAAGGTAAGAAGCATGATCAGTGGTGCTGGGTAAGGACATGAATTCTGGGCAGAGGCAGTGGAGACTGCATGTTACTTGGTCAACAGGGCACCTTCATCAGCATTGGAGGATAAGACTCCACAAGAGGTATGGCATGGTAAGAAACCCTCTCTTTCACATCTGAGGGTATTTGGATGTGATGCATATGTACATCTTCCAAAGGAGAAAAGAATAATGTTGGATAGTGTTAGGTTCCTATACCAATAGGAGTCATAATTTTTGAATAGCTGAGATCAAATATGTAATATGTACATACCTTTTCTTTCTACAAATATTTTCCATATTAAAAAAAAAAAGAATGTAAAGAGGGTATGTCCTAAAAGAAAAATCAAAGGACAAAAAGAATAAAAAAGGTCAAAAAAAAAAATGAACCCCAAGAAAGAAAAATACCAAAAGTGTGCAAGACAAAATGCCACTACTATTTACTTTTGATGTAGAATAAAAGATTGAGTGTAGCTTGTTACCTTTGCCATAATCCATGGATGGTCAAAATGTTTAAACTTGGCTATTTCATGTTTTCAATTTTATGCTTAGAGATAGAGAATAAAATTTGACCAAACTGTTTAATCTTGGCAGATAATTAGATTATGTAGAGTGAATAAAAGGAGCTCAATTGTTTAAACTAAGCCCTTGGATGTAATAAGGTTAGACTTAGATAGATTAGTTGTGTAAAATAAAAGAAAAAGTTTTGGTAAAGGGTTTTCTAGCTTAAGTTCACCCTAATAAAGAGAAGTAAAAATGGTAGGATGAGTAGGTGGGTAAGTAGAAGAATGGTTGCAGAATTGTGATGATTGTTAGATAAAAGCATGTTGATCACCTTCATCATCAAAGTTCCAAGTATTATAATAATTGGGCATGTATCAAATCTACAAAGTCAAATTAATTAACCTCCCTCACTCATTACACTTTTCACTTAACTAATTTCCAAGAAAAGTCTTAAGTACCTAAAATCTTAAGTCAAAGGGGCTCAGAGCATTTCTCTGACTTCTGGAGGGACTAGATCCTCGCCCTAATGACTTATAGACGTTAAGTACAAAAAATCCCCTCAGAAACATCTACCCCTCTTCACTCCCCCTCATTCCCCTCATAAAACCCCTTTTCCTAAGTTTTAAACTCTATTTTCCTAAGAGAAAGCAATTACTCTCATGTAAACCCTTTTTCCTAAAAAACCCTCAAAAATTACCTTTTTAGCCTAAGTTACAATGTGTTTATGAAAAGCAAATGAGTTAGATACATTACACTTAACACTAAAACCCATTCTCCACCATCTTCATATTAATTTCTGACACTTATATATGTATTAAATCCCAAAAAGAAATATAAACCATTCCCGTATATATATCAATAAAACCATTATATTAATACCCCACCCTGAAAGTTTGAAATATAAACTTTATGAATAAAACCTGACATAATTAATCAATCCATGGTTAATTACAAGTCAAACCGTCCACTAATGAAATCACCCTTGATGCCCTTAATCCACTATAATCCGTGATTAATTAAAACCCGCCGCTTTTAAACCCTCACCAAGCCCCCCCACTACCGTTCATGCATCTTCACGAACCGACCACCGCCTGATTTTCCCCCATCAAATCTAACGATCCTCGTTGATTTCGCAAGGCATTCGTAGACCAACCTTTACCTGCCCGATATGGGTGGTTTCTTGTTGGGCCTCAAGGCTATGTGGCACCCAATGAATGGCATCAGGAAGCCTCCCCGCAATACCAACAAGTGCCCAAAAGCTGTGTAAAACAAATCGCTTACCGCCTGCCCACTACGTGACAAACTGTCTACTGTTCCGTTCGTGCCATTTTTTAAAAGTTTGACCGTTAAAGTTCAAACCCTAAGAACCTAGGTTTTCTCACCCTTCGCCCATTCTACTGTGTAAACTTATGAAACCCTTCTGCTCCACCTGAAGCCTCTGCTAACCAATTCAAGCATGGTTTACCTCCCGAAATCACTTTGGACTCACTCCATAGACCTATAAAGCTCGATAAATCCATTAATGACCCTCCCTATCAACCCAACGTTTTCCTAATAGTTTGTTTTATTTTACAGGTGATCAGAAGACTGCAGCCTTGGATAAATAGTTTTAATACTAGTCATAAGACCTGTTTACTCCGAGATTGTTATCAAATCTATTCAAACAGAGATGGAAAATAAAACATACAGTTAAAAGACAAGCAGAGGAAACATGAAATTAAATGATTTACTGTTGAAATAGACAGTAAAAACCTAAAATATACAGTGAAGGTAAAAGGACACAGTAAAGAACAGTCAAAGTGTATCAGGGTTAAAAAGTATCAGATTGAAGACCAAATCAAGTAAATTAGCTAGCATGAAGATAAACAACAGGGAAGACAGTTACAAAACATATAGATTCATGTCAAAGTGAAGACAGATGAAAAAACAGAGCAGTAAAAGTAAACAGTAAAAGTAAACATGGAGACAGTAAGGGTTAAATAGAGATGAAAACACTTTCACTAGCAACAATGAAGTTTATCCAAACTAAAAGTGAAAACCAGCTAAAAGAAATTTAAGGTTAAAAGATGAAATCAGAGCAGAAATGGTACATGAGCAGAAATGGTACATTCTTCATAAATTTCCTGTTTAAGTCATAGTTTTTCAGAAACTATTGTGACCAATGAAAGATATATTTTGAGATACTGGAGGAGGATTTTGTTCCTAAAAGGCTAATATACAAAAAAATATCTCATGTTTTATACAGGTATTACCAAAAGGGAGATAAGTGCATATCTTCAGAGCCTAGTTTTTGGACTGTGCAAAGTCCTGTTTTTGACATCTTTTTGCAGAGAATATTGTGAACATCTGGAGCTTAATTTTGGGAAACTAAGAGAGGTTTATCTCAATAACATACTTATATACAATAAACTCTTTCACTTTTTACATATCTATCTCGGATTGAGATATACAAGCATATCATTGGACCCTAAGTTTGCAGAATTTCTGGGGCAAAATGCACAAAGGAAGGAGGCAGTTAGTGACTTGGAAGCCTCATCATCACTTAAGAGTTGCTATCAAATTCGAATTTCTCTTCTTTGTCACCATAAATCCATAAACATAGTGCCAAATAGATTCATTAGTTTTGAGTGTCCTTTATTTAAGTTCTATTAATGTAAAACAGTTTGAGATATTTGTAAAACCAATCTTGATATTTCTTCAAGATATTTCAGTTTAGAATTAGTATAAATACTTCTTCATTTGAAGTATTTTGTGTGGATTCAAAGAAATTTCTATAGACATTTCATATCAAGCTAAAGATCTATTGTAATCAAGATTGGATTGGCTTGTTGGATCATGCAATAAAGTTAAAGACATTTCACAGGATTCTTGTGCACAGTGGAAATCAAATAAGTATTATCTCTTCATGTTTATTACTGTTATCTCTTCATGTTTATGAATATTCACATGTTTCTCTATTAAATTTGAATGGTGAACAATGAATGGTATTTCAGAATTAGCTTTAATGCTCTCTGCCTTGACTGTTTACTTTCTCACTGTTTTCTACTAAACTATCTTAGTTTGGGAATTCTTAATTGCTCCCTTACTTCCGTAGTCCCCCCCAATTTGGTCCATAGTAAAGGATTCTTAGTTTCCCTTTGCTATAGATCATCGTTCTTTTCTTCATCTTGATCCCAGTTTAAGGATTATTGATTGCCTTTTTACCCTGGTTAGGACTACCTTATCCATTTGGACCTGCAAATTTGCTTTTTACTGTGCTAGCCTGCCTTGTGAACTCCTAACTTTAGAAATTGATCTGATTCAGTTAAGCCACTCTTTGATTGACTCCATAGCCCAATGGCTTGAAGGCTTTCTCTGCCCATCTGTTCCCAGAATTCCACCAACCAATCAAAATCAAAACCTTATGAGCACTAAGAACTAGCCTAAAATCCCACCAAAACAAAGTTAAATTATAAAGAGAGAGCCCTCTCTGGACTTAGGTTGGCTAGAACTCGAGTCTAAAAGATTAGGTTGGTGGTTACCTCGGAAATTTATTTCTTTAACCTTGAGAGAATTCTGAGTGATAATAGATAGTAAATCTGAAAAGTGCATCTTTATTGGGTACAAGGATGGTTTAAAGGGTTATAAGCTTTAGAACCTAGTAACAAGGAAGGTTGTGTATAGCCAAGATGTGGTGTTCAGAGAGGTGAAATATGTTATTAAATATGAAGTCCAACCAAAGAAACCTGAGAAGATAGAGTTTGAGCTAAAGGAGGAAGAATCAGACTCTACAACAGAGGAGGAATCAGAATATGAAGAGCCACAAACTTTGGGTGTGAGAAGATCAGTTTGAGAAAGAAGGCAGCTAGAAAGGTATAGTCCATTTTCTTTTTGTTCAAATTTTGCTTTATCTATTATTGATGATGATCCCAGAACTGTGAAGGAAGCAGTAGATTCAGAGGATGGAAAACTATAGAAAGAGGCCATGGTTGATGAAATGGCATCTTTGCACAAAAATGAGGCTTGGGATCTAGTGGAGTTGTCGGCTGGAAGGAAACCCATTGGCAACAAATGGGTGTTCAAGAAGAAGACAAATGCATAAGGAAAGGTGGAGAAATAAAAAACTCGGTTGGTAGCAAAAGGTTATTCCCAGGTGCCGGGAACTAATTTTGGTGATATTTTTTCCCCTGTTGCCAAGGTAACTTCTATTAGATTACTTTTATCTATTGCTGTTGCTTTTGATTTTGAGGTAGAATAGATGGATGTGAAGACAACATTTCTTCATGGGGATCTGGAAGAGGATATCTACATGAAGCAACCTGAAGGCTTTGCGGTGAAGGGTAAAAAAGAATTGGTATGCAAGTTAAAGAAGTCTCCGTATGGGTTAAAATAGTCACCAAGGATGTGGTATTAGAAATTTGATACATTTATACGGGGACTTAGCTTCACCAGAAGCAAAGTAGATCACTGTGTGTATTTTAAATTAATTGGTGACCATGTTATTTATCTGGTCTTGTATGTGGATGATATGTTGTTGGTTGGAAATGACAAAGAAATTATCTAGGATTTGAAGACCCAATTGTCCTCCAAATTCGACATGAAAGATCTTGGTGCTGCAAACTATATTTTGGCCATGGAAATTAAAAGAGATTGGGCAAAGAGGAAACTCTAGTTAAACTAGAGGAAGTATATCGAGACAATATTGTATAGGTTTAATATGCAGGATAGTAAACCAGTGAAGGTTCTTATTCCTATAGGTGTAAAGTTATCTGTTGAATAGTGTCCCAAGACATAAGAAGAGGAAGAGGATATGTCCCATGTTCCATATGCAAGTGCAGTCAATAGCTTGATGTATGTGATGGTCTGTACTAGACCAGACATTGCACATGCAGTGGGAGTATTGAGCAGGTTTATGTCAAAACCAGGGAAGGAGCATTGGACAATAGTGAAGCAGGTTTTCAGGTATTTGCGTGGCACTAGTGATTATGGTTTGTGCTACCAAGGAAGACCAGGATTGGATAGAGTTTTGGATATCTGTGGCTTTGTTGATGTAGACTGGGCTGGAGATCTAGATCAAAGAAGATCTACAAGTGGGTATGTGTTTAATCTATTTGGAGGTGCAGTCAGTTGGATGAGTAAGAAACAATCTATAGTGGCATTATCAACTACAGAGGCAGAATACATGGCAGCCACTCATGCAAGCAAGGAAGCAGTTTGGTTGCAGAGATTGTGTTTAAGTATGGGGTTAAGTATGGGGTTAGTACAGGAAGCTATAAGGACAGACTGTGACAGCCAAAGTGCAATTTTCTTGGCAAAGAACCCTTCTTACCATTCAAATACAAAGCACATTGATGTTCAGTATCACTTTGTGAGGGATATGATAGAAGACAGAAAGGTGTTGCTGGTAAAGGTGGACACTTTGAAGAATACTATAGATGCATTGACAAAACATGTGAGCTCTGAGAAGTTCTCTTGGTGTGGAGAAAGAATGGGCATTGCAGGGCTGGATAAATGACTAAGCTCTCTTGTGGCCCGCTGTGGAAAGAAAACGCAAGTGGGATAATGTTGGGTTGTGTTATATTCTTTCCACGACTAGCCCATGTAGTTAACTGGGAGTTAGAAGGGGGGTGGAGCCCCCCCTTCATTGCGCCGATTGCGTAGTGGGGGAGTCACATGGGTTTTGAGGGGTGCAAGTAACCCCACTCTATGGGGTTCGGGGCAACACCCTAAAATTTTTTGGATTTGGATGCGATGGTTTTTGGTCCATGGTATTGGATGCTTCGGCATGTATAATCATGTATTGTAACATTGAAAGGAACATAATGAAAAATCAAGCTGGTAGTCCTGGTTTTCGGATCTAGGGGAAAATCTCTGTGTATATGTGTTTTATGTGTTATGCTCTCGCATTGTTTATTTTCTATGTTTTAGAATTCGTATGCAGGTAATTTCTGTACGGGGTTAAAACCTACAACCATAACCCCTTTTAGGATAGTGGGCCGAGGATTTCAACCATTAGGTCCCATTGATGTGACACTAACCCTTGCAACCACAAAGCGAGAATATGCACATGTTCAATTTGAAGCTAAAAAAGCTACCAAGTTTATTGAATAAATTCAACACATCCACGAGCAGGTCCGTGATATCTTGCATAAATCCAATACTAATTATAAATAACACCATGATCAGCATTGGGTTCCAGACATGTTTTAATTAGGAGACAAGGTTTGGTTGTATCTACAAAAGGAATGCATTGTAGGGGCCCATAGGAAGCTTCAACCACTTTAATATGGACCTTACACCATCACCAAGGTTGACATGGGTGACAATGCTTTTGAGCTAAGTATCCCCCCATTCCTTGGCTTGCACCTAGTGTTCAATATGGATCGCCTTCGGACATACTTTCCACCTTTGTTGGACACATCACAAATTGTAGTGTAGATGACACTGAAAGATCTGAACCAAGATTGCATCGAAAAAATAACAACTAATCATATTGTGTACACATATATTAAGATAACTCACCAACTAAGGAACCAATTGTATTGAATTTCCAAAGCATGCCAACTCCTACACCAATGAAAGTAGCTCACTAGGGGGGATAATATGGGGTACAAAGGGAGGTACCCAATGGAATAATGCAATAATGGGATGGGCCATAGTAATAAATAAGGTGGTTAACCCGTATCATGTAAGGGACCACAAGTAGTTAGTAATAATGTAATGGGCCCATGGTATTAGATAGATGGTATTGAGGGAACCATGGTAATGATCCATGGTATTGTATGTATGAGGACTATATAGAGGCTAGAGACTCCCCATTGAGAGATGTCAAGGATTATTGTATGAATAGGCATATGATTTGTGGAGTGTTCTCCTTCCTTAAGGAGTGAATGTATGATGTTGCCATAGCTTAAGGGTTTGATCAATAAAGTGAATCATTTCTATCTATTTCTATCTTCTTATTTCTTTAGTTTATTTTCATTGTCTTATATTTTCATATCAGATCTATAACAAGTGGTATCAGAGCACTTTCTTGGGCAAAAGTGGAGATTTTTTTTGTAATTTTTTGCAGGAACTTTTTTGGGCAGTGAGTTTGCAGATCAGATTTGTATGTTTTGGGGAAAAATCTACAAAATCTAATTATAGATCTGGATTATTTATGGAAAAATACCCAAGTTCAAAAAACAAATTGGCCGAATCGGAGTCCAGATGAAGGAGATATCACTGATCTAAAAATCAGTGGGGTTGTAAACATTTTTCAGGGTGGTGAATTTGCAGATCAGATCTATATGTTTTGGGGGAAAATATGAAGAATCTAATTGCAGATCTGGATTTTTTGTGAAAAAATAACCGATTTCAAAAAAAATCGGCCGAATTGGAGTCCGGATGAAGGAGATCTCTCTGATTTAAAAATCAGTGTTGTTGCAGACATTTTTTGGGGCAGCGAGTTTACGGTGCAGATTTGTACATTCTAGTGCAAAATATGCAAAATATAATTGTAGATCTAGATTATTTGTGAAAAAATACCCAATTTCAAAAAAACAATTGGTCAAATCAGAGTCCGGATGAGGGAGATATTGCTGATTTAAAATCAGCTATTTTTTCAGCAATTTTTTGTGACGGCGGGACAGTTGCAGCGCGAATCGGAAATTCCAGTGCCTAGATCAGGATTTATATCACATGGGAAGATGCAGAATGGTTGTTCCATTTCCGAAAATAGGTCATAATAGGGATTCTGAGCAATATTGACTGAATTGTGGCCATTTCAAATTTTCGCCAAGTAAGCGATTTGTTTTCAAAAACCCTCTTCATGGCTTATAACAGTAAGTTTTTTACAGGAAAAAATAATGGGTCTTCTATTGAAAATTTTATAGCACATCTTAAGTTTGACTTCCCAGGGTGTTGGAAGGACAAAACAGGGTATTATTTGAAAGATGAGGCTGCTATATGGTGGAAATCACTTGACAGTGAGATTCTGAAGTTATGTCGTGCTGACGAAATTGAAGAACTACTTTTGGACAAATGGTCTCATACTAGAAAGGAGGAAACCAAACAACCTAGCAAAGATTTTATTTTTGCAAGAAAGAAGGAAACCAAGAAACCTAAAGGGTTATTTTTTGTTGGTATCTCCTTATTGTAGGTTCATGGATTGATTCAGAAGGAGAAGATGATTGTGTCTATAAATCCTAGCTATAAGCATAATTTTATCAATGTTAATTTGGCAAAAAAATTGCAAGTTCCAGCCAAACACATTGAAAACACACATGTTGATGATGAGGATGTTCAAGTTTATAAGGATTTGAAGCTGTCTACGGATAAGTATGTGTTGCATGGTGATCTTTATACTTCAGATATGGATAACATGGATGTTGTTTTGGGATATCCTTGGATGGAATCTGTGGGTACTGTCAATAGTAATGTGCAGAAGAAATTCCTAAAGCTCTGGTATAAAAAGAAGAAAATTACATTGCAGGATATTTCCATTAAGACCCAGGCAGAGACTATGGAGGCAGAAGCACAAATCTCTAATGAAACTTACACATCAGATGATGAGCCTTTAATGATCGACAATCAAACACAAACAGAGACTGAAGCAAAAAGGGTTATAGGTGCTGATACATCAGATGAGGGCTCAGTGGTTGAAGTAATATTGGAAGATAAGACACCACAACATGCACCAGATAATAGTCAGGCTCCAGTAAGGGGTGAATTAAAGAAAAAGACACCGTGGGTTAAAAATTCAACATATCATCACCCACATCATCCCACAAGAAAACAACCAACAAGATGGTAACCAATTAGCCACAAGGATGACAAACCCCGCATGACAGATAGAGAGGAGCGGAGATCCACCTACTACACATCAACATAGAAGAGCTGCCACGGTCAACATCCATCTCAAGCGAGTGAGGCACCAGCAAGATCGAGGGTTCACCTTTCTCTTGGATGGCTATATGCATGTGAATGGTACCAGTGTACTACTCTTTTGAGTAGATCTTATTATTTGTGTTCTTCCCATGTTTCAAGGATGAAACATGTTAAGGGGGGTGGAATGTAGTGTACCTAGGGGGGATAATATGGGGTACAAAGGGAGGTACCCAATGGAATAATGTAATAATGGGATGGGCCATAGTAATAGATAAGGTGGTTAACTCGTATCATGTAAGGGACCACAAGTAGTTAGTAATAATGTAATGGGCCCATGGTATTAGATAGATGGTATTGAGGGAACCATGGTAATGACCCATGATATTGTATGTATGAGGCCTATATAGAGGCTAGAGACTCCCCATTGAGAGATGTCAAGGATTATTGTATGAATAGACATATGATTTGTGGAGTGTTCTCCTTCCTTAAGGAGTGAATGTATGGTGTTGCCCTACCTTAAGGGTTTGATCAATAAAGAAGCATTTCTATCTATATTTCCATCTTATTATTTCTAAGTATATTTGTATTTTCATGGTGACAAGGATTACTGTATGAATAGGCATATGATTTGTGGAGTGTTCTCCTTCCTTAAGGAGTGAATGTATGGTGTTGCCCTACCTTAAGGGTTTGATCAATAAAGAAGCATTTCTATCTATATTTCCATCTTATTGTTTCTGGGTTTATTGGTATTATCTTATTTTTTGGATCAGATATATAACATTCTTCCTAATGGGGGAGGGAAGATACAAGTGGATATTGATGGCCACCCACCAATTCCACTGGCTCACAACATAATTTTTGTATTTTGGTAGTTTTATATTTTTGGTAATTTTAGGTCCTAAACTTATAGAACCATTTTGAGGCCCTAAACGGTGTTTTTTTGGGAAATGGGACAATGTCAATCGTCAACTATTGTTTTGAATAAAAAAATGTACTCCTCAGATCAACCTCTCAAACAAGCTATCTTATGTGCCAAACATATATTGTATCCCAAAGTTACGACCTTGGGAAGTTAACATTCTAACTTACTCCATCTGGGCTCATAAGCCTTTCACACTTCATCTCCTAGTGTTACTTTTTTGGATGTTTAAGTTTTCTCATTACTTATTTATGATAAAAATTCCTTTAATCCTCATTATAAGATAATTCAGTGAAGGCGTGTAGCCATCACATCCCTTCTCAGAGATAACCTACCACCATTCAAGCTAGTTTGCTTTCATTCTGCATGTATACAGTTTCAACATTTTCCATTTATTAGTTGAAGTCAAGTTTACTGTATCTCTTTGTGCTCATTATAAAACTATATTTCATTTTGTTCCTTTCATAAATTCGGATTAAAAAAATCCATAACCATTCTGATTTTGATATCTAAAGTGAATGGTTTCACATATTTAGTGAATTTATCCATGCACAGCACAAAGGTAATCCATATAGATAACAAATGAAAAGGAAAAACTTTCTCCATAACCTAATACTATTCCATATAGTCCATATTTGTGTGTAGATTAAGTTTGACATAATAGTCACTATTGGCCCTTTTTAAGCTAGCCAACAAGAGTTGCTACACTTTAGCTTCAAACACATAAGATCTCACCATAATATTCACATAATATAATACTATGGGAGATGACATGCTATTACTATTAAGCATATAGTAAAAAATCATTATTTTATCCCTTGCATATTCTTTACCATTATACCATTGTTACATGTTAGGTACATCCTTGGATTGTTGATTTGGGGTCGTTTTGGATTTTGTCTATTCCACTAGACTCCACTTAAAGGCCATTGATGATTTAATTTTTCTTAATGCATTGAAATTTAATGTGGAAGAGTAGCATGTCAAAAGGGTAGGGACTTACTACTTTGTAGCACAATCTTCTTTACAGTGGTTAAAGAAAATGTTTATTGTTGGGTGGTAATTATGCTTCAAGGAAAGACAAATTAGCACCATATTCATGCATTTGAAAATGATGGACTTCCATAAGTTGAGAGCTTGATATACTCATTACGTGTAAAGTATTATTTAAATATTTAGTGAACCTTAAACCTTATAGATCTAATTATTAGTTAACATTAAAATACAAAGGTCATAAAAGAGAAATTATATGGATTGTGACTTATGTTGTGTGCATTTTGTGACAAGTGTGTGTAAAGTACACTAACTTAATGGTTTTGAATCAAGCACAAAAAACATGTAATTGGAATCCCTATCTCTATGATATGTATACCATTATCAAACTCACATTATTCATGAAATGAATGGACAAATAATTTTTTTTGTAAAACTAACAAGAACATAAAAAGAATGAAAAAAATAACTCCATTAAGCAATAGAAATAACCAAGAATACAACTTTGAAGAGAGATTGATAAAGAATTGAGGGCTCCAAATCCCCCTCCTTGAGATGCATTCTTAGCTTATTTAGAGTATGTATTCCTCCCTCATTGTATGAGCAAGGTATCTAAAATGAAATGCATTATCAAGAGGAAGAGGTCCTCAATATTTCTAGTGTGATTTTGGTCCCATGTCCTTACTATGAATGGATGGATGATGGATGGAGTGACCTAAAAGAATTCATCTAGTTCTTAAAAACCCTTGACATAATTTTCAAAATACTAGCTAAATGTGACCAAAACAAGGTTAGTAGCAAATTGGCCTACATGTAACTAGCTTCCCAATTTGGAAAATTTCACTCGGAAATAGTCAAAATAGTTACTTCATGGTGTAGCGAAACTTTTGGGGGTATTATCTATTATGGGAGTGTAACTTAGTGGGTTAATATACGTGCTACCCATTTTTGGTCAAATTCTATGTTTGACTTAGCAATTTTTGGAAGTCATATGGTGGTAGAAGAAATGGAGGTTAAACATGCTAATATTGGTATATTTCAATAAGGGTGGTGGAAATGTTGCAAATGAGTATTTTTTGGGTGATAACATATTTCTCCTTGGTGTGTGAGGTTAGGAGGAAATTGTAAGACAAAAATACCTCATATTTTATTTATCCAATTATAGAGAGGACCAATGTGGGAGAAGAGTATCCAAAAAAGGAGGACCATCCATGATAGGGCCTGGAGAACTACTTGTCAACAATAATTCAAAAGGTGGTATGTTTAAAAGATCTCAATATGGATGAAGTAGGCATATCATTACTCATAAAGGTATCTCATAACAATGATACATTGGTGTGCCATGTCAAAAATGGGTCGAGTGAATGATAAAAAATGAGATCTCAATAAAATACAATATGATTTTGGTGAAGAGGTGCTAGAGTATAATGAGATAAGTAGTCCTACATATATATTCTAGATCAAAAGGGACAAGTCCAATATGGAAGCCTAATGAATAAAACTAATTTAAATACGTGGGAATTTTATTCCCCTGTTGGCACAAGGTGGTGGGGGGGTGGGTGGCAACAACATGAGGTTTTGAGTGAAAAACAATCCAAGAAGAATTTCTCATTAGGAAATGGGTATTGAAGATATGAAATGTGATAGCATAAGGGAAGCTAAAAATTAGGGCTCTATGAAAAATTTAACCAAGCCAATCAAATCCAATGAACTACAACTAAGGTTGGATAAATATAATGTATGTATAAATATCAACTATATAAGATTGAGTGAGAGTCGAACACGTGAGATCATACAAAGTCTAAGAGTGATGAGGTCACTCTTAGCTAGTCCATGGTGACCCATCAATGAGGAAAATGGGACCAAGGTACATAGGAATAACCCGTTGAATTTATATGTTGTTATATACAAGGGGAGTTTTATTGGCACTTAGGAATAGGAGGAACTACTAAGGCACAAAATAAATTACAAAAACTAGAGTTATATCTCTAGGGTGAATGCATGAAGATGGACTATGATTTTTGGTAAGTGCAGGAGTTGGGAATAAGAAAAAATAAACTTGGTCTAGCAATATTTTAGCACTCAATCGAGTTTTTTGAGGGATTAAGAATAAACCCTCGATCAAGCTCCTATGTAACCCACAATTACGTAGGAGATTGATCGTGCTATTTTTTAAAATTCCTGATGAAAGGGGAATTTATGGTTCAAAGGGCTCAATAGAGCTATATCTTGATTGAGCCATTGTTTAACCATGTCAAGCGATCGACCAAGAGTTTGTTAAAGCTCGATCAAGCTATTTCCAATTTTACCCTAGGTTCTTGATCAATCTATTTTAAATTTTACCCTAAGAGATCGATGGAGCTTTTTATGTGCTCAATCGAATTATCAAGGGCATAAAAAATAGATTTTTATCTCCCCTTATACATATTTCTCTGCAACACCATTTTGTATCCTTGCGGATGTTGGGAACGGGTCCCCTAGGGTCAATTTTTGGGTTAAAAGCCCAAGTTTTGGGGCTAAAGGCCCAAGTTTTGTATAAAGAATGTAAAGTCTTTGCATTTTGTAGTTACGGAGCGCAAAGATGTAAACAGTCAAAAAGGGTTTCCACCCTTAGTTTAGGTAGCTTGTGTCGGCTTGATGAGGTCTGCCCTTGGTCAGTGGACCATGGAAATTTATAAAAAAGGAGTCTTAGAAGAGTCTAAGGTAGTTCATTCTTAGGAATTTTTTGGGTAATTGATTGATGTAATGGGTTTGTGAGAGCTAAGAGCGAAGACTCTTAGCGTAGGAAGAGGTTCTACAGCTGAGTGCACAGAGGCCTAGGGTAGAAGTTCGCAGCTGAGTGCATGGACCCTTGTAGCTATGTGCACAGGGATGTTAGAGTTTGTATTGGAGATATGAACCATTAATAAAGAGAATTATTGTGGAGATATCTGTGTATGAGCTATTTTTCTTATGTTATGAATGTATGTGGTTATGTTATGTTCAATACTGGGTTTATGATTTAATGCTATATTGGTGTGCGAATCTATGTGTTTTACTTCATCATATGAATGCAAGTAAGAATATCTACTTACTCGAAGATAACCATAATGCATGTTGAAGTGAACCAATACTTAAGCTCATCTAGGTAGACACAGAAGTAAGGCTAATTACAGGGGCACGTAAGCATTTGAATTGCCTATTTAGGGTTCATGAAGGATATCGCAGACCTTCGTGAAGGTGTTGAAGTCAAATAAGGGAAGTGCATTGATAAGCCCTAAAAGGCTTATCAGGCGGGACGAAGGAAGGGTTAAGGTATAAAATGACATCACAACTATCTTAGGGTGCAGAAAATTGGTTCCTGCATCCCCCCATATTGCTTTGGGTGAGACTTGAGTCCACGATCCATGGATTGATGCCGAAAGGGCCAGTAGTGTAGGGATTTTCTTGGCTAATTAACGTTGAACCTAGGTCAGGGCCCATCAAGCCAACAAATGGTTCTGCTTGAGTAGTTTGGCACCTGGAACCTTAGATGCAGCAGAGATGGTCCATTTAGTGGATACCTGGCCTATCGCGCTGCCAAATGGCACATTGACCATAGAAACAGAGGCTGACATGGATACTGTCAGCGCCCTCAAGAAAATCGGGTTAAACCTGGCCACGCTTCCAAGTGAATCTCTTCACACCCTGCTAAATGGTGTGATCGTGGAACTACGGGCTGAGGAACAACACCTTGAATGTTATCAGTGAGCACAAGGTGAAAAATGCATAGATGTTCATCAAAAAATCATCTATGATTGATCTTCTTAAGAAGGTCACAGAAAAGAATGAGCGCACAACAGTTGTGGTGGTTGAGGCATGCTAGACTATTCCAGAGTTGAACATCCCAAAAGATGTGTCAATAAATGCAATAATTAGGAAGCTCGTTGCAGGTTGCGCGAGGCACGAACAGAGCTGGCTAAGGTTCAGTTTGAAATGAAACTTAAGATCACAAAACTTGAGTTGAGGGCCTAGCCTTCGACTCCACCAGAAGTCAGAGAGCGGTGGGAGACTGCTGTCAAATATATTGTTGCAACCATTGATACTGCAGTGAAGGATTGTACTGCGCTTTTTGAGCAGGCGCTCGAAGTAGTTACTAGTCTGCAGGAAGATCCCAACTTGAAAAGGCTAGAAACTAAGGCATGGGAGCTGTAGCAGAGGTACGACGAGGTCAAAGCGATGGCGTGCACCGTCGCCATCACACAGAGGTTCGAGGAGCTATAAGAAGCGAAGGCACTAAAGGAACAGGTGGATGCAGCTTAGCGAAGGAGGTGGTACTGAAGGCCAGATTGGGGCCTTGGCTAGAGGAAGCTTATGTGCTCACAGCCTCCATTGAAGGAAAATTGGCTAGTCTGTAGGTGACATGGCAAAAAATGCAGGTAGATAGCACAGAACCACTGATGGAGCAACTGGTCATGTAGGCTAAGCAAGAGACGACGCAGTGTACTGCCGAGGTTGTAGTAGTATAGGTGGAACTGGGAGGTCTTCGCGACAAGATCTCTGCACTAGCCAAGTGACTCAGGGCAAGTCACCAGATTTGTTTTGGGGGCCTGTTGGGAATGGGTCCTGTTACACAGTAAATTGTCACCATCCCTGTTACTCCTCTTGTCGTACCTTGGAGGACCCATCCCGGGAGTTATAAGAAGTGACAAAGTCTAAAAACACTTGCATTATGTTCCCCTGAGTATGTACTCCATGTTCCCTGAAGACATCTTCTGCAGATTATCCCTGAAAAGTGATCTTTTTCCATTGGCACAAGTCCACAGTATTCTACCCGCGCCAATGGTGGAGATCCTCAAAAGAGGGCGCGACCATTGGCGCTCCGTCTTAGAGCAACAGTCGCGCCAACCAAATTTAGTCGTGCTTTTTGCCTTAACGCACGTCCGACTGTTTTTTCCTTCATTACATGGAGCTTTTCTGAGGATAAAAAATAAGTCTTTTGTCGAGCTTTATCCATCTTTATGGCTTTTGCTAATCCGCGAAAGGTGTCCCGGTTCGTCGTATCCTCCTCCCTTCTTCATCTATATAAGCTTGTCATTATGCATTGGACAAGCTAGAGTGTTGAAGAGTGTTAGTGCTAGTGATTTAGTGATTGAGTGATAGTAGTGATGATTATTGGTCATGGAGTGTTAGATGTTGAGTTCTTGAGTTCTTGGAGGAATGCTAGTGAGTGCTAGAGAGGTTATGCTGCTGGAGAGGAGATGCATGGCAAGACACATATAGTTATTCGCCCAGCCAGGTGAAGGGTCAACGTCAGAACAATGGTTGTAACTTTTCCTGTTTATTAATTGATAAGCGACTGCTATTATAGTTCCAATCTCATTATCTATCATGGTGATGTGTTGATTTATTTCCTTTCTGACTGAAATATAGTTGTGCCTTGGTAGTTTTTATGTTGGTATCTGTCTCTTCCTTTGCATGTGCAGGTGTTCGTTTGTGATCTGTTGGAGCAAGGGAGCGAGGATATCAACTCTGCTTCAATCATAGCGTTGGAATCCAGGTTAGTCTTCTTGATTCACCTTTGATGCATAACTAGGAACTTGCGTAGCAGCGTGGTTTGTTTGTGGCTAGTTCTGTTATAGGCTAGTGGGATCGCCTCTGTCCGCAGAGGGGATTTACCTGACCAACAAATTGGCGACTCCACTGGGGAGGAACTATTTGATTTCTATCTTGCATGTTAATTTTCTTCTGCTTGCTTGAGTGAATGAGCTTCCTGAGTCAGTTTTGAGATTATTCTTTACTGTTTGACCCATCTGAGCACTGTCAACCCGACCTAAGGTCGTATCATTTATTTTTCTAGTTGGCAAGCTTAATTGGCGCAGTTATTTCTTTGACAGTCGCGCCAGTTGGCACATGTTGCTCAAAAGCAGCTTGCGCCAATCCTGTGGTAGCGCAAGTTGTAGGCTGACAGTCGCGCCAGCTCTGTAAATTTTGCCTGTGTGTGGGTGGAAAGCTCATTCAGTCTCTTTATATATCTCTTTCAGCCTCTGGAACTGTGTTGAATCTCTGCTTGACTGGTCTTAGCCTGTATCCCTCAGCTGTTTGCTCATTTCTATTGATTTTCGTCTCAGCCCTAGGATGTCTAGGGGCTTTACATGACTAGCCTTCTGTGGGAAGTTTCGATCTCTTGATTATCCAGTCAACTTGTTGGTTGTGTTCTGCACCTATCCAGTGCTTTGTTAAAGCTTGATCTTCTATACTCTGAATGCTTCACTTCTAGCCTCTTTGAAGTTCACTAGTCTTTGTGTTTTTCCTTGCTTGCATGGTTCATTTTAGTGTTTCAGAATTGGTTCTATTTCATTAACTGAACTTGGATTGTGCATATCTCTTAGAATTTGTTTACATGCATCATGCCATCTTAAAGGAAAGAAAAATAAAAAATCTCTTGCATCATAGTAGTTAGCATTTATTGTTACTTGTTGCTATTAAAAAGAAAAAGAAAAAATTTCGTTTCTTGTTATTAGCTGCATTAGGGTCTTTGTTGTTTGTTGAAGTGATCATTTCGTTTGTGAAAAAGATCTCAACCCTCCTGTCGATAGAATTCATCGAATCAAATGATTTAATTTTGGCATATAGTTTGCATGTAAAAAGTTTTTGAGATATCACATACGGTAGGACCAAAAAACTGAAACATAATCAAAGATAAACTTTAAAATGAACTCAATGAACATAACAACGCATTGGAACATAACGCAAACACTCTAGAGGTCTAGGTTAGAGACGTGTTCCGGTGTCTTTAAACCTGGTAGTTTATCGTCGAGTGCTTGGGTGATTCCTCCACGGTGAAACGATAGGTGCCAATACGGACTGTGCTCCCACGTACTGTCGAGTATATATTGGGAGACCCCTATAGGAATAAAGCCTTTATCCATAGGAAGTCGTGTCAGCCGCCCTACGATTCGCAATGCAGTGAACACAGCATTCACGAAGATCGACCACCCGTACCCTAAAAAGTATTCTGTGGTTTTGCGAAAAGTTTGGCATACCCTCTACCTAGAATTCCAGAGCAGTCACTTTTGATCCTTTTCGGACTCCCTAAACGAAAAGGTGCCTGTGAGCGTCTTGTCACTTCGTGCTCATTAAATATTCGAAGGAGACTAGAGTCATATTTTATCCTTTTCTCGACTCTTAAAAAATGAAAAGGTTAAGTTCAGTGTCTTAAAATTTATTGGCCACGATAATATTACCCAATTAGATTTTTGTTTGCGTTAGCTTGAGTAGGGTTATTTCTCGTTCAATGGCAGCCTTTCCGGTGCCCACCGGCCAAGGTGTTCCTCCTGATGGGTACCCTCGCCCATTTCCTTCTGTTGGAAATGTTGGTGTTCAGTATATCGCAACATTGTCTTTGCCCGGGTTGACCATTGGTTTACCCGTATGGTTGTTTTCAAACTCGGTGGTCTCAAGTGTGATGACTCCTGTCCCACCACCACCTCCTCCACCCGAACAACACCATGTTGATTCTAAAGTGGACCCCTTCCCTTCTTCGCCTATTGCTGCATCCTCATCTTCTACTTCGCCTGGTGAAACCTTGGATTTCACTAACCAGGTGGCTAAGAAGAAGAAGAAGAAGAAGACCAAAAAGAAGAAGTCTCCTAAGGGAAAGGTCGTGTCTACCACGAAGCTATCAGAAGTGGAACCACCTTCTGGTCCTCCCCGGAAGCTTCGGTCTCCTTGTCGATTATGCAAAGGGGACCATTTTCTTTCTGATTGTCCTGGCATTCCCAGGATCCTAGACATATGGTCCCGTGACCCGACTTGCCCCTTACTGTCGCAAATCGACGATACCTTATTAGTTGGTAACAGAAAAGGGAAGGTTCGTTTCCCTTGTTGACTTTGTGAAGGTAATCATCTCCTTCGCCTTTGTCCACTTATGGATGAAGCTTCTCGTCTACTGGCAAGTCTGTCGGATCCCTTACCCCAACTACCCACTAACCAAGTGATCAAACATGATTCCTCCTTAGTCCAGCTTTCTCTTCCTGAACCTATCTGTGCTCCGCCTGCTCCAGACCAGTCCCTGGTCGGAACGAGTGATTTATATTCATCATCTACGCACCACTTGATCATCAAAGATGAACCACCTGAGTCCAAACCAAATGAAAGTCCACAGTTCCGGATTACAAGTGACCCAGTCTTTCGAAAGGTCCAGCTTACAAGTGACCCGGTTTTGCCTACAAAAGTTCCATCCTTAGATGCTCTTACACCTGAATCCAAACCAGACGAAAGTCAAAAGGTCCGGCTTACAAGTGACCCGGTTTTGCTTTCAGAATTTCCAACCCTAGATGATCCTACATCTGAATCCAAACCAGACAACAGTCAAACGGTCCGGATTACAAGTGACCCAGTTTCGCCTTCAGAAGTTACCTCCTTAGATGATGTTATCACTGCCAAGAATGAAGAACCCACCGTCCAAATTCTATTCATTGACATAGACGTTAATGATCAAGTGAGCATCCCTCTCATTCCTTCACACCAGGAAGAAAGTCCATTAGAATCATATCCGGCTGTCTATCCAGTCCCACCTCCAAGCAACCTAGTTGTTTCCTTTATTGGGATCAACTGGTTAATCCTCGGTTACCAGCCGCCATACCATTTCGAATTATAAAAACTTGAATATGTTAAAATATTAAAAACATAAAGGGTCCTTACCTAGCTCCTCGTCCCAGTCCTCTCCCTCAGGCAACGGGAGGTCTGGATCTCCAGTAAAATCAGTGCCTGCATAGGGCCAGTCCTCCACGACGATCAACTGGTGTTGGAGCCAAATGAAGAATTCGGGCCTCCAGGCCATCTGCTGGCCCCCACCTCCTCTGGGCATAAGTGGTGCCCATCGAGCCAACCTCGGCTCTCGTGGCACTGGATCTGCCACTATACCTCCTGGGATCCGGAATATCGGTAGCCGCTCCAGGAAAAACGATACTATGATGGATCCATATCCGAACTGTTTATTGCCATCACGCTTACATTTGGTAAGCTGCCTCTTGATATTTGTTGTTACTGCTGTGGCCCAATCAAATAATGTAGGGTGTAGGCACTCAGTTGCCAGCAGCAAGTGATTCTTGCTGGCCTCGTGGAGTGCCTGTACCCCAGCCGTCCGAGTGATAGTGAATAGTACCACTCGTAGCACCAAATCTGGGATAGTGACAATGTCCACCTTGGCACTATTGGATCCAAAATGGGCCCCAGGACAAACTCTAGCCATTACCTCCCCCATCTTTTCCCCAGAAGGTCTGCTACCGGTCAAGATGGGCCGTGCAACCCGCCGTGATAATCCTGTAATAAAGTAGACATCAGAGACATCCAACTCCAATGTCTGGTCTTTCAGGCGGAATACCTGATCCTCAATATCCCAGGCATCCACAATAAACCTTAGTAACTCGGGCTGTGCACGTAGATATGAGGTAAGGAAGAATTTTTTCAAGCCACAATCTCGCAAAGCATCCATGCATGTGTCATCTTCCAATGCCAAAGCATCTATGGCCTCATGTTCCCTTTCTCTCCATTCTATAGCCATTTTGACCAACCCCTGCAACCAAAACACCAAAATGACATCATGAGATCAATGGTGAAACCAAAAATCAAGGAAAATTGCAGGTTCAATGGTCAAAATTATGTGAAAATTGGTTCGCGCAATTGGCGCGACTGTTTTCCAAACAGTCGCGAAAATGGCGCGACTCCTTTTAGGAAAATAGCCCATTGGCGCGAACCCGCGCGGGAAACTCGCGCCAATGAGCGCAACCCTATTTTTTGCAATACCCCTTGCAGAGGATCATTCTGTGGATGGAAAACTGAAAGAATGGAATAAAAATGAAGCTAAGGATGAGGCCCCTTACCTGCTTCAGACGGCGGCTCGAATGGTTTCCTGGATTGATCGCAATCAGCAGTTGAAGTTTGCACCCAAAACCCTCCAACGGTAAACTTACAAGGTAAAAAGTGAAAAGTAATTTTATTTTTTACTATTTCACTATTTATAACTTCTTTTGGCTTAAAAAACACATTAAAATCATGTTTTTGTGAATATTTTTATGTCAAAGTAGGATTTTACGCTGTTTTTGTATGTTGACAGGGATTAGTGCCACTCAAGCAACATAACGAGCTCTTTTTTTCGGTTTTTCGAGTTCGGTAAAACACGAGAAAAGGTTACTTCAAGGTCCGCTTTCAGCTCTTTTCTGACCATTTAAAGAGGAAAAGATTGCCGAGTCGCTCCTCTTGACTCGTTAAATGGTGATAAGGGGCGGTCGTTTTAAGTTCTTTTTGTCGACCGTTAAAACATAAAAAGATTACCGGGTTTTTGTCGTTAGTGGTTACGAAACGACGTGGTTTTGACCGCTTTTTTACTTTTTCAGGTCGAAGTCACTAATCATGAAAAGTACTCCTCGATCGTAATGATCGGGCGGTTCTTTCGGGTATCATTTTATACTTTTTCGGGCCCGAGAGACACAACTTTACGAAAAAGGACCTCCCTGGAGTTTCCTTTTCTGCTGTCTTTTCAAACTCTCTAAACATGAAAAGACGCTGAGTTCTTCCTTTGTCAGACTCGTTAAAACTTAATGACATTGGATTTTGTCACAACACAAGCATATGCTATCCCCATCAAGCTTGTTAAAAATAACTGGGGTACTCGCCAGAAATGGCGGGGGGAAAAGAAAATTTTTGAACCATAATTACTACCGTAACGGCAGTATGTCGCTCTTGAACATGGCACTTTTTGCTTTCGTGTCCGAGGTGGGGATATTTCATCTCATATCTTTCACTTGCTTCCATGGACTTGGGTACCCTATTTGACCTCTCATTCACTCATTGCCTCGTCATCATGACCTTTGATACATTGATGTCAAATACTGCCAATTCCGTTAATGTGCCGCCGATATGTTCAAGAGAAGTTGACCTCTGCAAAACAACCTCCCTCTGATAGTTCGCACAATCTTGATTCACAACTTCATCCCTCTGTCTCGTGTCGATGATGTGGGAAACATTATGGCCCACCTTCGATCAAGGTCACTCCCTGTCGACTTCAACTCATTATCCAGGGAATTGATCGAGAGACTCCTTTCCGGTGCCTTGGAGCCTGCATGCCTCAATGGCAGGTTCTTCGTGTTCGACGTGAGGTTTTCATCATTGGCCTCCGATCGAATGATTCTACGGGTGTTCGACTTCAGACCATTGATCCACACGCCGTAGATTGTACCTATAGTACCTTGAGGGCCATTGTCATTATTGGTGGTACCTCTCGCGTCTGTTAACAGTTTCCATTATTGACTGGTAATCAGACGATGTTCATGCATGTTCGACTTCAGATCATATATTCACATGCTTGGACTTGTACTCTTGTGCGGGTCGAGATGGAGCGCAAGACCCTGGATTGTGTCTGTTGTAATCCAGGAGTGATTCTTGATACTTGACTCATTCACTGGATGGCTGCGACCATACCTGAGTCAGTTTATTGATCCTAACCAGATGGCTGCGTCCATACTATGGATCCAGATTATTTATGTACTCTCTTATGGATGGCTGCGACCATACCAAGTACATCATGTAATTGAACTATCAGTCATGTCTCTTAATACAGCTCCTCGGCGGCAGTAACTATATGTGCTCTTATGTGCTCTTATGTGTTCTTATGTGTGTTCTTGTAAAGCATTTCACCCCTCTCCACCTCTTGGACTTCATGCTTTAGGGGGCATCTGTTACATAGTAATTTGTCACCATCCCTGTTACTCCTCTTGTCGTACCTTGGAGGACCCATCCCGGGAGTTATAAGAAGTGACAAAGTCTAAAAACACTTGCATTATATTCCCCTGAGTATGTACTCCATGTTCCCTGAAGACATCTTCTGCAGATTATCCCTGAAAAGTGATCTTTTTCCATTGGCGCAAGTCCACAGTATTCTACCCGCGCCAATGGTGGAGATCCTCAAAAGAGGGCGCGACCATTGGCGCTCTGTCTTAGAGCAACAGTCGCGCCAACCAAATTTAGTCGTGCTTTTTGCCTTAACGCACGTCCAACTGTTTTTTCCTTCATTACATGGAGCTTTTCTGAGGATAAAAAATCAGTCTTTTGTCGAGCTTTATCCATCTTTATGGCTTTTGCTAATCCGCGAAAGGTGTCCCGGTTCGTCGTATCCTCCTCCCTTCTTCATCTATATAAGCTTGTCATTATGCATTGGACAAGCTAGAGTGTTGAAGAGTGTTAGTGCTAGTGATTTAGTGATTGAGTGATAGTAGTGATGATTATTGGTCATGGAGTGTTAGATGTTGAGTTCTTGAGTTCTTGGAGGAATGCTAGTGAGTGCTAGAGAGGTTATGCTGCCGGAGAGGAGATGCATGGCAAGACACATATAGTTATTCGCCCAGCCAGGAGAAGGGTCGACGTCAGAACAATGGTTGTAACTTTTCCTGTTTATTAATTGATAAGCGACTGCTATTATAGTTCCAATCTCATTATCTATCATGGTGATGTGTTGATTTATTTCCTTTCTGACTGAAATATAGTTGTGCCTTGGTAGTTTTTATGTTGGTATCTGTCTCTTCCTTTGCATGTGCAGGTGTTCGTTTGTGATCTGTTGGAGCAAGGGAGCGAGGATATCAACTCTGCTTCAATCATAGCGTTGGACTCCAGGTTAGTCTTCTTGATTCACCTTTGATGCATAACTAGGAACTTGCGTAGCAACGTGGTTTGTTTGTGGCTAGTTCTGTTATAGGCTAGTGGGATCGCCTCTGTCCGCAGAGGGGATTTACTTGACCAACAGGTCCCCTAGGGTCAATTTTGAGGTTAAAAGCCCAAGTTTTGGGGCTAAAGGCCCAAGTTTGTATAAGGAATGTAAAGTCTTTGCATTTTTTAGTCGCTGAGCGCGAAGATGTAAACAGTCAAAAATGGTTTCCACCCTTAGTTTAGGTAGCTTGTGTCAGCTTGATAAGATCCGCCCTTGGTCCACGGACCTTGGGAATGTATAAAAAGGGAGCCTTAGAAGAGTCTAAGGTAGTTCAGTTCTTAGGAAGTTTTTGGGTAATTGATTGATGTAATGGGTTTGTGAGAGCTAAGAGTGAAGAGTCTTAGTGTAGGAAGAGGCTTTGTAGCTGAGTGCACAAAGGCCTAGGGTAGAAGTCCACAGCTAAGTGCATGGACCCCTGTAGCTGTGTGCACAGGGAAGTTAGAGTCTGTACTGGAGATCTGAACCATCAATAAAGAGAATTATTCTGGAGATATATGTGTATGAGCTATTTTACTTCTGTTATGAATGTATGCGGTTATGTTATGTTGAATACTGGGTTTATGATTTAATGCTATATTGATGCGCGAATCTATGTGTTTTACTTTATCATATGAATGCAAGTAAGAATATCTATTTACACGAAGATAATCATAATGCATGTTGTGGTTAACCAATACTTAAGATAATCTGGGTAGACACAGAGGTAAGAGTAATTATAGGGGTTTGCAAGTGTCTGAATTGCCTATTTAGCATCCGCGAAGGATGATCGTAGACCTTCGCAAAGGTGTCGAAGCCTAATAAGGGAAGTGCATAGATAAGCGCTAAAAGACTGATCAAGCTACGCAAAGGAAGGGTTAAGGTATAAAATGACATCACAACTATCTTAGGGTGTGGTGACTTGGTTCCTGCATCCCCCCATACTGCTTCAGATGTGACTTTAGTCCGTGCTCCATGGATTGATGCCAAAAGGGCTAGTAGTGCAGGGATTTGCTTATCTAATTAACGTTGAATCTGGGTTAGGGCCCATCGAGCCAACAATGTAATTAAGGAAAAAATTTCCCTTAAGTGGCAGAGTTGGTCATGTTGGATTCATGAAGGAATCCTCTATCCAATGGCATATTTGTTTGGCATTTTCAAATTCATATGATATTTTTCATATAATTTATTTTGAAAATAATGCTTGAAATTTTTTTAGACAATTTCAAAGGGGACTGATAAAAAACCAATAACATAAAATGTACATAATGAAAAAAATGCAAAAAATACAAATATCTTTGTTTATGAGTCCTCATCGAAACGATACTCTTAGTTTACCAATTTATTTCAATAGTTGAAAAAAATCTTACACTCACACATGTGTCTACAAAATTCAATTGAAATAATACATCACAAACTTCATATATATATAGAGAGAGAGAGACACACACACACATACACATATTTTAGACTAACTTATGCCACACGAACACACACATACCCCTTAAGATGTGCAAAATTTGCAAGGGAAAGCATTTTATTTAATTGAAAATTGATACATTGTATGACACTAAATTGTTTTTCAAAAAATAACATGAGGACAACAACATAATTCTCCACAAATTGTCTTTTTACTTCGAATCAAAATGCACAATTCTTATATGAATTTTGAGGGCTTCAATTTGATAAAAGAGTAAAATTTTGAAATTCCATCACCACATTTGGCCCAAATGTATAACCCATATTCATGTATTGACCCTATAGAAATAAATGTTGTGGCTAGAACATGAGGGGATCTACCTAAAGGGAAAATCCCTCTTAAGCGTTGATATAACTGACACATGTTTAGGAATAAGGTACAATCAATTAAACCACTAATCCATCAAGTATATGAATCTCAATGGTGTGATAATTAATTGATGTAAAACATGTGATACAAATCCAAGTAAGGAAGAATGAACATCCATCCTCTTTTTTCGAAAGCACCCATCAATAGGAAAAATGAGCCAAAGGCATACTATACTCTAAACCAAAACCATAGAATATAGGTGCATAATTTGATATGGGAAGGTCTACCTATCAAAACACCCTCGATCAAGGAGATGGATTAGCCCATCCATCATTTGCATTTACCATATATCTAGCAGTAGAGCCTTTCCTCCATTGGTTTCCTAAATTAGTGACCCTTGTTGCATTTTAGTGAATATGCTATTGAATCTTCCTTAGGATTGGGAGTCCATTTAGATTACAACCCATAGTTTAACTTCATGTATCTCTACTCATCATGTTGATAGTGTTACTCCTTAGACTCTTACAATATTTGTAGCCTTAATTTGCACTACAAGGAAATGACCTTCTAGCAGAGGATTTTTTGGTGGCCCCTATTGTTACACAGTAATTTGTCACCATCCCTGTTACTCCTCTTGTCGTACCTTGGAGGACCCATCCCGGGAGTTATAAGAAGTGACAAGGGCTAAAAACACTTGCATTATGTTCCCCTGAGTATGTACTCCATGTTCCCTGAAGACACCTTCTGCAGATCATCCCTAAAAAATGCTCTTTTTCCATTGGCGCAAGTCCACAGTATCTTACCCGCGCCAATGATGGAGATCCTCAAAAGGGGGCGCGACCATTGGCGCTCTATCTTAGAGCAACAGTCGCGCCAACCAAATTTAGTCGTGCTTTTTACCTTAATGCACGTCCGACTGTTTTTTCCTTCATTACATGGAGCTTTTCTGAGGATAGAAAATCAGTTTTTCGTCGAGCTTTATCCATCTTTATGGCTTTTGCTAATTCCACAAAAGGTGTCCTGGTTCATCGCATCCTCCTCCCTTCTCCATCTATATAAGCTTGTCATTATGCATTGGACAAGCTAGTGCTAGAGAGAGTGCTGGTGTTAGTGTTATGCTAGTGATTTGGTAATTGAGTTATAGTAGTGATGATTATTGGTCATGGAGAGAATGCTAATGAGTGCTAGAGAGGTTATGCTGCCGAGAGGAGATGCATGTCAAGACACATATAGTTACTCACCCAGCCAGGAGAAGGGTCGACGTCAGAACAATGGTTGTAACTTTTCCTGTTTATTAATTGATGAGCCAGTGCTATTATAGTTCCAATCTCATTATCTGTCATGGTGATATGTTGATTTATTTCCTTTCTGACTGAAATATAGTTGTGCCTTGGTAGTTTTTGTGTTGGTATCCGTCTCTTCCTTTGCATGTGCAGGTATTCGTTATGATCTGTTGGAGCAAGGGATCGAGGATATCAACTCTGCTTCAATCATAGCGTTGGACTCCAGGTTAGTCTTCTTGATTCACCTTTGATGCATAACTAGGAACTTGCGTAGCAGCGTGGTTTGTTTGTGGCTAGTTCTGTGATAGGCT